>LN891026.1:118575-169902 GCA_900010015.1 Tuber aestivum | reverse complement strand
TGACTACGGGGTTCAGTTCATTTCGTTGAGAGATTGTGATTTGGGAGCGCTGGCTGAGTCTGTTGAGGATGAGGTTATCTCTGCATTTTCACAAGATTGGCTGGCTGAGTCCGATGAAGGTGAAAGCATGTCTGGACTTTCAACAGGTTTGGCGGAGGGAAATGATTTGAACTCTCCTAGTGTTTCTCTGCAGATGGGCGATGTGTCTGGGCCTGGGAGTGAGAGTGGTGAGTTGCCTTTCTTGTCTTTCGGCTAGTTTTTACAAAGTTCCCGGTTCTCTCTAGTGAATTATTGCAGATTTTAATGGTAACAATACTCATTCCGGAATGCAGACGAAGATACACCTCAGCATGAAGCCCAGGAAGCGGGCATCGAAAGCAGCGGCTCGTCTGAACAACAACCAGCAACCAAGAGACAAGGCATTAACCAGCAAAATCAACTCCCCGGTCATGTTCTAGGCAATACCTCTGCCAAGGATGGGCTTGGCATAGATGAGCGTCCATATGGGGGCGGCAAGGGAATCCCTGATTGGGTTTTGGATCTTATGGCTGCTGACAAGGAGGAGGAGGATATCTTTGCAGGAGAGAGAGATCACGAGATGGAAGAAGAGGGAAGCCTGTCGCCGCGGCGATCTCAGGGGGGGTATCCCCTAATGGGAACAGCAGTCTCGAGCGCCGAGTCCGCCGAGCCCGCCGAGTCCGTGGGGCCAGCTGAGTTTATAAAAGGGGGTCAGGGAGTGGCCACTGGCACTTCTACATCTGCACAACGTGGTGAGAAATCGATGACCAAAGTTCCAAAACCTGGTTTTTCTGTCGGTGTTGGAATAGACCCTCCTAACTTTAACCGCGTAGACTACAAATTCTATCCCGACGACCTGGATAGCGATACTAGATCTGACCGGCTACTCTTTGCAATGCCTCTCAGAAACGCAGCCGAGTATACGGACTTTCCGGACGCTATGGAAGACGAACCGGAACTGCAACGGCGACCCCGTGGAAGACCACGCAAGATTCGTGCCACCGAGAAAGTTGTGGCTCCGGCTCAGAATCCAGTCGAGAATAACCTTCAGGACCCGTTGGGAAATACGGCGCAAAATACTGTCCAAGTCACCGTGCAAAACAATATGCAAACTACCATTACTGACGTTGGGCCTCACCAAGGCCCTCTTGTTCATTTGGGATGGCTTGTCCCATATCAGAGTATGTGGTTCTGACTTCAATGATTGTTAACACAACTAATTTGCTCTGTGCAGAAGGTGAAGTAATCTGCCTAGTGGGGTGTAAGAGTTTGCCGGGTACTATTGGGTGCTTGAGATGTTTTGACTTGAGGTTTCCGTAAGTTCCTTTCTTTCTAATGGGGAGTAGGTATAATTGCTAACTGTATTCTAGTGGCTACAGGAAGCGAGAAAATATGAAGTATGTTCTCTGTCTCGGACAGCCCTGAATTTATGAATTTTATTTGTTTCATATTTTGCGGATATTCTTTTAGGTATACAAAAACTAACGGTCGCAGCCCATTGATGATTACCCGCCGCTTGGGACCTGATGGAGGCCCCACCGAGGGAGTGAAAGATGTCCAAGAGCAGTCTGGTCTATTGGCCCCGCCTAAGGGTAAAGAGGCTATCGCGCGCTCAATCGCAGAGTCTACGGCATCTGCTCAGAGGCATCACCTCGCTCAGGATAAATACCAAGCAGTCGAGTCCGAGGACGGTGATGATGAACAGACCCAATTGGGGAGTTCTAAGGCTGTGTCTAGGAAACGGTCACTTGTCGCTAGTGCAGCTCAGCAGTCCCTCCCGCCATCCTGGGAGCCGCGCGCGACTAGATCCACGGCAGAGCTCTCCACCCTACCGGCCAAGAGGACGGCTTCGGTTTCCTCTAATATGTTATCTACTGCGGGACATACCCCCGGTCGCGGATCTGTTACGAAATCCACCGGCCCCAAGAACCGCCGTAATCAGGCCAGAGATGCTAGGGGAAAGTTTGTCTCGTCTACCGGGAAAGTGGGCGATGCCTCTACTTCCACTGCGAAGACCCAGGCAAAGGCCAAGCAAACCCGGAAACGCGCAGCAACCAGTGGTTTCCAAAAGTACACCGCCAAGGCCAAGGCTGTGCTTGATTCCCCCGAAGAAGAGGATCGCACCCCACCCTTCCCTGGGCACTGGTCTGGCGACGATGTTGGCCCGGTCGAATCAGAGTGCGAGGGCGAGCCTCAATCCGACGCGGATTCCGCAGTGGAGGAAGGGTCCGAGTACGACGACGGGAGCTAGGCTGACGGAATGTTTGAATAGCATCACAAATCATGGCTCTTTGCGTTTGGGTATCGCCTGTAGATTAGGGACTGTTGGTGTTGTTCTTGGATCGGCTGATTGTGTCGTCTTTGATACCTTTTATGCTCTATGGGTTTTTTTGTTGGTGCAATTTCTATGGTTGTATGGTTTTATGCTTGTATGGTTGTGGGAGAGCAGTAGGTCACGCTAGCTCTAAATAAATTTTATAAAATCCAATGGTGTTCATGCTGTGAAATACAATTGTTGGTGATGGTAGAGATGTGCTGGCCTTGGGGGCCATGAATTTACGCAGTATCACTCTTCAACCACTCCCAGGGTCAAACACCCGAGTTGGTCCGCCAATTGCTTGGGATTCAAGAATAATTATTGTGGAACGGTATGGGCAGGGGTTGGGGAGGGAGAGAGAGAATGAGAATTGATTGCTGACTATTGTCAATTTCGAGCTAATGGGTGAAGTAGTGGGGGAGGTGGCTCAAACTATTTGGGGTTTGCATTACTCAGTACCGGCATTCCAGACATTTAAACGTTGTTCGAACATCAAGCGGACCCAGAATACAACAGGATATACCTAATCACGGTCGAGCACTCGGACGGGCTTCGAACCTGGCAAACGCCATGATTCGGGCCAACGTTACACAAAATAAGTAACACTTTAGATCTCCACGGTCACCCAAGTGGAAGCGGTATTTACCGGCAGTGCGAGGGGGGAGAGGGGGTGGAAATGCAATTCAAGTGTTAAATCCACTTTATTTACCAACAGCAATAGGTAGTATCCAAACCACCTACCACAGAGTAGCACTACCCCCCGTAAAGAATCCCCCTCATCTTTCCACTACAGCTCTGTTTTCAGAACATCTCCCTTAGCCGGAATCGCGTGTTTGCCGGTCGGCGAACAGGCATATGCTAGCCAGCTCTTAGGGGAATTTGATATATCCGCACAGGTAGCTGCCCGCGCACACATGGCTCACGGGATAACCTCTAGGAATGGAATTAGTAGAGCAAGTTACACTTTTCCGGTATCGTATTTGACGGTTGAAGCTCAAAGTTTGTATGTAGTGTCGGGAAAACTACAGATGGGGGCTGTTGGAAGGCAATTTGGGGAAAATGTTTGCGTGCGGGTGACCATGACGGTGAATAAAGCGTAAAGGAGAAGGGGCAGGAACAGATGAGCCACCATGCGTGGAGGAATACTGGAAGTGGCTATGATGCATTCTCTTTTTTCTCAAATAACTATAAAAGTGTTGGGTTTTGTCTGATCTTCCTTCCCTCTCCCAAGTTCCTCTGCCTATGCACCGTGTTGCGTTTCGTGCTCATCTGTGGGATGTCCTAGTCTCTTTACAATCGCTTTCATTGTTAGACAACTCTTGGCTTTTACCGCCTCTCGCACACAGACCTCACAACCGCCCGGCCATGGATAATTAAACGATGGTATACGTCTCTCTCTTTACTTCTCGTTCCTTGCGGTAGTTTTCCCTCCTTGGCAGGGTTTCCCACTGACGTTTACCACGGCTTCAGTAGGCGATCAAACTGTAATTTTCTTCCCCCGGCTACCCACACCATATCCTCCGAGTTAGCCGCTGGGATAAGACGGAATGGAGCATCCGGATATCCCGTGGGAACCCAATCGGGGCAGAAATGGTACGCGTCAGAGTGAACCTTGGTATCTCCTGTGGGTAGTTTGACAGTTACGCGAAGCTGGGATGGGCGATTTGGTTCACCAAGCGCTGGGGCGGCAGCTAATATGTGCGACTTGAAGTATTGTGATGGGTTGTCGCGATGCGCGGATATAGTCTGAGGGCGCTCGAGCATGGGACAGTAACTGGAAAGGATATTGGTGAATCGCTATTGGGTAGAGCAACGTTTGGTGCACCCTGCCCCTGAGAGCTCGAATAAAAACTGACCATACGCTAGGTAGCATGCCTCGAGATATCCTCACTTTGAGATTGCGGACGCGAGCACATCACGGAGAACCTCCTTTCGGAGACTACAAAGAAAAGATATCCAGGCACATTGTATGGAGAGGGAGCTTCAGTCACTCATTACAAAATAAGCCCCTCCAATGTTGCACGGGTATGCACACCACATGAGTTAGAAGGGTCTCCGATATTGCCAGTAGCTCCTCTCATCCGTTCCCCAGGCCCTTCAGAATTTTCCTCCATGCGAGCGACACCACTCGCCGAGCATATCAACCGTGAACCCCCAATACTATATTATTCCCTTTGACGGAGTTTCACATGGTTCCAGAAGCCTAGCTATCTACCATAATTAACATTGTTCACAAGGACCTGAGAGTTTTGGAACAAGTCGGCAGACACCGCGGCTACCTTCGATACTATTCTAGCCAAGTGGACAACCCCCCCCCCCCACCCACAGTATCGCTCCAAACCTACATCTCCCCCCGCCCTGCTGGAGATGCGACAGTCCCGCGTGGAACAAATTCCCAGAAATGCAATCATTCCGGCGGCGAAATATGGCGTGGGGTTCGGACACTTGAACGCAGGGGGAACATTATGGGGGACCATTCAGCCCCGACATCGCCGATGAACTCCGTTAAAGCCTTGTTTTTTCCGCCGTTCATGATGTGAATAGGGTTTACGTGGGGCCAGAATTGGAGGAGTTTATTGGGTACGGTACCGGTATGCTAGGAGAGAAAAAAAAGTGAAAAGGTGAAGCGGCCATAACTGCTTGGAAGTTTCACAGGAATAAAATTAACTGTTTTTTTTTTGAAAAAAAAGAAAACAAACCCCCCCGAGCACGTCTACCTAGTGGGCCAGTGAATCTGCAGGAAGGCAAATTTGGCTTGCGTGTTGGGATCCTCGCAATGAGGTACGTGGATGGGTTGTGCCCGGCATTCCTAGCTTCGGCAACCGTGTGATACACTCAATATTAAGTAGCATTTTAGCGTATCTGTGATGGTGAAGATGAATCGTAACACATGCTGGCGAGCAGCAGGTCATCTGTAGAGGTGGCATGGCAGAATAACTTCTCAGCCAGAGGGAAATTGGTGAACATCGTGACATATTACAGACATTCTTTGCTCATTCTCATGGTTTTGTTGTACTACCCTGTGTGTAATGAAACCTATTTGGTAAATGATCGATGGTACAAGTAGTTTAACAAATATGCCGAAAGAATTACATCATTGCTAATATCCTCTGTTTTGAATAACAAGGAAAAGGGGAAAGGAACTGAAACAATAGAGCTAAATCATGCTCCATGGCAACATGACTACTGGACTTACTGAGTAGCTAACCATCCACTCACAGACCGACTTACATGCCTGTACCTGTGCCGAAAGAATTAGATGGGATTGGCAATAGGGGTAAGGAAGAGGAAGGATAGAGCTCTTTGTACCCAGTCAATTGACCATTCCAGTCAATCGGAGGAGGCTCTTTTCTCTGTACTGGGAATTACCAGATGTAGCGCACGGCTCAAGAGGGTAATGGATTCCCGGGTTTTAAAATGTTCTGTTCTATCTCAGATGACCCAACTTGGCCTGGGTATGGGCTCTCGTGTGGGGTGGGGGCGCCCCTTAGGGCCCTAATGGGTTCCAAGAAAACCTATCGGATAATGCGCTAACGTAGTCAGCCACCGGTGAGCTATTGGTGGGTTTCTCGTTTTTGATGCTGTTCTGGTTGATGGTATTATAATTTCCTTAGCAGAATGTTGTGGTATTGTGAGCGCAGATATGGCAGAGCAGAGGAAGATAGATGTGTTTAGTGATATTCATGGCAGATAGATGAGTGGAGGTATATATGAGTATTGCAGTTTGGGTATGCAGATGAGTGTGAGGAGCTTACAGTCTTGTGGTTTCTTCCAGATAGGTATTAGAAAGTCAGTTGTCTTAGATAGAGAAACAACACATTTCTCTCAACCTCAGAACCTGTTGACAAACTGGGGATGTCCACCACTGCCATGACCATGGCAGGGAGAACTGTCCTGGAACTCATACCACAGCCGCTCTCCTGCGGGGGTTAGGATTGAAGTGTAATTATTTTAAGTGGGATTTCATTTCTGCTGGAGTCATTTTATGGTCTTTTCGCATTTGGAGGAGTACAGTACTGATATTGCTTGAATGGAATACCCAATATTCAATGTTATTCATAGACAGAGCTAAAACAGCCATAGAGGAAAACAATACAATAGATGAAATATCTCCATATCCATCTCATTAGCGGTATCTGCAATCACCAAATAACGTGATTCCTGTGGAAGTGGCTCATCACCGAGATGCGGCTCACCCATGACAACCAGTAGAATACCAAACACATCTAGAATTATCTCTATAGATAATTCTAAGATCATCTCAAAAAATTATCAGTAAGTGCTTTGGAATATGGAGAATTCAAATATGCAAATTGTTTTTTATAATTATAAATTGATCCTCCTGGGTAGGGTTTTTAAGATGGTGTCTCAGAAACAAAAATGTTGGTGCTTTTTAGTCAATAAAAATTCAAACACATATCAGAAACATCTTTATGAAACAATCCAGAGACTGAATAAGTCTTGCAAGCTTATAGCCAATAGTTTTCTCAGATATTTATGACTAATTTGTAATATTTTACTGCCTGGTAGAAACTAATAAAAAATAAGTGAATTACATACAAATTTAGTATATTTGAGGATAGCATAACATGTTACTGTAATAACCTATAACTTAGACTTCTTGCACCCAACTTTATAGTTGTCATTTGAATAAGTACAGGAAATTTGAAGTTGGCCAGGAATGTTTTCCATATTCTGTACCTTCATCATTAAAATAAGCTTTAAACTACTAGCATAAGTAAATGATTATACAATTACAGGATTACGAAAATGAGATCATTATACTATCTAAATACTTACTAATAGTCTTCTATAGATTTAGTAAGTATGTTAGCTAATCTATATCAACATTTAATTAGAATAATATATTTATATTAATTATCATAAAAGTTATTCAGAATAATTATAGTATTTTAATTATACTATAATCCAATAGGGAACTAGTATTTAATCAAACTCTTAGGATTATATCTTAATCTCCTAATCAGAGTGCATATAATAGCAAAGATTTAAAGCTGTCCTGATTATTGGTACTAATTATTTAGATAGATAACAAAGACATCTAGTTCTTAATCAACTATTCTACTACTAATTATAATTCAAGTATATAATATGGAATACTGGTTGCTGTATTTTAAAAATTAGAATTCTTGGATTAATAGAAGATGTTAAGTAGATTTTAAAAGGTCAAAGTTATAGGTAATCATAGGAGCGAGTTATACTAGTATCAAATACTCTAAATTTGTATGTAATTTACTTACTTTCTATTAGGATCTGCTAGATATTATAACATTGAAAAAAGGTAATAAGCAATAGTAATAACTATTCACTATAAGCCTATATGACTTATTCAATCTCTTGAATCACCTATGAAGATACTTCTAATATATTGTTTGAATTTTATTTGTAAGAAAATCATAGCAAATTCATTTAAAGAAAACAATTTTAAAAACATTGTACAAGAAGAAAAGTTCATAATTATGAAATATAATTCACATATTCCAATTCTCCATATTCCAAAGTACTTACTGATAAGATTTTGTGGTGGTCACATAATTATTTGTTGCTATAATCAAAGATGTATTTCATTTTCTACTGGTTGCCATGGGTGAGCCACATCCCGGTGATGAGCCACTTCCCCGGGAATGACGTTACTGGGAACCAAAATTAGATTGTCAATGAGCTTGAGTTAGCAGCTGACTCCTACACTTATTCTGAAAGTCTAGTAACTCTTCAAGCAGTTCCAGTATCACTAATGCAATACTGTTCCAACTCTTTCAAATTTCCCTCCATCCCCACCATATCCACAGGGGTTGGTAGTAGCTCTAAGAAGGTCAATACTTTTCAGTCATGGCCTGATCATAAAAACATAAAAATGCCACTTTGTTAGTACAAGTCAGTTCTCCCTTTACCTATTATAAGAGTTATGAACTGAGTAATTTTAGTTGGACCCCAGTTCTGGAATGGTTATATCGGAGTGAAGGCCACGATAGCCATCAAGATGGCTTGTACCTGGATAATCCTTGGTGACGGTAGTCTTGATCTACCTGGTATGAGTTTCAAGATCCTTGAAACATCAACCATTGTATGCCATGCCAGCTCCTCCTACCATTATGACTACCAGAATTACAACTGCTGAGACTAGTATCAGTACTGCTCCAGTGACCTATCTACCAACAACCTACATCTTAAAGACAAGTTAGATGACTGTTAGGGCAAGTTGCCCTTCACTCGTTAGGCACCATACTAAACTATTGTGCATATGCCTTTATTAAGATCTTCTTGAATGCAAGATTAGGTAATTTTAATATAAGGTTAGAAATTGGGTTGAAGTAGCGAGGAATCTGGAGACCGAGGAGAGTATTGAGAAGCGGGGCAGGGAAGATGCAAGAGATGGTAGATGATATGTGTTAGAGATCAAGGAGGTGTATTGGGTAGGGAGGTGGACAAGCCAATAAGGGCTCTTGTCCTTGGTTTTGATCTAATATGCTCTGTGATCCTCTTTAGAAGGGGAAATATTATTAACTTTATCCTAAAGGACAAGAGAGCAGATTACCAATACCAACTGCACTTTTACAGCATCATATGTTACTTGTGGGGCCTGGGTCTCAGTGGAGAGTTTGAATCTTGGAGGGCTAGTTCAAGTAGTCCCTGCCAGGGGTACTATGGGCCAATGCATGATCAGGGTTCTGAGAAACACGAATCGAGTAGTGAGAGGTATGAGGGATCTCATTAGATCTCCAAGATTCCCTGAGCTAGACATTACCAAAGCAATTTGTTGTTATATATAGTGATTCAATAGCTATGCCTCATAATCTTAGTATGGATTGGTAAATTCCATGTACCAGAGAACCTAGAGAATGTGGAGAATATGGGACTATTAGAGATTTCAGGGGCCCTTTTCGCTGTGTGTAACATGTTCACGCTAGAGCCCAAATCCCATCATGCAGTACAATAGAAGTAGCTTGATATTCTACTAGAAAATACCAATTGGAAGCTCAGTAAGGGAGCCTTTGGTAGTGTAATAGGAAAATAAAGATAACCATTGAACCAAGTATATTAGAATACTATGTGTTGAAGTCAGCAGTTTCCACAGAAGAAGATAGTGGTCTTTTTAAGTACATGTGTGTGAGTATGATGATAAATTCTTACTGATCTTCTTACTCAATGAAACTATAAATACAATCAAGTATCAACCGATACTCAAAACAAAACATAAAACAAACTAAGTATCAAGTGATACTTAAAACAGAACATAAAACAAACTAACTAAGCACCAGCTCCAGTTACATACATTCTCTCCTGTTCCCCTACATCTTATGTTTGTTACTCCATGATGAAATGAACAAGAATTACAGAACAAATTCCGACGGGCAAATATGGACCAATCTAAATTGGGTAATTGTATATTAAGCATGTCACTAAAGACACTGTCAAGGTTATGCGAAATATACCTGCAGGCCATCAACACGTCCTGTGCAACAATATTTAGATTCTGATTATCACATATCATGTACGGCAAACCAGACTCCAAAATCTATAATAATTCTATATTTGCACTATTCTCTAGGGCCTCTGGTATCAGGTGTTCCCAGATGCAGACTAAGGTTATGAGGCATAACCATAGAATCACTATATATAACAAAGGTCTGCTTTGGTAATGTTCTACTCAGGCTATTTCTAAGATCTAAGAAGCTCTCTCATATCCCTGAGTACTCTCTTCCTGTTTCTCTGAACCCCTAGGATGATTTTACACATATTAGCCCTAGCAGGAACGACCTCAACTGGTGGTCCAAGATTCCAATCCACCATCTGGGCACCACTGGTCACGTTAGGTATAGTGAAACTAGGATGGATGTTGGTGATCAGCTCCTTTCTCCTGTAGGACAAAGATACCAATTTTTCTATTCTTACGAGGATCACAAAGCATATTGGATAAAGGACAAGGGCAAGAGCCCTTGTTTGTTTGCCCAGCAACCAACTCAATACACTTCCAGGATCCCTACCCCTTATTATCTACTCTCTCTTACATCCCTCCTGCCATACCCATTCTCAATACTCCCCTCCATCTATAGATTCCTGGCCACCTCAATATAATTTCTAACAGTATATTAAAATTAGTTAAACTTGCATCCTGAAAGATCTTGATTGAGACATACACACAATAGGTTAGCACGAGAACCTGACATATGAGGGGCAACTTCGGCTCACACCTGTCCAATTGGGCTCTTTCACATAGGTAGTAAGTGGGCAGTATAGCTAGAGTAAGACTGATACCTATAGCAGAAGTTATAATCATGAGGCGGGTAGAATAGTACAGGGAGCTGGTATGGCATACAATAGTAACTGTTTTGAGGATATTGGCACTCACAGCAGGCTGGTCAACACGCCCATTACTGAGGATTATCAAGGCAAAGTCTGTTTCTACAGCTCTTACTGCCATCTTTGTGGCCAGGAAATTCCAGAACCCATCTCCAACTAGAATTATGAAGTCCGCAGGTCTTTTAATTAGTAAAGAAAAAACTTATTTGTACTAACAAACCAGTATTTCCATTTTTGTAATAAAAGTGATGATTGAAAAGTGTTGCAACTCCACGAGCTGCGACCAATACACAGTGATGTGGAGGTAAGTGAGGAAAATTTAGAAACGTATTGCAGTGGTGCTATTTGGACTACTTGAGGAGTTGTTTTGAGATTAGGGGGAAGAGTTTCTAGACTGTCAGAATAAGTATAGGAGTCACCTGGCAACCTGTACTGACTGAGGATTTAACTTTTCTTTACAAGATCTGAGAATTACAAATACTGCTATAGGGATGGATAACAAGATATGTTATTCATTTTTTTTTCTCAATTGCTGTTTTGTCTATGTCCATAAATAACCAGAAGTATTACAGCATCCCATTTAACTAATATTGGTACCGTACTCATCCAAATGTGAAAATGTTATAAAATGACTCATAGAGAAACAAAATTGTGTCGGAACCTCACCAAGTAAGCCACCCCAGGTGGATTCCCCGACAGTTCCCTGTGATGGTACTGGTAGACATGCCCAGTTTGTCAACAGAATCAGAGGTGGAGAGAAATGGGTTGTTTCTTTGGCCAAGACAGCTGGCTTTCTAATACCAAGATGAAAGAAAGCTCAAGAAGGTAAACCCCTTATACTCACCTGTGCACCCAAACTGCAACACTCATGTATACCTCCACTCATGCATTTGCCATACATGTTGCCACACACAACTCTCTTCCACCACTCTACCCTGTCTGAACTTTGAACACCACAATGTTCTACTGCAGGAATTATAATTTACCATCAACCAGACATCCTTGAAACCAAAAATCTACCAATAGCTCATGGGTGGCTGACTATGTTAGCACATTATCAAACAATTTTTCTTTGAACCCCTTGAGGCTATACAGCATGCTCCCCCTTTCCTTTCTGTTTCGCTTTCCCCTTACAAGAGACCCCATATCCAGGCCAAGTGGGCTTATCAGCAAACAAACAGAACATCTTAAAACCAGGAAATCTATCATACCCTTGAGCTCCAGGTTAAATCGGGTAATTTGCAGTACAAAGAGCAGATCCTTGGGCAATTGGGTGGAATGACCCAGAAATTGCATACAAATAGTTCTGGCTTTCATCTTCCTTACTGTTGTTGCCCATTCTATCTAACCTTTTTGCACAGGAACAGGTGTGTAAGTTGGTCTGTGGGTAGGGGGTCAGCAACTCAGTAAGTCAGGTAGTCATGTCGCAATGCAGCATGAAGTAGTTCTATTGTTTCAGTTTTGTTCCATGTTCCCTGTCATTCAATAAAGAATATGAGGAATGGTGTAATTCTTCATACCCACCAAACTATATGTACCAGCGATCCTTTACCAAGCAGGTGCCATTACACACAGTGTAGTACGACGAAGCTATGAGAACGAGAAAAGGATGTCGGTGACACCTCATGGTGTTCGTTTGTTTCCCTCTGGCTGAGAGGTTATTCTGCCAGGCCTCCCCCACAGATGACCTGGTGCTTGCCAGCGTGTCTTACGATTCATCTTATCTCTACTCTTGCAGATATGCCAAAATGCTACTTTATATTGCATGTATTGCCCGCAATGACCAAGTTGCCGAAGCTAAGGATGGCGGCTATAACCTGCCCTCAGACCTCATCGTGCTGATCCTAACATGGCAGCCAAATTTGCCATCCCGCAGTTCACTGCCCCCCTGCGTAGACATGATCGGGGGAGTTTTTTTTTTTTTAAAAAAAACCCCAAAACTGCAAATTTTATTCCCGTGAAACTTCAGAGCATGCATAGCCACTTTACCTTTTCACTTTTTTTCTCCTATCATACCGGTACTGTACCCCATTTCTTTCCGGTGTTGGGCAAGCGGCAGCCGATGAACTCCTCTAATTCCGGCTCCACGTAAACTCTATTCACATCATGAATGGCGGAAGAAACAAGGCTTTCACAGAGTTCTTCGGTGATGTCGGGGCAGAATGGTCTCCCATAATGTTCCCTGTGCATTCAAGTGTACGATCCCCACACCACATTTCCCCCCCGGAATGCTTAAATTGCCGGGAATTTGTTCCGCGTGGCACTGTTGCCTCTCCAGCTGGGCACGGGGATATACAGGTTTGAAGCGATACGGTAGGTGGGGGGGGGGGGTTGTCGACTCGAACTTTGGTGTTGTTCTTGCTCCAAACCCCGCTCCAGTTAAACATCTTGTATTGTACAGGGATACCGAAAAACCCTCCAGAACATTCCATCCCTCATCCAAATCGAACACTGATAAGTCTGACAAATAGGAAATCAATACAAGACCACCTCCGGAGCCTTCTGGCGTACCCGGAATGAATAGATGTGGCTTGGGTTATCAAGTACGGGTGCAGTGCCGGTGATTACAAATAGTTTTACCCAGGTTTGGGTGATCGCGCTCGACCGATACCCACCAGAATCGGGCACAGATTTCTCCTCAGTGACTTGCTCTGCTGTAATTTGGTCAACAAACGCTTTGTGATTGACGGTGCATGTGGCCGCCGCTTTTTTCCCAGCCGCCGAGCGTGTGGCTGCTTTCTCTCCCGCCGTTTGTGCCCCAGGCCCTGTCTTGGACATAAGGGGTGGAGGATTGCGTAGCGGGCCCCGCCCTGCACCAACCGCCAACTGGGTGCCTTCTTTACTAGCAACCTGGGAGGGCATGCCCAGTTCAGCTCTCTTGTAGGCAAGGGGAGCAAAGCTATCGTCTCCACCATCATTGTCCCAATCACCGTTATTATCCGTTGAAGAGGAGTCTTTTTCGAACATTAGTCGGGGCCGGTGTTTTCTAGGTGACCGGCGGACGGGTTCTGGGATCGGAGAGAGCCGGGGAGGGGTCCGAACTTTGGGCTCTATCATGGAGGTAGCTGGTTTGGGGGGTCTCATCCTGGTCGCTGATATCAGTCCTGTCCCCTGCTGTTGTCTGTTCAACATTGAGAACTGCCTTTGGCAGCAGCCCACCGGAATCGACTTCCCCCTCATCACTTTGATGGACCCCAGGTGCGGCGATACCCGCTTGAATGGGTTGATGTTTTTTCCATGTTGCCTTTGCTTCTCCTGCTGGAACTCCACCGGTCCGTCTCGGTTCCTCAGTTTTAACGGGTCTTTGACTGTTGCCCCTGAAATTCTAGGCTACATTCCCTCGTTTATTCCCATTATGTATTCGCGTTGCACAATAATATTCGCCATCATCATCTTCATCTGACATAGTAGAATCACGATTGTATAAGCGCTTAGGTTGGCGCCTCCTTGGTGATCTCCGCAAGACTTGTGGCAAGAGGGGAGCTGAGCCAGGAGGTCCAAACCACCAGTTCCGCGATGTTAGTAACCGGCTTGGGGGTCTCATCTTCGCCAATGATAACACTCTCGTTCCCAGCCATGGTCTTCCCAACATCGGGAGCTGCCTCTAGCAGCGGCGCAACAGAATCATGTCCTTCTTCCTCATTACTTCTATCCCTCTCCACTTTGGTGACCGGCACTTTTCGAGGCTCCCTTTTTTCCCCTGTTGCCGTTATCGCTTGGGCTGGTGTTACACGAGTGGGCCTCGGTTTCTCTGTTTTAACTGTAATTTCATCTGAACCGATCCCCTTGTTGTTCTCAGCCACAGTTATCCTTTTTGTCATGTGATCGGTTTTTGATGGGTAATGATCACACCATCATCATTCTCACTGGATTCAGTACCGTAGCTCTTGTATGACCGCTTGGGTGAGTGTTTCCAGACGGATCTCCGCAGGGATTGTGAAGCGGGGGGTAAACGTGGAGGAGTGCAGACTTTGATATCCGCGATGTTTGGCGCTGCCTTTGGACCTTCCTCTTCATTGCTGGTATGGCTATCATTCCCCTTGATTGCCTGTCGGTCACAAGCTCTACGGGGCGAGGTGGCTGGCACAGTGATTGCACTCCGCTCTCATCCCAATCTCAGACCTCCGGTGCATCGACCTTAGGTGTGGGGGCTAGTGAACAGCAAGCAGCCTATTGGCGGTAGTCTGACTGCAGGCACCCTCCTCAAAGTCTTCACGACTAATCGCTCCAGTGAGTAACATCTTTCTTGCTAGTGGTAGGCCAACCAGTTTAAACTCGTCGTCCGGCATGCATTTGGCCTTGGCAAAGGTTTCCCTAACTGGGTCCAAGAACTGATGACGGATACCTGTGCTGACACCTTGTACTTAGTAATTGATATTCTGATACAAGTATAGAGAACCAATTTCAAACTTACCTAGAACCGGATTTCCAGAGTTCAGCTGAGCCCGTGGGGACTTCCAAAAGCCAATTCGGCCTTAGGTGAACTCATAGAATTCTTAGGCAATATCGGGATTTTTTCCATGCTGATCACAAAGGTAGCATAATGTCTCTTCCATACTCAAATCCTTTACCACAATAACCCTACCCAGACATGACTGTTCTGAGCGACCTGCCATCCGGGGACAAAAACGTATTAAATTAGTTTTCTATCTTTGATGAAGCCCTAAAAGGATTGAAAATAAACCAACCATACCTAACATTTGCAGCAGGGCTTGACCCTCACTGGCTACGAAAACAGTAATAAAAATTCCCGCCATCTGCTGCATCCTTGGCTATGTCTTGCAGAATATGGAGAAGTCCGGGATTCCCAGCCGCAAGCCTGTTGACGATATCCAACACAAGTACAGGAGGGCAGTTGGTCCTCTGACGATAAATCTTGGCCTGCCGGGTGAATTAGTCAAACACTTGCTCGGTAATACCAGAAGGGTGGATGTTCACATATAAGATCCCAGAATGGTTGTGTGACACGTGGCGGACCAAAGTGGTCTTCCCAGTCTCCTAACTACCAATCGCCATCCCATACTGGCTGTGGTGGGACGCAGGCTGCAACAGTGTCACAAGTTCCTCCTTGATGTCCCCGCATTGGGGAAGAACTCTTCCACCTTCCACTTCTGGAACGAATCAGCTTCCTAAATAATTAGGCTTCTATACAAAGCCTGGTATCCCTTGACATAAAATAGTATCTTCACTTACCTTTAGCTTTGCCAAAAACGAGTTTCCATGCCACACCCAGTGGGCTATCCTCAAGCAAACCCTATACACCTCAGACAACATTTTGGAGGCCTTTGGTGCGTGATACCCCAAATACATACCAGGGCCAAAAGAGCGGGAGCCTCCCTGATGGAACACAGCACCAGGAACAGCCGGAGACAATCGAAATTAGACATGCCAGAAGGCAGATCCAACGGTAGGCGTGGACTGAAAAAGAGAGTGAGAAGTGTAACAGCCTCTCTGTGTAGCCCTTAAAGCCATCATAATTGTTGATGGGATATTGATGGATTGTGTGGGGAATAAAGAGAATGGTGGAGAGAGGTGCTAGTGTAGAGATATGGTTGGTTGTGGCAGGATACTGGTAGGTTCATTGGCCAGAAAAAAAGGTTTACAAAGCAAACAAACTTAGACTTTCTGCTCCCTCCTTTGTACCCCCAGGATGCGTAATATTTTCCAACCGGGTAACATTTTTCTCATTTTTTCACTTATTGTGAGCAGTTCTTGCCTGTTCCACTTTGATCATATATATTGTAAGGACTCAGCTCTTAACTATCCTGAGTCCACATTTGAAGGTTGGTACTCCTGAAGTATGAAGCTACGCTATTGCCACCATGGGAGAGGTGTTTACGGGAACTTTGGTGCAATAGTAGAGTGCAGCTGGATTGAGTCATCCACACTGAGTGTATGGTGACTGAGACTTAGTTTGAAGGTGCCCAGTGGGGGGTTGGCATGGATAAGCACATTATACCTGGAGTCCATCCCAGACTTTATTACCTCCTTCTAGATAAACAACCCCCATGGTTTCACTCTATTATAGAAGAATCTGGAGTCTAAAGGGACCTCAATACCTATCAGAGCAAGTGTAATGAGAAAGCATTGCAGTCTGACGAGCCCCATGGCTATATTTAATTTATACTCATAGGAGCTTGTACATTATGCTACACTTTCTTTTACCCTCTTAGCAAGTATGAAAATGTGTTGTGCCCAGTTGCGCGGTACATGGTCTTTTTATTTCAACAGAATTATAGGTCATCCCACCAGCAATGGCGATTGAGTGCTTGCAATTTCGGTTGCTTGCGCCTCACCAACAGTGCACAATACCGGGGTTGACCATTCTGATTGTTGTAGGTACAGGAGAGTAGAATTAATGAAAGAAAATCAAAAACAAAGCTGTCCTGTGTGTCACCCCCACCCACCGCCCTCTTAGGATCTTTGTGTGGGTAGCACAAAAGACTAGCTTCCAAGGAAGCAGAAGCGAAAGCCGAGATCCTTGCACAAGCCACCAGATACCGCAAGTCCCAGCATGAAATCGTTGCCAGAGGCAGCGCTGACGCAAAGGAAACTCATCGGAAATAACGCCTCCGTCTAGGCTAATTAAAGTGGTTTTATCATATTCTTCCCGTCATGGCTTCTTCCTTTCCTCTCCGTTCTGCTCAAACCGATCGTCCAGCCCAGAGAATCCTTTTTAATTTGCCTCCCCTCCATTTCCATTCAGAACAAGCTAACCAGAGCACAGGAGAATACAGCGAAAAACCACCCCAATAAAACTTGTCAAATTTTCTCTTCCCCCGAAGCAATGGTGGGGCAAGAGCAAATATTGTTCTTGATTTCACTGTTTACCTAAAAGTGCTGTATTTTTTGTTATGTTTTGTATTTGCTCTCCGGGGTGCATGGGTAGGCACCTCCACCATTGGTGTTTTATATATACTCTGGTGTTGGTGTGTTTTTTTGTTCTGAATGCCAATAGCAGCCCAGAAAGCACATGCAATCTCTGTCGTTAGATGGCTACATATCCTTCCCTCATCATATACCTCGCTAAACCTGCCATGTATTCTGTGGTTTGTGATCCAAAGCTCAATGTGTGTTTGCTAGACTCAATCCCGCTGCACCCTGCTAGTGCACCAAAGTTCCCGTAAAGACCTCTCCCACGGCCACAGTAGCACAGCTTCATACTGCAGGAGTACCAACATTCAAATCTGGACTCAGGATAATCAGGAGCCGAGTACTTACAATATATATAATCAAACCAGGACAGGCAAGAACAGCGGACAGGAAGGGATAAAAGGAGAGGTTAACAAGTGGGAAAATGTTACGCATCAGGGTGGTATAAAGGAGGGAGCAGAAAATCTAAGGCCCTGTTCGGCTGCGACCGTTCCTTTCCGTTTCCCCATACAAACGACCTTTCCCTTCCGTTTTGGAGGTCCCAAACGGAACAGGTTGTTTGGCAGCCAACTCAACTGTCCGTTCTGTTTGAACAGAGTTCTTGCCCTACACAAGCCGTACCAAAACCTCAGGTTATGTTTACAGAGAAAATTAAAAGCAAATAGAATAAATGCCCTCCGCATTTGAAAAATTAATCTAATATTTCAAATTAATATCAATATCCTATCTACATAATTGATACCCTCTTTGTACCCTGTCTAGAACTTCTACTTTTCCTCTTGGTTTCTCAATTTAATAGCAACAAATAACAAGATTAAGAAAATTGATGAAGCCATAATGCAGGGACAGATTTGAAATTGTGATTTTTGATACAGAAGAAATAGACAATTTTAACACATTAATATGAACTGATTGTGAAAAACATTTACAAGACATCATTCAAGGACAAATTTTCAAGATAAGAACCAATAGGGTATCTCTGTCATAATAAGTAGGTCAATTACTAGGTCAAATACAGTAGGGTTTCCATTCGCAAAAGGTAGGAAACAGAAGGCAACCATTTCTGTCAAACAAACCATTACAAAACGGAACGGTTGCTTACGGTTCCGTTTTTGCCGAACAGGGCCTAAGTTTGTTTGCCATGTAAACTTTTTTTCTTGGCACTGAACCTACCAGTGTCCCGCCACAACGATATCTCTACACTAGCACCTCTCTCCACCTTTCTCCTTTATTCCCCATACTCCCTTCTTTAATCCACGGTATCCATCAATATCCCATCAACAATTATGATGACATTCAGGGCTATACAGATAAGCCGTTACGCTTCTCGCTCTCTTTTTCTGTCCACGCATGCCGTTGGATCTGCCTTCCCGCATGCCAAATTTCGCTTGTCCGCTGTTCCAGGTGCTGTGTTCCACCAAGGGGGCTCCAGATCTTTTGCGTCTCATGCCCCGAAGGCCTCTGAAATATTGTCTGCCGTGTATAGGGTTCGCTTGAGGATAGCCCAATGGGTGTGGTATGGAAACTTGCTTTTCACAAAGCTAAAGGTAAGTGAAGATCCTATTTTATAGCAAGTGATACTGGGCTTGGTATTGAAAGCAAATTATTTTGAAAGCCGATTCTCTTGTC
Organism: Tuber aestivum; assembly: GCA_900010015.1. Lineage (NCBI taxonomy): Eukaryota > Fungi > Ascomycota > Pezizomycetes > Pezizales > Tuberaceae > Tuber > Tuber aestivum. The sequence continues at coordinate 150,743 of LN891026.1, read as the reverse complement.
GAACAGCGGGGCGAGTCTTATCGGTCTCACTCTGGGCACTGGGTCTAACCTGATCTACGCATCTTACGTGAACTGTAAGCGAGAGCAAGGATTGCAGAGTGCCCTTGCCCTCGGATCGGTTCCAGATGTGGAAGGTGGAAGAGTTCTTGCCGAACGCAAGGAGATCAAGGAGGCCCTTACGACACTGTTGCAGCCTGCCTCCGACCACAGCCAGTATGGGATGGTGATCGGTAGTCAGGGGACTGGGAAGACGACTTTGGTCCGCCAGGTGGCACACAACCATGCCGGGATCTTATATGTCAACATCCAGCCTTCGGGTGTTACCGAGCAAGAGTTTGCTGAAACGGTGGCCAAGGCACTTCACTTCTTTCCAAGAAGTCGTGTGTGGTTCAATATCGTCTTATCGCAATTGGGGATTGTCACCCACGATGTGGAAGGTTGGTTCTAATTCATAGAAGAACGTAATTTCACTGGAGGCTAACTTGAATTCAGATAAACGAAAGTACCTTGTGCAAGTGTTTGACGAATTCACGCGGCAGGCCAAGATTTATCGCCAGAAGACGAACCGCCCTCCAGTACTTGTGTTGGATAACGTCAACCGGCTTGCGGCTGGGAATCCCGGACTTCTCAATATTCTGCAAGACATCGCCAAGGATGCAGCAGATGATGGAATTTTTATTACGGTTTTCGTAGCCAGCGAGGGTCAGGCCCCGCTGCAAATTTTAGGTATGGTTGCTTTATTTTTGATCCTTATAGGGCTTCATCAAAGATAGGAAACTAATGTTTTACATTTTGGTCCCTGGATGGCAGGTCGCTCAGCACAGTCACGTCTGGGCAGGGTCATTGTAGTAAAAGATTTGACTAAGGAAGAGGCATTACGCTACCTTTGCCATCAGCATGGAAAACATCGCGATATCGCCGAAGCTGTGTATGACTTCACTGGAGGCCGAATTGCCTATTTGAAGTCCGCACTGACTCAGCTGAACTCTGGAATTCCGGTTCTAGGTAAGTTTGAAATTGGTTCTCTATACTTGTGTCAGAATATCAATTACTAAGTACAAGGTGTCAATGCAGGTATCCGTCAGCAGTTCTTGGACACAGGTAGGGACGTTTTTACCAAGGCAAAATGTATGCCGGACGACGAGTTTAAACTGGTTGCCATACCACTAGCAAGAAAGATGTTACTTGCTGGAGCGATTAGTCGTGAAGACTTTGAGGAGGGTGCCGGCAGTCAGACTACTGCCAAAAGGCTGCTCGCTGTTAACATCTTCACCCTATCGCCTTATTCTGAGCTGGTTGTGTTTGATTCCAAACCAATTCAGCTGGTGGCCCAGGAGGTGGTAGGAAACGCTGCACAGCGGCGGCGATCCTGGCTTTGGTTGTGGTAAGTTGTTCTGGGTTCTCAAGGCAGTCAGGGGGGTTGGTGTCGTACTAGAGGGAGGTGCTGTCTATCAATCACCCACACTAGCTTGTTTTTCTTACTTGCGTTAATGATACCTCTTTGGTTGCAATACCGTCTGTTACGGTGACTTCTGCTTCTACATGTGTGCCCACTTCACAACGAATATTCAAGGTGTGTGGTATGATTATTGCTATTAGCAACAGACCGCTTTACTAAATTGGAAGCTCACCACATAACCTCCCGGATTCCCTCCATTCTAAATTACCATTGCTTGAACCGATATCTTCCCATCTCCACTAGTTGGTGATAGTCCGCAAAGCAAGCTGCCTCCTCCCACCCCCTCTTGATTTCCCTCCCTTTGTTGCTACTTTTTGAATCTGCCTACTGCGCCATAGTTTGCAATTAAACACCTTGAATTATTCGGAAATGATATATACTAGTCATATATACAAAATGGTGGAACTATCAAACGTAATATTTTTTCACTCAAGGTCACATAAATCAGAAATTTGTGACAATTGAATCCAATAGCATACAGGAAGACTTAGGAACTGCTTGACCAGACAAACTCTGTGCATTATCATAGTCTTCTAATTGTGATAAATGGAGTCAAAGGGAATGAAGAGTTTGTGAATGAGAAGTGAAACGAGTGGACGAAGCGGAGACTTGTTATTTTGTGACCTTGTCCTCCACATAATGTTTGAGGACAAAAGAGACCTCTTAAATATATGTCAATCAGTAACTCTTCTGCAGTCTCTTAAACATAATCACGCCATTTCTGTATCCTCTGACACAATTGCCTTACCCCTCTTTTCTTCCTTCACTTTCCTGCTCTTGCGCACCTGCTTACCCCTCACTCCGGATAGTTCACCAGGTACCCTACTCCAGTAAACCATCTATTATCCTTCTCATATGTTCTAGCACAAGCAGAGGCGGAAAGATCTCAGGAGGAGTGCCGGTGATTAACAACACTAATGAGTACACGTTGGATATTGATTCTACCCTGGTTGGGTCAGAATCTACTAACAGTATCTAACACTGAAACTGCGGGTGGTCTGACTGCAATTGTAGTAATCCAACTTTCCTGTTATGTTTTCCACTGGCACTGTATCCACGATTTTATCTGTATTTCTCTTCTAGAATGGTGTTTACTAAGAAGCTATGACCTTGTTAAGAGAGAGGGGAGGGGTGGAGTGTCACGTCATACATGGTTTTGTGCGAGTCTTGCTCTTCACCGAATTTGAGCTAAGTGAAATGTGGGGAACTGCCGATTACTTGCAGGCCTCTGAGGAAGGTGCCATTACTCGTGGGGATCCCAGAGTGGCTCAGAACTTTAGCAAAAGCTCCCTTCCCCGAATATGCTTGCGCAGACATCCTTTGATGCTGGTATCATTTTGCCCGCACAGCTCGCATTCGTGTTTACTATCCACTAACTTGAAAGGAAGATGACAGTAAAACACAGGGAGAAAGCAAGAGAAAGGACTAGGGAAAACAACACCCAGAAACAACAGTAAAGAAGGTGGTGGAGTTGGTCGTGCAGGATGGGTTCTCGCGGTGTCATTTCTCCGCTCTCTGAGGAAGGCAATGCGATGCCTCCAGGGGAAAAACATCCACCTGCTAAGCCTCATCCCAAACAGAAAGGTCTATTGGTGAAAACCCAGAAAACATGACCAGAAAACCCCTAAAACCTTCCTCGCACCACACCGGTACGCCCCGGAAACATTACACCAAAATCCCTGCCAATTAGCAGCTCCTCGTTAAGCACAACTGTGGGCCTTGGCTCTTTAATTTCTGTCATCTCTATCTGTTGCCAGCGGTGCTTGGCTCCGCTTTATTTTCATGCATTGCAGTACCATTTCATGTGACTTACAGGCCGTGGATGTATGTCTTACTTTAACTGATCTAACAGAATAACCATCGTGTTGGATGCTAATGATACATGGATAGAGTATTGGGAAACAAAATTTTGAAATCCTCCGGGGCATTGTTTCTGTGAACACCTGATCCTAACTACATCCAGCAAACACACATTGAGCTTTCGATCACTAACTACACAGAACGTGGCAGGTTTAGCTAGGTATATCATGAGGAAAGGATATGTAGCCATCTAACGACAGAGATTGCATGTGCTTTCTCTGCCGCTATTGGCATTCAGAACAAAAAAACACACCAACACCACAGTATATATAAAACGACAATGGTTGAGGTGCCCACCCACGCACCCCGGAGAGCAAATACAAAACATAACAAAAAATACAGGACTTTTGGGTAAACAGTCAAATCAAGAACGATATTTGCTCTTGCTCCACCATTGCTTCGGGGGAAGAGGAAATCTGACAAGTTTTATTGGGGTGGTTTTTTTGTCGGGTGGCTTTTCGCAATATTCTCCTGTGCTCTAGTTAGCTTGTTCTGAATGGAAATGGAGGGGAGGCAAGTTACAAACCATTCTCTGGGCTGGCTGATGGGTTTGAGCCGAATGGAGAGGAAAGGAAGAAGCCAGTACAGGAAGAATATGATAAACCCACTTTAATTAGCCTAGACAGAGGTGTTATTTCCAAGGATTGAGTTTTCGCCGCTTCCCCTCGTTGGCCGCCTCGTACCCAGGTTTTGCCACTGTTAGTCCACCCCCTTCTGAACCCTCTCCACATTGCCTCTCACCACCCTCCATCCAGGAGTATTTCTTTGGCGGACGGGCAGTGTCCAGGAAAGACTTGAGTGGGTTAGGTGGTCTTCCATTGCCGCCTGCTGTGCTATGTCATGCCTCCTCCGCTTTGCCGCCTCCTTGCGAGTTTCCTTTGCGGCCGCGCTGGCTCTGGCCGCGATTTCACGCTCGGGCTTGCGGTATCGGGTGGCTCCGGCAAGGATGTCAGCTTTCTCTTCTGCTTCCTTGGCGGAGGGTCTTTTGTGCTCTCGGGCTTGCGGTATCGGGTGGCTCGGGCAAGGATGTTAGCTTTCTCTTCTGCTTTCTTGGCAGCGGGTCTGTTGTGCTCGGAAGCTTCTCCTTCGCGTTTCGTTGCCTCCTTCTTTGCATCGTCTCCAGCTTCTTGACACGACATTTCCAACTCTAGCTCGGCAGCTATATCGTCTCCTGACTCGTGGGCGGCAGAACGGGCATCCAATTGTGCGTTATCTCTCCGTCCAGGCTTTCGCCCAAATACTGTGCCTCACTAGCACTAAGGTCCACTTGACCTCCGGTAGCTACTGCCATTTCGGCTGCTTCAAGTTCAGCGCTTAATTTTTCTATTCGGTCTTGAGCAGTGGCCTTTTCACTCTTAGTCTTGACTTGGGTATCTTTTCACCTGGGTTCTGCGCCGGTACATTGGGATCCTGCCCTTGCTTCCACCACCCGCACTTTCACCCCAATTGCAGCCATCTTTTCAGCCGCTGCTGCCTGTTGCTTCTCTGCCCCAAACTTCTTATTCTCAGCTACTTGTTCCCTCATAGCGGCTGCCATCTCTAGCTTCTCCTGGGCGTCTTCTGGCTTCACCCGTTCCGTCTCCCTCTTTATCCGGCGTTTGATGTGGGTTTGGGTGATGGCAGGTGCCCGGTACCCACCAGCATCGGCGGCACGTTTCTCCTCAGCCACTAGCTCTGCTGTAATTTTGTCAACAAACGCTTTGTGATTGATGGCGCGAGTGGCCCCGGCTTTTTTCCTAGACGCCCAGCGTGTGGCTGCTTTCTCTCCCGCCGTTTTTGCCGTAGGCCCTGTCTTGGATATAAGGGGTGGAGGATTGTATAGCGGGTTCCGCCCTGCACCAACCGCCAACTGGGTGCCTTTTTTTTACTGGCACCCTGGGAGGGCATGCCCAGTTCAGCTCTCTAGTAGGCAAGGGCAGCAAAGCTATCATCTCCACCATCATTGTCCCCATCACCGTTATTAGCAGTTCAAGGGGAGTCTTTTTCGAACATTACTAGGGGCTGGTGTTTTCTGGGTGACCGGCGGACGAGTCCAGGGATAGGAGGGAGCAGGGGAGGGGCCCGAACTTTGGGCTGTGCCATGGAGGTAGCTGGCTTGGGGGTCTCATCCTTGTCGCTGATATCAGTCCCGTCCCCAGCTGTTGTGGGTTCAACATCCTGAGCTGCCTTTGGTTGCAGCCCACCGGAATCGACTCCCCCCTCCTGGCTTTGCCGGCCCTCAGGTGCGCCGATACCGGCTTGAGGGGGTTGATGTTTTTTTCCCCGTTGCCTTTGTTTCTCCTTCTGGCACTCCACAGGTCCGTCTCGCTTCCCCAGGTTTAACAGATTTTTTACCGAAACTGTTGCCCCTGAAATTCAGGCTCAATTGGCTCTTTTATTCCCAGTATGCATTGGGAGGGCACAATAATAGTCGCCATCATCATCGTCATCTAACATAGTGGAATAACTGTTGTATAAGAGCTTAGGTTGACATCTCCTTGGTGATCTCCGCAAGACTTGTGGGAGGAGGGGAGCTAAGCGGGCAGGTCCGAACCCCCAGTTCCGCGATGTTAGGAGCCGGCTTGGGAGTCTCATCTTCGCCGATGATAACACTCTCGTTCCCAGCCATGGTCTTCCCAACAGGGGGAGCTGCCTGTAGCAGTGGTCCAACGGAATCATCTCCTTCTTCCTTTTTCTCTTGTGAGGGGTTTTAGATGGGTAATGATCACCACCATCATCCTTCTCACCGGATTCAGTACCGTGGCGCTTGTATGACTGGTTAGGTGGGTATTTCAGGCGGGATCCCTGGAGGGGTTGTGAAGCGTGGGGTAAACGTGGAGGAGTGCGGGCTTTGCTATCCGATGTTTGGCACTGCCTTTGGACCTTCCTCTTCCTCGCTGGTATCGCTATCATTCCCCTTCATTGCCTGTGGGTCACAAGATCCCGGGCGAGGTGACTGGCACGGTTATTGCACTCCACTCTCATCCCAACCTCCTCTATTGTAAGATATGTGGGATATGTGTTGTAGGAGAATGGAGGAAAAGTAGATGGAGGATTTTGACGTTTTCTGCTTGCTCATTTTTTCTATCTATGGGGCAATAAGGGGGGTTTATATAGAGCGATGATACCCATAACCACAATCAGAATGCCTATCAACATGCCGTGAAAAAATCCTCCCTATCCTAAAACATGACCTCCCAGCATTTCCGGTATCTCCCTTCTCTTCCGAGGTCCAGCTCGGACAGAAGTTCTCACACCCGTATCCACTGTAACCGGCGTACCGAGCCTTACCGAAAGACTGCCGAACACTACCAGCAGGTATCCAAACTGCCGATAGAGACCGTTCCCGTATTCTGAAACTGAACATGAAATAAAACTGTACTAGCTGGAGAAATCTCTGCTAGTGTGAAACTCACATACAAAGCCACCAACCGCCATCACCAAACAGGTTGACCAACAAGTTCCGGAACAATCAAACGACAAGTGAGTACCCATGACTTTCAATACCTCCAACCTCCCGTGCATAGACCTTAGATGTGGGAGCTAGTGAACAGCAAGCAGCCTATTCGCAGTAGTCAGACTGCCGGCACCCTCCTCAAAGTCTTCACGACTAATCGCTCCAGTGAGTAACATCTTTCTTGCTAGTCGTAGGCCAACCAGTTTAAACTCGTTGCGGGCATACATTTGGCCTTGGCAAAGATTTCCTTACCTGGGTCCACGAACTGCGGACCGATACCTGCATTGACACCTCGCACTGAGTAATTGATATTCTGATACCACTATAGAGAACCAATCTCAAACTTACCTGGAACCCGATTTCCAGAGTTCAGCTGAGCCCGTGCCAACTTTAAAAACGCAATTCAGCCGGCGGTGAACATAAAATCCTTTACCACAATAACCCTACGCAGACATGACTGTGCTGAGCAACCTGCCATCTGGGGATCAAAACAGATTACATTAGTTTCCTATCTTTGATGAAGCCCTAGAAGGATTGAAAATAAAGCAACCATACCTAATATTTGCAGCAGGGCTTGACCCTTGCTGGCTATGAAAACCATAATAAAACGTCTGCCATCAGATGCATCCTTGGGTATGTCTTGCACAATATTGAGATGTCAGGGATTCCCAACCGGAAGCCGGTTGACGTTATACAACACAAGTACAGGAGGGCAGTTTATCTTCTTGCGATAAATCTTGCCCTGCCCGGTTAATTCGTCAAACACTTGGACCAGGTACTTTGGTTTATCTGAATTCAAGTTAGCCTGGGGTGAAATTATGTTCTTGTATGAATTGGAACTAACCTGCCACATCCTGGGTGACAATCTCCAATTCCGATGAGACGATATGGAACCACACATGACTTCTTGGAAAGAGGTGAAGTACCTTGGCCACCGTTTCTGCAAACTCTTGCTCGGTAATACCAGAAGGCTGGATCTGGACATATAAGATCCAGGCATCGTTGCATGCGACCTGGGGGACCAAAGTCGTCTTCGCACTCACCTGACTACTGATCCCTATCCCATACTGGCTGTCGTCGGAGGTAGGCTGCAAAAGTGTTGCAAGTATTGTAAATCGCCGGTACTCTGACTAAGTTTGATTGAGGGATATTAGAGGCAACCCCGCAGCCAGCATTGATTTCTTATTTGTAATGCTTATGAGTTTGTTATTTGTGGAGCGGGGTAGGAGGTTCTAGACCACCTTGGTATGAAGCCAGTATGGGGGGTCAAGGGAAATGGTAGTGCACGAGGAGATCATAGAAAGGATGATTGGTTATACAAAGCGGGGTAGGATAGAAGATAGAAGAAACACAAGGAGATAGCTAAAAGAGGGGTAAGAGCGGGGATAGTGTGATTATGAGGGCAAGCGGAATCTTCTTTCTATCTGTTCGGTATATAAAGGCATAAGGATATAGGGAAGGAAGTGAGAGAATTGGATAGGAGACATGGGTAGCAAGCACGACTACAGATACAAAGTACGAATATACGGAGACCGATAAAAGACGAAACCAAGATCGAGAAACCTTCTGCATGCGAGATCATACGGACTATATTATACAAAGTACAACAGCAAGTACCCCTTTGATCTCTCTGCGTTCGGCAAGAACTCTTCTACCGTCCACATCTGGCACCAATCAGCTTTCAAAATTATTAGCATTCCATACAAAGCCTGGTATCCCTTGATGTAAAATACTATCTTCACTTACCTTTAGCTTTGCGAAAATCAAGTTTCCATACCACACCGAGTGTGCTCTCCTCAAGCAAACCCTATGCACCACAGACACCAGTTCAGATGCCTTGGATGCATGATACCCGAAATGCATACCATGGCCAAACGACCTAGAGCCCCACTGTTGAAACACAGCACACGGAACTGCAGACAATCAACAGTTGGCAAGCGGGAAGGTGGATCCAAGTGCATGCGTGGACAGAAAAAGAGAGTGAGAAGCGTAACGGCCTATCTGTATAGCCCTTAAAGTGGTCATAATTGTTGATGGGATATTGATGGATCGTGGATCAAAGAAGGGTGTATCGGGAATAAAGGAGAAAGGTGGGGAGAGGTGCCAGTGTAGAGATATGGTTGGTTGTGGCAGGACCCGTGGTGGGTTCAGTGCCAAGAAAAAAAAATTGCATAGCAAACAAACTTAGGGCCTGTTCTCCATAAACACTAGGCTGGTGGACCGTTCAGCTGGTTGCTGGTTTTTGGTGGGGAAATGGTTGTCTTGGCATCTTCAGAACGGAAGGAAACGGTCATTTTTATTAGGGAACGGAATGATTCCGTTCCTGCCCAACAGCCACTTAACCGATCGGAACAATTGCAAAAAAACAGAGCCTAATCTTGTTTGTCATCTTCTTTTTTTTTTCTTGGCAGATCGGCTGTGGCTAGCCTACGACATGTGACCACATTCCATACAAGGTTTGTGACTCTTTCTCTTCAACAATCAAATTCCCTTCGCCCCCCCCCCCCGATACCAACACACAGTACAATCATGACTTCCACGGCAGCTCCAATTCACCTGCACAGGTTGGTCCCCCGCCTATCTCACGTGGCTACCGTGCGATCCACCTTTTTTTACCCTTCACATTACTGTTTGTCCACTGCCATGGGCGCTCAATCCCCATGGACAGCATTACAGTACTTTCACCATGACATGGGTTTGCAACACACTGCAAGTAAGGCCTCCAAATTGAGGTATGCTATCTACAGGACTAGTTCAACTGCCGGACCATCAGTGAAGTATGGAAAGCGGACTTTTGCAGGATTAAAGGTAAGTGTACAAACAATCCAAGATGGCATGACGCTGGGCCTTCCACGCAAACCTGCTGACTTGGAAAGCGGCTGTCTTTGTCCAAGACTAGTTGCTGGGTGATGGCGCTAATTCTGGCCACTGGGTCGGATATGATATATACATACCTCATGAATAGAAAGCGAGAATCCAGTCTTGAGAGTTCACTGGCTCTGGGATCGGTTCCTGATATTGAAGATGCAAGCGTGCTGGCCCCGCGTACCAGCCTCAAGGCATCTATCTCATCACTGTTACAGCCAGCCTTTGACCACGGTCAATATGGGATGATTATCGGGAACCACGGGACTGGAAAGACAACTTTGGTCCGCGGGGTTGCACATCAACATGCCGGGATCTTATATGTCGACATCCAGCCTTCTGGTATTACCGAGCAAGAGTTTGCTGAAACGGTGGCCAAGGCACTTCACTTCTTTCCGAGAAGTCGTGTGTGGTTCAACATGATCTTATCGGAATTGGGGATTGTCACCCATGATGTGGAAGGTTGGTTCCAATTCACACAAGAATGTAATTGCACCGGAGGCTAACCTGAATTCAGATAAAAGAACGTACCTGGTCCAAGTGTTTGACGAATTCACCAGGCAGGCGATGAGATATCGCAAGAAGACCAACCGCCCTCCTGTACTTGTGTTGGATAACATCAACCTGCTTGCGGCTGGGAATCCCGGACTTCTCAATATTCTGCAAGACATCGCCAAGGATGCAGCAGATGACGGACTTTTTATTACGATTTTCGTAGCAAGTGAGGGTCAAGCTGCACGGCAAATGTTAGGTATAGTTGCTTTCTATTCAATTACTATGATCCTTCATGAAAAATAAGAAACTAATATGATACATTTTGGGCCTGTGATGGCAGGTCGCTCAGCCTGGTCTCGTCTTGGTAAGGTGATTGTTGTGGAAGATTTAAGTAAGGAAGAGGCCTTATACTATCTTTGTAATCAGCATGAGAAGCATCCCCATATTGCCGAAGCTGTGTATGAGTTCACCGGAGGCCGAATTTCCTTTCTGAACACAGCACTTGCTCACCTTAACTCCGGAAATACGATTCCGGGTAAGTTTGAAACTGGTTGGCCACCGCCTCACTTCAATATGAATTACTAACCGCAAGGAGTTAATGCAGGTATCCGTCAGCAGTTCTTGAATGCCGGGAGGGAAATCTTTACGAAGGCTAAACGCATGCCTAACAACGAGTTTAAGCTAGTTTGCCTACCACTAGCAAGAAAGATGTTAGCCACTGGAGCGATTAGTTATGAAGACTTCCAGGAGTTGGCCGGAACTCCCACCACTGCCAATAACCTACTTGCTATTAAAATCTTCACCCTGTTGCGTTATTCCAACATGGTTGTGTTTGAGTCCAAACCAATTCAGCTGGTGGCCCAAGAGGTGGTAGATGATGCTTCAAGGGGATGGAGATCCTGCCTGTCTTTGGTCTAAGTTGTGGCCCACTGTCGGATTGGGGTTGGGGGGGGGGTTGTTATGGTGGTTGGGTCCTTGTGGGGGTGCGGTTTTTCTGGTGGTGGGGTTCTTGTGGTGGTTGGGTTTTTGTAGTAGTCTGGCTTTTGTAGTAGCGGGGTTGTTGTAGTGGTTGAGTTCTTGTACTGGTAGGGTTTTTCTGGTGGTGGAGTTCTTGTGGGGGTGGGGTTCTTGGGGTGGTACGGTTCTTGTGGTGGCCGGGTTCTGGTGGTCAGAGGGGCTCTGCATAAAATACTGAGACTAGGTTTTTATTTTCTTGCTTGTTGTGGCAATACCTCTATGGTTCCAATGTCGGCTTTTACTGTGACTTCTGTCTCCACCTGGCTGCCCAGTTATCTCCTAATATTGAAATTAGGAACTGGATCATTCCTTTTACTAACAACTCCTTCTGCTAATCGATGATTGAATTAAATCTTCATAAGTATGTGGAAGCTCTGTACGGGTTGGTATTGGGATTCTGACTCTTGGAAATGTCGTCTGCGGTCTTTCATCTTCATCACAAAATCAGCACCCTTATGTGCAACCCGCAACCTTTCTACTTTCTCTGTTTATCCTCTCCTAGTTTCCATATCTGATCCATTCCCTTTTGTGATCAACTATACCCTACTTGCTCTATTTTGCTTTTTTTTCTCTCAGCTTGGGTTAACTTCTTATTAATCAAGCTCATTGACCAATCCTCAATCCTCCTCTTGACCATGTACTCTGTAATTTCTGTTTTATTCTCACCTCTCCTTTCTTTGGATTTATCTCTGACATGTGTGAGAATCTTCTACCTCTCTTATAAATCAAACCCAAAACATAACAAATGAAATGACAAAGTTTCCAAGAACTGCAGACAGACTTGTGCTACTTCTTCCTCCTACATCTTCTGGGATATCATCTGAGCTCCATGATCAAGTAGAGTGCTGGTGATTCACAATACTCCCTATGCTGAACATTTTTACTAACTAGTGTCATTGGGAGTGGGTTCTGTTAGAGTCCAAACTAATCCAGATAATTGTGAAAAACATTGTGCATAATTACACTCCCTACAGGAAGGTTCAATGGCCATGCTAATGGGATACACCTGGAGCTGCTCTAATGAAGAATAAGGTACAATAGTGTTAGTAGAAATCTATAGGATATTAGCAAGGCAGGTAAGATTGTAGGAGGCTCAGGCTGGGAGAGGGTGGATAACATGCTATTCTTATATAATTGGAAACATTGACAACTTTCCTTAAAAAGTGATTATTAAATGTCGGATTGGTAAAGTACGGGTACAAAAAGAACCGTCCGGCAACGCAACAGCAACCCTACTACCACTATAAATTTACTATCCCTACAACCACAACTACTTGAAATAAACTGAAAATATGTGTAGACATACAATAAATATAAGAAAAGCTATATCTAAAATTAGAAAACAAAAAAATCAATACTACTTGGTATACCATCCCCTCACATCTATGACAGCAGCAACTCTACTAGGTATAGACTCCTACAATCTTTCCAGAAAGTCCCCTTCAATATTCTGAGTCCAAACCTGATTTAGAGCTACTGCTCGATGTTTTCTAACAGTTTCTGGGCCCCCCTTGGTCTTGTGGATGTTGGGAAAGCACTGGTGTAGCTTTTCCTTCATCCTCTTCCAACAGTGCTCAATAGGATTGAGGTCAGGAGAATTGGCTGGCCATTCCATAACCTGCATGTTGTTTTCCTCAAACCAAGCCATGGTATCTCTTGCAGTATGTATCCTTGCACCATCCTGCTTAAAGATAGGATCCCCAACTGTATCCTCCACCTCCTGCCAGACATCAACTAAACCATCCTCCAAAACTCCAATATATACAAATCTATCTACACTCTTGTTAAAAATAGAAATCAGAGGACCCTTATTTCTGCCTCAAATACAAGCCCACACCATCAGCTTTACCCCTGGCCCCTTGGTAACTCCATGAATACAGTCTTTGTTCTACTTTTCTTCAGGTGTTCTGAACACCCATATACCCTTAGAATCCTTAGACTTTTCAACCAAGGATTCATCACTAAAGATGACTCCTTCAAAGTCTTCCTTTATCCAATCCTTATACTTCATTGCCCAAGCTAACCTCTTAACAGCATGCTCATCCTTTAGAAGAGCTCTTTTCCTAGCTCTCCATTTCTTTATGTTGACTGAGGCTAAAGCTCTCTTGACTGTTTGGAGGGAGGAATGTGGTACAATATCATTGTGCGATTCTGATAAAGTCTGGTGGCGTGCCTTCTTAGACTGTCTGACTAGGCGGTGTTGGGTTCTAAAATTGATAATTTTGGGTCTTCCAGGTGTAAGGAGGTTTTTTGCATCACCCCTCTTTTGGAAGCGGTCATAGAAAGTTTGAACAGTACTCTTTGGATGGTTTAAGAGCTCTCCAATCTCGCCAAAAGACATTTTTTTTTTCCTCAGAGCAACTATTTGCCCATTCTGAAACTCTGGAAAGTAGCCTGGCTTGTGTGGAGGCGATGTGGTTGTGGGGTGGTTGATTGTAGGAGTGGGGTGTTTTGTGGTGTCGGGCAGTAACCACCGATTGTACAGATCCTTTTGGTCTAGTACTTTACAACCCATTGCCAATTGGGAAAGCACCCCGAACAGCATGGGAGTAGCCAGCTGTGCTCCGGCGCTCAGCGGAATAAGGTATCACGGGTTGCCTAGCTAGAGCTGGGCCACACCTCACCGCGAGGGGTCCGTGGACCCCCGATACATATACTCCCCCGAGCCCCCCTTTCTCTCCGAAGAATGACAAGATTACCTAGCTTCCTGTTTCCTACCGCTTGCGTTCTTTATTTCCCACCCACCCATCGGCAAACTCCTGGCGCCCTCACTGCCACTGCGGGACATATCGGTAGCTACCATCCCCAACGGCAAGGGCTGCGACAACCCTACCAATGCCTCCGCCAGTGGAACACGTCTCTCAGCACATGGAAGGACGGAATCACTGGGCATGTCTTTCCCTGCTTCAGTTTTCTTATACCCTTTCTCTTAATCATTCCCTCCTTCCTCTTAGCTAATCAATACATTAACAGATTTCGTTGGCTTTAGGAAATTGGTGACATGAGCCTCTGGGTAACATTACATTTATGGCTGGTTCTTAGAGTCATAGGTAATCGTACAAAGTCAGATATTTTCAGAATTTGAAATATAGTAGCTGGTAGTACCAACAGTGCAGGAGAGAAAGTCTAGAAATGATACATTGCCTACCCATATTACCATGGATCCGGAATAATCAGTGGCCCCTCCTAGTATATTCTCAGGGAATGCTGTGCTCAGCCCAGATGGATGAAATACCGGGTAATAGTGTCATGGGTTTAGGGAAGTGCTTTTGGGGCTGTTCTTCATAATATTTTGTAAGTGGCCAATTCCAAACCACAGCTTACATCACATTCACCCAGGAGCACGTTGGATAAAAACATAGATTTTATTGAGTTCAAAGAATTGTTTCCAACCGTGCGTTCTCTCCAGCCGTTGTTGGGAGTGGGACAGGACTGACTAAAGCTTGCAGTGCTTGAGTTCAGCAATGTGTTCACCAACGAGCCACCCCCCCTCCTCACAGGCTGAACTGTGAGGGTTACCCAGGAGTACCATCTTGCAGCCTAAAACTTTATGGAAAAAAAGGAGGTAGTCAGTTAAAATGCTTCAATTATTTCTGCAGCTTTTTTCTGGTATAATTTGTTTCCCCCTTGCCCCCCCATAGGCCCCCTTGTCCCCGGTAGCCTTGATTGCCCCCGCCTAGTATCCGATACTCCCCATTGTCCCCAGAAGTGAGTCAAAATCTAGGAAGTCGCCTGCCCTCCCCTATCGTCGTGGTTACAAACACTGTTTCACCTTGTAGGCCCCGCCATCCCATCCAAGGACCACTCTCCTCCCCTTTCCCCAGCGTGGACTGACTGCTCAGAGCCGTCCTATCCTGTCCAAGGCTCTTGGAAGTCTCCCTGTAGCAACTGGCCATGCCCCCTGGACCCTGGGGAAAACTGGTCCCAAGTCTATTGAACGTAAAGCACAAATGGTATCTGCATTCCCCAGAACTGGCGTTGTGAACCCCAGCAGCCAGCCTACAAGTATAAAAACCTAGTTACTATTGCAGGAATGATGCTGATAGTAAAGACTGAAGGCAGGAGTGGAAGAAAGAAGAATATGGGATATGTAGTTTTAGATACGGGTGCACTGTATCTCTGTTGCTTGTCCCCTTTTTTATCTACGGAATAACAAAAGGACTTTATATAGACAAATCATCCACCCTCCAGGTACAGTGTTCCAGCCTCTGTGAGAAAGAGAAAAGGAAAAACAAAACAACGGAAATGCCAAACACCCTGGGATCCTCCGGGAATCCCTCCGGTAGGTTTCAGCCAACTCCGGAGTTCGGGTACCTAGGCTCATACCCGATATCGACCTTCCTGCTCCCTTGCTGTATGCAACTATTTCCCACACCGCATGGTTCCACCCATATAGAGTGTTGTATACAAGGTATACCCATTCCCTTGACTGATCAGAAATCAATGACAAATAGAAATAAACGGACAAAGGTGCGACTAATAGAAATAAATAAGAAAAAGATATTTATCCATTGACCGCACGTAGAGGGAGATGGAATGATCCCCGGTGATTTTCAATAGTTACACGATGACATGAAGCTCCATCCTGATATAGGGTTATCGAGCCATGTTGGCACCGGACCGTGGGCCCCAAGAGGCCCTAAGGGGAACTTCTAAGAAGCCGGGATTGAATGGGACCACAAATCCAGTCTGTCCTGTAGGGAAAATATTTCAGACCATTGGCTCACCATGTCAAGACAGAATCCTTCCATCATGGTAGAAGGATTCTAGGTCACCATAAATAACTACAGACTTTGTTTAGAGAATAATAGGGATCAATGGGCATCTGTGGGGAATTTGGAGGGAGTTTCACAGCACTTAGCTGTGGGCCTCTGTGGGTAACAAAATTTCATGGAGTACCATGTACTTATCCATCTAGTGGCCAAAAGCCCTGGACAAATTTGTTTCCCAGGCCCAAGGAACCTTGATTTCTGGTTTGTGAGCCAACCCTCAGGACTGACTGGCTACTCAGTTGCCAAACACTGGTATTGAAACTAGTGTTTCTCGGGACTGGTGTACCAGGCCTTGAGTCTAGTACATGTAACCAATGAGAATATTTTCTACTTGACTATGATTATAACTAACATATCCAAGGTAGATGTAAGACACGAGGGATTAGCCAGAGGGCTGGAAAATGAAGATAAGATAAGATGGTACCTAGGAGACAACTCCAGCTGTACACTACCCCCAGCTAAACAATCTCCAAACTAAATTGCCTAATGCTCCAGGTCCAAGAACAAGTGAATTCTATTATTCTAAAAGGAGAGAACCATATTGCATAGGCCATCCAGGCTCTGAAAAATAGTAAATAGATTTTGCTTTATAAGGCAGCTACGGTATTTGATATACCCACATTGACCCTGAGTCCTGGCATGAATAGTAGGCTCAGCAGTCAAAAGGTGCACGAAAGTGATGAGGTATTGTTCTGACGTACTAAAAAGGCTATCATGTAGTGGATTCTCAAGTTTGAATGCTATAGATTTCTACCTCATTTACATTGCATATGGCAAATGGCTTAAAGTCTGGCTCTGGAGGAGAGAAAGGCTTTAAAGGCATGATATAACCTCAAGGGAAGTAGGAATACAATTTATGATACCTTAGGAAGAAATTGGTTAACCGAATTTCTCAATAGGCAACCCAAGTTGGTAGCCAAATTGGTATTAAGAACGGACAAGCAGCTGGTGTATGCTAATGAGTATACTACTATCAAGGACTACTGTACAAAGCTGACGGCACTCCTTATAAAGTATAACATCAAAGCATATAACCTTAGTAATGTTGCTAAGAAAGGTCTTATTCTGGGCTACTCAACAAAAACCAAAGTGGTCACTTAGCATAGCAGAAAAAACCCATATGTGATACAATATGGAAAGCAAGAAATAGTTACTGTGATGGAAGCAGTTTGGGGAAATGGCTGGGTCTTTCCAACTTTCCTGATTACTAAGGGAAAGCTACAGACTTATGGATAATTTGGAAATATTATGGAGGATGATAACCATGTGAGCTTTGGGAAATCACACTAGGGGTATACAGATGCAGAGCTTGGTTACTATTTATTGACTCAGGCTCACCATCCCTATTTCTTGGAAAATAAACAGGGACTTGGCACAGTACATAACAGGTACCTCCTCATTCTGAATGAATACTCCTCTCATGCCAACATCTGGTTTACCAAATTTTGTAATGCTTACAGTAATACTTTTTTTTGTATTTATCAGTCCACTCAATACATCTATTGCAACCCTTAGATGTTTGATTATTCGAGCCCCTTCAGAAACATTATAGTAAAGCTATAGAAAGCTATTATAATTCAATGAATATTGACATAAGTCAAAACAATTTCCTTCTACTCTATAAGGAAGTTGAGAGCCAAGGCCTATACCTAGTAAAATGTTAAGAGCCTATTTTGCAAGACTGGGATTGTCCCTTTCCTACCACAGATGGTATTACCCAAAAAGGACAAGCCTCTTCTCTGCTACCCTATCCTGCAACCACCTTTTCACTGGACAAAACACCTTATATCAAGTGCCTGCTGTACCAGCAAAGTAATTAGGTACTTAGTTTTGCCAAATCAGTAATGACTGGGAAAATATGTAATATTATCCATGGAACTAGAACTGGAGTTTAGTTTGTTCAGTTTGGGAATTTGTTTTATGTTTGGTTTTACTTGTGGTTTTGAGTATCCTTTGATACTCAGTTTGTTTTATTTGTGGTTTCAAGTATCTATTAATACTTAGTTTATTTTGTGGTTTGATGAAGGAATAGTTGAGAACTTGTCCATGGAGGACATGGACAAAATTGTGTATTTAAAGACCGCTGATTTCCTTGATGGAACAGGAGACTTCAACAGACAGTATTTCTAATATACTTGGTTGAACAGTTACCTCTTCAAGGCCCTATTCTTTATATCTTTGTGGCGGAGCCTCCGTTAGCGCAGTATGCACACAGGTCATAGATTGATATGTATGCTACTCCTATTGTACGTGGCAGTATGATGTAACGACCCTACATTTATAGAGCTGTGGCAACCTAAGTCTTTGGCCATACAGAAGACCAGGAGGTCCTGTGGTAGACTAGGCAAGGATACCAGAGTATGCTTGGGATATCCAATGGTCGGGGTATCCCGAAGAACAGAAGGTAGTTATAGAATAGATGTACCTAAGTAGTGGAAGTAAAGTAACTATGTCCGCTGTGGCGTAAGGGTAGGTAAGAAGGCCGAGTAAGTTTACCCTGTCCTAGGAAGTCACGTTACCCTACCATGGAGACCAGTTTCATGTCAACATGGACATACTCACCCTACTTTTGGGACACTATTACAAATACCTTCCATTGGAAATATTGTCGGAGATATTCTGTGAAATGTTACAATTGTTTGTCACACAATGAGGATTGACAGGCAATTGTTTGCACACTGATCGAAAGAGTACGGGAGTAGCTAGAGTGCTCCAAACATGCTGTACCTTGGCAGACTGATTCCTACCGGTACCTGCGGCCCCAGGGTTTGCCCCAGGCGTCATGGGCTAAAATGGGTGGAGTTGCCGTCTTACTAGTTAAATGGAATCATTGAAGACATGTCCATAACACTGTATACATCGCTGCTGTCCGTCTGACTGGAAGCTGTTCACAGGATATATCAGGAGGCTAAAGGGAGAAGGTTGGGTACCTTCTCCAAAAGGAACAGAGTAAAATGGACCCAAACTGACGGAGTTAGCATGAGCTATCTGGAAGGGTCTTCAGAGTAGTCCCGGGTAGTGTTAGAGACATCTGGGAAGGTTTTATACCAATAAAGCCTACACGTGCCCCTGTGCCATAGGTTCTTTATAGGTTGTTGAAAGACTCTAATAGTATGATACTTATCACGCTGAGTGGTGTGCCGGTGGTAAGGGACCATGGATAGCGCCCACAGGTCCCACCACTGTTACAGCTGTTTGGGGAGCGTCGCAGACCCCATAAGTTCGCAATCAAGGAAGATAGAACTTAACCGGTGGATACCTGATGTCTACAGGTGCTTGCATAGATCATTGCACATGGGAAGAGAGTCAATTAGTTACCTTTCCTAGGTGACTCGACAGTTAGCCAGTGGTGAGACCCCGATGCACAGAGGTTTTCACTCCGGCAAGTGCAGTGATAAACACCTCGCAGGAACTGATGTACATATGGGAGATTCAACTAGAGTGCGCTGATACCATAGGCCCTTCAGGGACATGGTAATGGTACCAGGCAACCCTTACAGAGATGGACATACTCGTAATGGTCGGGGTAACCTGATGGTGGAGTTTTTAGTATAAGTCTGACTACTTGAACCGTATATGAGAACTGTCCTACCGCGACACAAGCAACATCCTCTGGGGAGACTTTAATTGAGATAAGCCAGAGCTTAACGATATTAAGTTTTACCATTTACTTTTATTCTTTACATTTTGCAAGAGCTGTGTTCGAGAGATTTGAAGTTTAGTGCGGTCACATCCTTAGCAACCATCGTTCTGAGGGAGGCCCCTTTACAGTATATCGTTAAACGACCCTCTTGCTCAACTCTCCTCCTGCATTTTGGTTAGAACTGACGTTGACAAGACTATGATGGCTACTCAAGCTTTGCCAGCCGCGATTGAAGAAGGGATGTCGAGTACAGACAGCAGCTTGGACCTCAATGAGAACCCATTAGCAAATGCCATGTTTAGAGCCTCTATTATCGCAGATGGTTATGGCCTAGGAGAGGCCGCTCACTTTCTCATCGATGCTGCTCCTATCGAGCTCCCAAATAAATACAGGGATTTAGTTCTTCCTGATCCCGACATCGCTGCGCTGTCATTCCTAAGCAATATCCCTTTCGCACAAGGTGTGCTGAAAGACAACCCCGAAGCTGAGACATTGACTATTGCAGAATTTGCTTGTGACTTTGTTGAGCGCTATATCCTACAGGAAGTGATACAAGAGATTACAGGGGCAAAGGAGGAACTATATAACTGCAATAACAAGACACAGAAGGTGTTTAGGAACCAGATCATAGATTCATCGGTTGGATAGATGAAGAGGCAGCAAGAGGCTTTTATGGACCTGCTAAAGAACCAAGAAACAGTGAGGATACCGATGGAAGCGTTTGACAAGGCTGCCACAGACAGGTCTCAGATAGCCCAGCACAATGATGTCTTGATGATTGAGGCAGTCCCTGCGGTGCCCCTATTGAAGGAGAAGCATGAGAATTTTGCTCAGCAATTGAGTCTCTATGCGAGAAACGAGAAGGACTGGCCCCAATTAAGCCCGTTTGGTTTGAGAATTGTGGAGAGCTTAAAGGATCAAGGATCTGAAGCTGCTCATTCCTTCAGTCATGCTTATTCTTGCTCGCTTTTGGCATCAGTCACCCAAAGTTCCTCAGTCAGTCCTATAGGGACCTCCAGCCTACAAGGTCCATGAAGAGTGTTCCCCCAGCCCTCGAGACCCATGCAAGAACCCTCTCCTTCGACTACAATGACACCAGTGCTGTGACCCGTCACTCAATCGCTCCATCCCCCTCCGCGCCCCGTGTTTGAGCACAAACCGGACCCACTCCCTCCAGAGCCTTTTGAGCATAATCCCACTCCTGCAGCTATACCTGCAGCAGTACCAATCTCCGCTCCTTGGCTAGCCATAAGACAAGGGTCTCCGGGGCTCGCTGATTGAATTGAAAGGACATTTAACATGGTGGAAAGGACTATGAACGGACCCCCTTGTCCCACTACCGCCTCGCAAGGTACTGCCGTCCCTGGTGCGGCGACCCCCTACCAACCCAGCCGGCCACAGGTCTACATACCTACGGCACCTGTTAAACCTTCAGGTAATGCCGGGTTTTCTGGGTTCAGACTGTCACCGCTGGTGAGAGGACCCCTGTGTCACCCCACATGCCCTGAATACGGTGGATGACATGGCTTCTTTTATCAACCACCACCATTAGGGATAGCGGGAGGCGCACCACGAGAGGCCAGACAAGAAAAGGGGAAGGGAAGAGAAGGACCTACCTGTGGGTACTGTAGAAAGAGGGGCTATAAGGGACCTCCAATATACCCAGGGACCTGCCGGGCGTTTGCCAAATGGTTAAAGGTGTCGTAGGCTGCGCCAAACCCGATGCCGTCATGCAGTGACCCGCCAGCAGGCTCAGCACTGCCACAAGTACCATCAGGTGGCGGTCCTCCAGATGATGTGAATCGTGGTAGTCAAGGTGAGTATTTTGACTGTAATGAGAGACCAAGGGAAACCACTGGTGGAAACACCAGAGGGTGTCGGGGTGGTCACATGGCTCCCTGAGGCAGGTTCTTTGGGGATGGTAGAAGAAATCCGGATGATTCCGACTCTGATAACCGCTCTAATGATGATGCCAATTCCCTACCCGATATCACCCCCTTTCTGGGACCATGTCACGACGGCTGGAGTGATGAGAAGATGGACCGATATAACCTTCGGGCAGGAGCACTACAAGAACCATTGCAAAACCAATCTTACTCCTTGTTGCATTCAGGACGAAGGAAGCCACAGAGGTTAAGTGGCATTCCTACATTCAAAGGAGTGATTGCAGATCTGGCGAGTTTCCTGACCTTGGTCGAAGTCAAGTTTGAATACTTTTCTGATTGTTATCTGATAGACATAGATAAGATCAACTTGGTCATACCTCTTCGCAAAGACCAACCCTGCAACTGGTACCTAGCGATATATGGGTACATCAATCGTGAAGGTGCTAAGCAAGTAGGCATGCTGTTCAACAAGAAGGGTCCGCTCCGAACATGGAAGGGTTTCCGTGAAAGATTGGAGTAGAGTCATGGCGGGGATAATGTTAACAGGGATATGAATCTTCTGGCATGGAATAACGTGGTAATTACCCCCCACTAGAGCAGTCCCTACCCAGACAAGATAATCGATCTGATGTACAAGCTGAATTACACAGACCATCAACAGGTAGAGGATAAGGTTAGGGCTGGGATAACGTCTGAGCTTCGGAAAACCTGGGCATTAAACACGCCGCAGCCTGAAGCTCTTAACAATTACCTAGATTTACTTCGACAAGTGGGTCATAACTTGGAACATGATAAGCATTTTGGTCATCTCAACGATGATAAATCTCTGAAGCCACGAGAAAAACGAGGAAAGCAATCTTCGAAACCTATGGACAGGTTAAAAAAGAAAGAGAAATGTTCGGGTTGGTGAGACAACCAACCGTGGAAGACCACTAATGTGGGTGCCAGAAAGCAGGCTGGGACATCTGAGTATGCTATTCCTCATTAGGACATTCCCAAGAACCTGACCAAGAAGAGACGCAACAATAAGCAATGTACTAAGTATGGGAGGGAAGGACACTTCTGGAGACACTGTTCAGCAACCTCCCCCATCATTTAAGCTGTGAGGAATACCCTGGGAGTGAAATGGTGATTGCCAGAGGGGGAATCCTCTACGAGTGGCAAGAAACAAATGAAGCATATTGAAGCATCTCATCCACTGCCATCTGGCCCCAAGCTTTTAGAAGCCCACAAATCCTCACCTACCTTTATGGAGGCAGATACGCGTGATGAACTAGGTATGAACCTAATCCTATGAAGGAATGACCTCGGCTAATTTTCTAGATCTACTAACATCTGATGGAAAATAAAGGGTCACTCAAGGAAACGGATTTAAGGTAAGGACCTATCCACGATTACTAGCTCTTTAGTGCTGACGAAGTCTCTGATATAGGAATGTCGGGAGACTACCTCGTTAGGTAGATGTTACAGTCATGTGCGGTGTTTGGTTTTTTCATTTGGTTCCTGGGTTCAGTTATTTCTCATAGAAAATTATGTAAATGCATGTGGGAGATGTTTTGGGGAAACTACTTGCAGGTTTTTCTTTGATAAACATTCTGCTCCGGGGAGTCGCTTCAGAAAATGGGAACCGTGCGACATTCGGATGGGGCACAAAGATGCCCTGTTTGGCACCGGTTGACTGGACATCTCTGGAGAGCAAATGTATTTTCTTGTCTTATATGGGTCATTTGTCTTGTACTTGGAATTGGCTCAAGTTATTAGTCTTGAATAAAAGTTATCTTTCAAGTTTACCTGAGGAGGGTTGAATACCCAAAATCATGCTGGCGTAATAGTAAACCGTACTCCAATCCCATTAATTGATTAAAACTATTCTTGAAAACGTTACCGACCCGTTGTGGCCACTCTTGTGTTGACAGGAAACAGACTAGCAAGAATGAGTTCTAAGAGACAACGTAAGAAGGCAAGGCACTCTAGCCCACCCAAGCATAGCAAGTCAATTCACTTACGAGTGATATTAGATTGGCACATAGGGTGTAGGTAAGTAAGTGCCGAAGCATCATTACTATTAGATAGTGGAGCTACAGGCCCCGTGCTAAGTAGCCGATGGGTTAAAAGTACCCAAGCTCCTTGTTTGAAAAGAAGAATTCACACTCCAATACGTGATGCAAGTGGTAATCACATACCAGGGTCGGGTCTTCATTATACCAAGGCTTGTATCTGAAGATAGGCAATCACGTGAAGGGTCTGCGTTTTGAGGTAGCAGATATGGCTGACACTTGTGTCGATGGCAATCTACCTATGTCGTGGTTAAGGGACCACAACCCTGACATCGACTGTAAAGTAGGATCACTGAACTGGTGCTCAGACTTTTGTAAGGTGACTTGCCTGACAAAGCAGAGGCGGTTAGTTTATATGTCAGATGAGGACCTATTGGCTGAGAATCCCGAAAATATATATTGTCTTGGGACAATACAGTTTGCCGACGAGAAGGGTGAAGATATTACTATCCAACTTCTACCTGAGTATAAGGATTATAGAGACATCTTTAGTCAAGAACAAATAGAGGCTCTGCCGGTGCATTCTAAGTGTGATCATAGGATTGACTTAATGGCAGGAACAGAACCTCTATTTGGGCCTATCTATCTGGTATCGGAGAAGGAGCTGAAAGCACTGCACGAGGTTCTCAAGGAGATCTTGACAACTGAAAAGATAAAAAAATCTACTTCCACATCTGCAGCCCCTATATTATTTGTCCCAAAGCCTGATTGCTCATTAAGATTGGTGATAGATTACTGAGGGCTAACTAAGATTACAGTGAAGAATAAGTATCCTCTCCCGTTATTGAATGAGATGAGGGAAAGGCTTGCAAAAGCCACAGTGTATTCCTTGATAGACCTCAAAAATGGATAGTGGGGAATCTGTATGGCTGAGAAGGATATACACTTTCAGGAAGAGCTTACAGCTTTTGGTTGTCGGTACGGATTGTACTATTTTAAGGTAATGTTCTTTGGACTATGTGACACTCCCGCTACCTTTCAGAGTGTGATAAATGATGTATTCCGGGACATGCTAGATGAAGGCATCCTGGCTTATATGGACGATATCCTGATTTATTCAGAGACAATTGAGGAACACGTCGCTCTGGTAAGACGGGTAATGGAAAGAGTAAGAGAAGCCCGACAATGTGGAAGTATAAAAAAGTCATTCTTCCACAGGTGTGAGATTGATTTCTTCGGTTATCCGATATCCAAGAAGGCGATATTAATAACAACAGAAAAGCTGGATTCCATATTGCAATGGAAGCCACCAACTAATGTCGTCTGAGTCCAAGGCTTTATGAGCTTCGCTAACTTCTATAGAAGGTTTATAGAAGGTTTCAGCAAGATGGCGAAACATCTGACGGACCTTCCTAAGAAGGATGTCTGATTTGACTGGACCCCTGCATGTGATCAAACCTTCTGGGATTTGAAGAAAGTGGTCACTGCGGGGCCAATCCTAGTACACTTTGATCCTGTCCAATCCACTAGACAGGAGACGGATGCGACTGACTTTGCATTAGCTGGCGTATTATCTCAATTTTGTAAAGATGAAAAGTGGCACCCGGTGGCCTTTCCTAGTCGGAAGTTCCACCCAGCTGAGATCAATTATGATGTCCATGACAAGAAAATGACCATCATAGTAGTGGCTTGCAAGGAATGGGATCATTTGGTTAGGTTGGTAGAGGGTGAGATTGCGATCTATACAGATCACAAGAATCTGGAGTACTTCAATAAGACTAAAATCCTCAACCGCTGGCAGCATCGCTGGGCAGAATTCCTGCAGCCATTCAATTTCAAGGTATATTACCCAGAAGAAAGACTGAATACAAAGGCTGATGCACTATTGAGGTGTGGAGACCACGGCTGTAACCGGAGCTGGTACTCGGTTAGTTTGTTTTATGTTTTGTTTTAAGTATCGGTTGATACTTAGTTTGTTTTATGTTTTGTTTTAAGTATCGGTTGATACTTGGTTATTTTTATGCTTTGAATGAGTGAGAATTTATGATCGTACTCAAACACATGTACTTAAAAAGACCGCCGTCTTCCACTCTGGAAACGGCAGACTTCGACAGACAGTATTTTAATATACTCGGTTGAACGGTTATCTTTATTATCCTATTACACCACCGAAGCCTCCCTTAGCGAGCCTAGAAGCTGATAGTCTCCGGTAGACATCACTTCTCTCCTATTGTACCCGACAGCGTGATTAACGCCCCAGCGTGAACACGTTACGACGGCCCTGAAGGGGGGAGTAATTCGCTATCAGAAACACCAAAGCCATTTTTTCGCCCCAGACAATGGGTTGTGGGCCAAAAGCGAAACCTCTTACGTCCTCACTCATTGGCTGTCTGTCAAGGCTACAGATTGCAGTCAGCTTTCTTGGATGCATTACAGGGTCCTGCGAAAAAGGATCCTGCCTATATGAGGGACATGAAGGCTGTGTTAGTGGAAGACAAAGGAGTCGACTGCAATCTGACAATAGAAAGCGATACTCTTACACACCAGGATGTAACAGTAGAGCGAGACCTTCACCTTTACAAGAACAGGTAGTATATTCCTGACTCGCTGGATCTAAAAGACAAGATCATGCAAGCTGAACATCACTCCGGTATCACAGGACACGTTGGGACATACATGACGGTAGGTAGGGTTAGGGCTAACCTCTTTTAGCCTAAGATGGATGAGAGCATTTCGGACTATGTTCGACCATGTAATACCTGTTAACGGAACAAATCTATAAAGTATAACAAGTTTGGCTTGTTGAAACCTGTTGGTGTACCCTTGAGGCCATAGACAGAGATTTCAAGGGACTTGATAGTAGCACTACTGGAATCAGAGGGGTATACAAAAATTTAGGTAATCGTGTATAGGTTCTCAAAGATAGCTCATTTTTTACCTTTGACTACAGAAATCTCAATCAAGGATTTGGCTCCGATATTGCTGAACGAGATTTGGCGGCTCCATGGGCTCCCGGAATCTATTATCTCTGACCGAGATAGCCAATTCACAGCCAAGTTTTGGATAAGCCTGATGCAGCAGTCGCAACTGAAACTAATGTTATTGACCACTTTCTACCATGAGATTGTGTAACGACCCTACGTCAGGAGCTATGGCAACCTAAGTCTACGCCCATACGTAAGACCCGCAGGTCCTATGGTAGACTAGGCGGACATGCAAGAGTATGTCCGAGGGATATCCGATGGTCCGGATATCTCTAAGAGCAGAAGGTAGTTGAGAAACAAGTGTACCTAAGCAGTGGTAGTAACGTGACTTTGTCCGCTTTGGCCTAAGGATAGGTCAGAAGGCCGGGTAAGTTTACCCAGTCAAAGGACGTCATGTTACCCTACCATGGAGGCCAGTTTCGTGTCACCATGGATGCACTTACCCTATCTTTGGGATACTATTACCCTACCTTCCGTCGGAAAGGTTCTCGGAGTAATTCCGGGAACCGTTAGGATTATTTGTTACGCAAGGACGATCGACGGGCACTTGCTTGCACTTTGATCGGAAGGCTACGAGAGGAGCTATAGTGCTCCGAACAAGCTATAACTTGGTAGAACTATTCCTAACAGGTACCTGCGGCCCCAGGGTTCGCCCCGGGCGTCATGGGCCAAAATGGTTGAAGTTGCCGTCATACTAGTTAAATGGAGTCAACGAAGACATGTCCGTAACACTGTATGCGTCGTCGCCGTCCGTCCGACCGGAAGCTGTTTGCAGGATATATGAAGGGGGTGAAGGTGAAGGTGAGAAGGTCAAGTACCTTCTCCAAAA
The DNA here is from genome assembly GCA_900010015.1 of Tuber aestivum. NCBI lineage: Eukaryota > Fungi > Ascomycota > Pezizomycetes > Pezizales > Tuberaceae > Tuber > Tuber aestivum. Next base: position 123,500 of record LN891026.1, on the reverse strand, counting down.
GGAACGGAGTAAAACGGACCAAAACTGACAGAGTTAGCGTGAGCTATCCGGAAGGGTCCCCAGAGTAGTCCCGGGTAGTGCCGGAGACATCTGGGAAGGTTTTACACCAATCAAGCCTACACGTGCCCCTTTACCGTAGACTCTTTGTGGGTTGTTGGAAGACTCTATTAGCATGATACTTATCACAGTGAGTGGTGTGCCGGGGGTAAGGGACCATGGGTAGCGCCCATGGGTCCCGCCACCGACACAGCTCTCTGCGGGAGCGTCGTAGACCCCCTAAGTTCGCAATCAAGAAAGATAGAACTTAACCGGGAGACAGCGGATGTCTACGGGAGCTTGCATAGGTCATAGCACATGGGATGAGAGTCATTTAGTTAGCTTTCCTAGGCGTCTCGACAGTTAGCCACTGGCGAGACACCGATGCGCAGAGTCTTCACTCCGGCAGGTGTATTGGTAAACACCTCGCAGAAACTGATGTGCATATAGGAGATTTCTGCTAGAGTGCGCTGACACCTTAAGCCCTTCGCGGGTAAGGAAGTGGTTGGGGCAACCCTTACCGAGAAAGGGCATACTCGTGTTGGTCGGGGTAACCTGATGGGGGAGTTTTTGGTATAAGTCTGACTACTTAAAGATTATACGAGAACTCTCCTACCCCGACACAATCAACATCCTCTCGAGAGACTTTAATTGAGATAAGCCTGAGCTTGACGATATTAAGTTTTACCGTTTACTTTTATTCTTTACACTTTACAAGAGTTGTATTCGAGAGATTCGAAGTTTGGTGCGGTCGCATCCTTAGGAACCATCTACCTGAGGGAGCCCCCGTTACAGATTGATGGGCAGACTGAGCACGCGAACCAGACCTTGGAGCAATACTTAAGAAATTATTGCTCTTATCAACAGGATGATTGGCCATTGTTACTCCTGTTAGTGGAGTATGCATATAACAGATCCACTGCCAAGGCTAGAAAGTTCTCTGCATTTGAGATAAACTATGGCTTTAATCCAAGGACCAATTGGTTGGGTATAGGCTCGGAACAGCAAGGTGTTCATTCCAGCAGCGAGCTGGTGGTAAAGAACTGGTAAGGTGCCTGGCAAGAAGTCCGCGAGACACTTAAGCAAGATCAAGAGAGACAAAGGAAATGGTACGACCAGAAAAGGTTACCATCTCCAGAATGCGTTACAATGGAAGATGTGACAAATGGCAGGGCAAAGAGGGGTGATGGCATGATGCTAAATTGAAAGAATATCCGTACCAAGCGACCCATGGAGAAGCTGGACCACCGGATGTTTGGACCCTTTGTGGTCAAACATAAAGCGGGAATTGAGCTTATGAACTCCAATTGCCTGCCCGATGGTCAATCCACCCAGTATTCCATGTTGGACTCTCATCAGCAAAAATTTCACTTTGCGTCCTGTGCATCCCGTGCATCTGACGCAGGGGACGCCCAAACGCAAACCCTTAATCTGGACGCCACGTCTGTGGGACGTCGCGTCCAGATTTGCCTTCCTCTTGCGCAACCTGTCCTAACCCTACCGGACGTGGATGCCGACGTCCCCTGCGTCCAGAGATTCTACGCTCTGTTCTCCTCAAGTCCGGAGATTCCATCCTTCCCTCTCCTTGCATCAGTAGATTCTCTGCTTTCTTCTCCTTGCATCCTGACTATCCCTTTGACCCTTTGCTACTTCCTGCTATCGTCTGATTCTGCTCCGTCCCATCTGACTTTGCCCACCCCCTGGCCTTTGACGTCCCCACCCTACTCGTCACTGGCAGCATTAATCCTGATATTTTAAACGACTCCTCTTAACTCTCCACATGACGACCCAGCACTCAAAGATCTGGATTATCTCCCGTCCAAACTGGTGGTCTTGATTTCTACTAGTACGCTCTGGAGACTTTTGCGCCAACGCCCCTTGTGCCCAGATCTTTCAACTTACGTACCGTTTGCGTCCCCTGGCGCTGGTTTCTTGGCCAGATTCTCCCGCTGCCAATCAATCATGATCCGGACCTTCGTGGCTTTTGGTTCTCACTACCTGATATTTCATGTCACAATACATCGTGGATATTTCCTCCTCATCCATACCTAACAGACTTATTTGCCTAATCTGGTGGGATTCCCTCTAGTTGACCCTGACGCTTTATGTACAATAGTATGCCGTCGCGGTGAAATCCAGACTACGTTCCCGTCCCCTCATGCACACTGGGTTCTACTGTGTCTCCGCGCAGTAACTCTTCTGATCGTGATTGCTCCAATCCTCCTTCACCCATAACCTAGTATCGACCTCACGAATTCTTCCCCCGCCTCTCCTCGGTGATAAGCAACTACAATGGGCCGCGGAGTCCGGTGGGATCCCTTTCGGCCACTACTCCGTGTTCCTCAGGTGAATACTCAAGACTAAGTAATAGCTGTGAGACCAGAGGAGGGCTGCTAACAATCTCTATCGGTTGACATGTGATGTCCTGAAGGGATCCAGCGATTGGATGAGATTCAAGTAATGGCAGTGCCACGGTAGCGGACGTCTGACCGAAACTTGGGGTGACATCGGTGTCCTGCGACTCATTTCGTCTGCCCCGCGGCCTCACTGGGACGAGCATGGGTGAATCAGGCACAGTGTCACTGTGGCAGGGGGGGGGTGGTCGCAATTCCAGGTTCGACTTCCGGCTCTCTAATTCGGCACTGACTGCGTCCCAGTCATCCTTTCAGCCTTCTAGTCGGTCTTGGTGGACACCGCGTTTTTGCATGTTCTTGTTGGTAATGGTTTGACGAATACTCTCAAGAATACTCTTCTGGATTCCCAGGGGACATTTCCGCCATGTCTCCGTCTGCCTAGCAATGAGGTCTCAAGTGTTTGGTGGAGGGTTAGCCAGATTCGTCGCACATGTATGCCCGATGATTCGTATATACTCACCTCCTACTAACTTACGCTTGAAGTCAGTTGGCTCGGTATAAGTACCAGTTTGCCACGCCGTAAGTGTATGACAGAGTATAGCGCACGTAAAGCAGACCATGGTACTGTTGATCACGTCTAGGAAATCCGGGTCTACTATACCCCGCATTTTCTTCCCTGCAAAGTACTTGCCATATATCGCCTCAGGGATCTGTAGTGCAAGGAATCGCAGTTTCACGCGCTGTCTTGTGATGGCTGTCCTCAGTGGTAGTCACATGTAATTGTATGGGAGCGTCATCTGCGGGAGTCCAAACTCGTACCCTTTGGGGTCGCACATAAACCTGTCCTTTTCCAGGAGATAATCAACCCTACGCGCCGTACCCTGGGTATCTTCTGGTAGTTCATATAACGCTACAATGTGATGCTTCACATGGTAGACGAATTGTGCCCTTACCCCCAACTGCTTCTGGCATATCTAACTGGATCAATACAATTTCCTGCTTCTCCCCATATCTAGCTGACTTTACTTACTAGGCCCACAATCTCCTCCGATGGTTCCATACGCCCGACACCTGGCGTCTTACTCACTGCCTCATCCCAGATGCTGTATATCTTAGCCGTCAAAGCAGCTGGATTCGGGATTGGGTTAACAAACAGAGTGTAATTGAGGATCAGCGACTTTGCCAGAACTACCACGGCAAACTCAGGTCCCACAAGTGTATTCCGACGTGTGCTGGCTACGGACCAGCCATTGTCGTGCGGTCTTGTGTCTAGATACCCAGTCGGACTAGAACCTCTGATAAGAGATGAATGTACACTCCCCTGGCCTGCTGGAGACGATATCCGAGCTAAACTCGATGACGGAAAGACTGGTGGACTGTATTCAGCCCCACCAACTATTCCCGGTGGCGCAGCTGGAATCCTCGGAGGATTTTCTGTCTCCGGTGATCGCGGGGTCGCCGATATACGAACAGTTCGAGGACCATCCCCATGGCGACCTTTCCCCACTTGTGATAGACGATGGCCGCCGGAGAGAGGCAGGTCTGCGATTTCACTGTCTTCTGGATCGAGGTCGGTCACGCATTCAGCTTCCACCGATCCCTGTGAGATTTGGCACTCTTCCCTGCTATTGTCGGACAGAGGTACTGGTTCAAAATTGGCTTGCCCGTCGCATTCTATTTCGGGTTCTATATATGGCATGGTCGGTCTGGTACTCTGACACACTCGTTTAGGTGGTCTTCTCAGTTGGGGTGTAATTGGCGGGGGGGGCGGACGCCAACGTGATGTCTGGTCATTAGTTAGAGTACTCGGGGAGCTATGAGAGTTGTTGTGCCCTCTCTTGGCCTCGATGTTCCAGATGTCGTAGGGGTCAGTCCAACGTCCTGGGTACGTCGAACAGGACCGCCTGTTCTGTGGGTTTGCGAACTCCGTGCATGGGCTGGTTCCTTAGGCATGTTGAGAGATAGATTGGGTATTGGGGATGGTTAGAGATGCGGGAGGATCACGTCGTGAGGTTGGAAAAGGCGTGGTGTTTGTGTAGGCTTTGTATATGTAGTAGGTCACACTAGTTTGTATACGCTTGGACCACTGGCAAAGTGTCACGGCCACCCGGTACGTTATCAGACAGGAACATTGGATTTTTGGTTGCATATATTGGCTGTGGTTTTCTTGGTTGTATAGTAGGATTTCCTTTGTTTTATGATTGGGATAGGTTGCCAGGCAACGGAGACTGGTGGAACCCGACGGAAGAATCGCGGCTGCGCGCCATGCCAAGAGTTTTCTTTTGTATTAGTGATCATGGAGGATATCCTATCTATATAAGGGGGTGTGCCCCCTTCTATTTTATATTTCTTTACGCAATCTGGTAATCTCCTTCGGATACCTGTACCTAGGAATTACACCTCTTGCTCTGCTTCGCGTCCTCCTGAACCTCTGAACCCTGACCCTGGACTCCTGAACCCCGTACCTCGTACAACTCGGTTAGGTTGTACGCCTGTTCCTCGACCTCGCCTCCGAACTCCTGCCTGTCCTGCCCT
>LN891026.1:78929-111009 GCA_900010015.1 Tuber aestivum | reverse complement strand
AACCCGAATCAAAACGAGGGGGGGGGGGAGGCGGGCGAACGCCAGAACCGACTCCAATTGCGTATAGGTAACCTTGTTGGGGTCGCATGCAAGCGCGGTGATGTAGGCCTTCACCTGGTCGCGCCACAAGAGGTACGCTTTGCTGGGGCGGCGGGGGTCTGGGAAACCGCACCAACTCTTCGCAAAAGCAATATCGCCGCAGCGACCCCTAGAAGACGGATGTATGTCAGTTCCGATCCTGCGATTCGCTCCCTTGGGGTTGACTTACTTGGAGTCCTGGACAGCTGGTGTGAATGCGGGCCGCTCACTAGAGGTCTGATGACGACTGCGTATAGACGGATCATTATTAGCTTGGTCTGTCCTAGTTTGTGCCATCATCAAGACTGTTTGATAGGGGGGTTTACTTACGTTCTTTCAGATTCCACCGCTAGAGCTGCCGTACATGTAAGGATCTTTCGGCGCTTGCCACCAGCCGGGGTCCCCGGAGTGGGATTGGAGGGCTGGACGCCTGATAGAATATTAGCTTTGGTAGGTCCACCATGGGGGGAATATCTATACTGACTTTGCCTTTGCAGACGACGTCGGTTTTGTCTTAGGTACAGGCATGGCGGCCGTTTGAGGACGTTGTGGATTTAGTGAGCGTTTGAAAGAAAAAAGGACTCGACGGGGGATGATGTACACCGAGACGTAGCAAACTGAACGAGTGGAGTTTGTTGGAGAGTGGGGAGGAGAAGAAGGACGGGAGGAAGCGAGTGGGAGAAAGAGGGGAGAGGTACATCAGACAAGGGGCGGAAGGGAGCCAGCTTATACATTGGGGTTGTTCCCTAAACGAGACGCCACGTTGATGGCCCCTGGTTTTTCCGCTTATCATGGTACCAGGGACCGTAAGTCACGGCGTCCCAGGATAAAGTAAGGCATAAGCGTATGGGAAAGAGGCGCCAGCGGATCACTTGGCGTAAGAGGAGAATTCCGCCAATTCGGTAGCTTCTGCCTATCGAATAGCTATTGAAATAAATGATGATCCTTTACCGTGACGTGCGGAATCTACATCACATAGGTCTAGAGTTGTCGTAGTAGATAGCCAGACCCAATTGCTATAGCTCCTATCGCTAGGGTTGCCTGTCGGGTAGGGTGCTCTTTAACGCCTGCAGAGACGGCCCGATAACCCTTAACACTGCTGACATACCGCCCGTGTGCCAGTGTTACATCACCCCCGTCACCCGTTGGCTGGATCCAACACGCCCTCCTACACTCCAGGGCGAAGGAAGACAAGTACAGAAACCTATATAAAACAACACAATGTGCGCATACCTATCTTGGTAAGGAAAAGCCAGGGATGATAAATCTAAACGCTAACATTTTATATCTAGGTACACACGACGTCAAATGCCCCTCGGCTGGCAGTCCAATCTTTCGCATCTCCATCTGATGCCTCCCTGTCGCTGTAGCCCAGGAGCCGTCACTTCTGTCCCGAGTAGTGACTAGCACTTTCCAGGGGACTTGAAGCATAGCGCTTCGAGACCTTCTCGTTCTCCTGTGAAGGGAGCGTTGGACGGCACAATTGTTGACCACTCCGAAGACTCAGCAATTTAGGTTTCAGAAGTCCGGGATTTGCAAGAGACTCCTCTGATCCTACCGCCAGGGGCTTTAAAAACTGATTCCTTGATTCCATGTCTCCCAAGTGTTCCGCAGGTTGAATATCGTGTACAGCTGGGCTGGATAAGGACAGCATCGCACTCTCGTCTGGTTGATGTTGTTCTAGTTGTTTGAGTGGCTCATTAGTCGGCCTGCCATTACCGGCAGTAGCAGATCCGGAATTCCCCACAGGTTCCTGCTCAGATGTCAGGAATTGCGTCTGACCTACGTGTGCGGCCTCACCTCGAGCTATCTGACTCACCGCATCTTCCAACAGATATGGTTGCCCCATCAATACAGGCGTCTCTGGCTGCACAACTCCACAGTCGCAGTAAGAGTAGATTAGGAGATCCAGCGGGGCCTCATATACCGGGTTCGATAGCAGCCATGTTGGGAGAGTTTCATTTCCGGCAATGAAGACAAATTCTACTAATGATAGAGGTTCACCAGGGAACTCCCAGAGCATTCTGCGCCCTTCACTTGTGGCGCCAAGGATATAGTGGATACGGCGCAATGGAACCCATCTCCTAATCATAGCTCATAATCCGTGCATATCGCCGGTTTCTAATTCACCGAATTTAACTCCATGGACATGGGGCGGACGCCAATAGAGGGAACGATAGTTTGGCGGTCCACTCGCTACCTTCTTATTCTCACCCTGTAGGCCCTGTGCATGTCTTGATGGACGGACCCAAACAATACGTACTGCACGTGGGCACCCAAGTAGCGCATTCCAATCTACAAAGTCGATGTTTGTAAGTAAGTGCTCGAATCTAGCAACTTTGGAGAACTAACTAACCTGCTGACAATGGACTCAATTGTTCTGGGACATTTGGTGGACGCGTCTGAGCGACCACTTCAGCTGGAGAATCACGAGGTTAATGGGAGTTACCGTGATGAGCCTGATGTCCTGTGAGGACATCTTCTCAGGGCCGTGCTCGAGGATGGCCCTCGCCATCGTCTGGTGGTCGCTCTGGGAGACCGTGCAGTGCCCGTTTCGTTCTTGTAGGGCGGTTATAGTGATCGCCGTGATTTGGGACATCAGCCCATTCTATGGGAGCCCGTGCTTGATCTTGGGCCAGTCCAGCTTGACTACCGGGACCCTGTTTACGGGTTGGGCGTCGAGGTGCATTCTGGCGCCCTGCCTTGGGGGGTCCTGCCTTGGGCGCCAATAATCCTGGATACCAGTAAACCAGAGTACTCTCTACTGGGACGCCCTCTTCATGGGCATCTCCCAGTACAGGACCTTGACATGCGATCTGGCCATCTTCGCCATCCGGGGCCCTTTGCTGAGCAGGGTCTTGAGGCGGACTCGGCCCTGCTTCCGCAGCTGGATCCCAGTGAGGCAGAGCTCTAGGCGGCCACAAGGTCTCCTCAACAATAACACGCCGTGGGTCAATTTGCGGCGCAGCCGGCTCCTGGTTTGCGTCACGTTTAGTCAGAATGGTATGTGTGAGGTTTTTCCGGGCATCCTTAATGAGTTGAATGATGGCGTCGTCTATCTCCTGAATGCTTTGTATGTTATTCGCAGCGTCTGCTGCTACGAGTAAATCGCATGCTGGGCGCAATCTCCTCATCCCCTCCAAAATCTCGCAGAAATCCCCATTGGGCACAGAGTTGATATCTGTATAGTTCCTTGCTGATGGTTGATCTTTGACGGCGTTGCACCATGCCTTATAGACAGGGTCATCTCGAGCGGTTCCGAAGTTAAGAGATGTCTTATATTGATTTATACGCTGGCCGCCTGGATGCTGAGCATTAAGCTGCCCAGTAAGAGAAATGGCTGGAAGTATGTAGACCACGCTCGCCTGGCGCTCCTGTCCTGACAGACCTTTTGGTATATTTGTAGAATTTGGATTGTAGACGTACCGGAGATTGCTGTTCTTTGGCGCCATGTCGTCAGATTCTCTGCCGTGAGAAGGTCGATATTGTGAGCGCTGTGTATGTGGAATGTGGTGTTAGTTGTAGATATTTCGCTTGGTATGATCTCCCTTTGGCCCCGATCAATTCACTTTATATATCAGAGTCGGAGTCCTTATCGGAATCTTGAACCGCTCTTGAAATCATTTCACAGATCATTTCGTAATTTAGACTTCAGACCTTAGACTCTCGAACTGTGGATGCCTATTGTGCGCGTTCAAACCACATCTTGGATCACTATCGAACAGAACTTGAGACATTTTCTGCTGCTTTGAAAGTAGTACTCAGAGCATACTTCTAATGCCACGTCACATGCGACTGCACTAACCCACTTCAATATTAGCTACATCTTCAAGCGCCTAAACCCCTTACCCTGCGTTTCAACACACCGTTACGCGTGAACATTCCTCTTTGGGCCATACAACATATAGATTCAAGTTGGCTTCCCTCAATTCAGTACGTTACCTTGAGCTATGCCTATCAAATGTTCATCCTGCCGCTGCAAAAATGCCTCCTCAGGTCCTTACGAGAAGCACCTACGAATAGCACACACCAGCCTGGGCGCTGTTCTCACGTCCGGCCTAGTACACCAGGTTCTGCTCCGCATAGAATCTGAACAGGACGATGACGGCGGCCTTCTTAGACAGAATGATCTGATCGATTCAGATTATGAATCCGACGCGGGTCCAAGTGGATACGCCCTGAATCCGTGCATGTCCCTGACTCGGAAGCACTCAATACCGACTACCGATCCCCTGATGCCATCGAAACGGCATATTATCCACTTACTGGGAGATCCATTGGAGACGTAATAGGATTTGAGGAGGAGCACAGTATTCTGATCAAGGATCCATGGGCTCCATTCACGAGTGCACATGGATTCAAGCTCGCGTCTTGGTTTATTCAGAGCAAGGTGTCAAAGTCACGAATTAATGAATACTTTTCAAGTGGTCTCGGGGATTCAGCCTCAGCTGGCTATAGCTCTATGCATACGCTTGAGAACCACCTGCGGTTGTTGGATCCGCACAGACAATATCTACGATGGTTCGAACGCCAAGTTGACAGCGGCAACAGAACTTTGCCGTTGTACTACCTGAACATACTAGACTGTGTCAGATATCTTCTGCGGCAGGCAGCATACAGAGATGATTTGGTCTTCGCGCCGCGACGGGAGTATGACCACAACGGACAGAGGGTCTACGCAGAAATGCATACCACAGATTGGTGGTGGGACGTCCAGGTAAATTACCCACTTCTCATCAGTCATGCAAAGGCCGGTTAACTGGTGCAGGAAACGCTCCCGCCTTGTGTGACTGTTGTTCCGATTATTGGGATGTTCAATCAGACGCATCATACCAACTTCTCTGGAGACAAGAAGGCTTGGCCCGTATATATCACTATTGGAAATCTTCCGTCAACTAGGCGTAACATGCCTGGATCAATGGCAGTTCTCCTTCTTGGGCTCCTGCCAGTCCCGCCCATGTTGCCAAAGTCTTCTTCCGCGAACGAACTCCAGAGACAAATCAATGCCGACACACTCCAAGGAGTATCTGAACTCATTCTCGAGCCCTTACACGACACAGCGCTCCACGGCGTCCCTATTGAGTGTGCAGACGGCCAAGTTCGGAGGTGCTTCCCTATCCAGGCCGCATGGATTGCAGACCATATGGAAAACATTGCGCTACACGGTGTAAAATCGAACCCCTGTCCTAAATGCGAGGTCCCTGCGCATAAGTTAGGTTTAGCCGAAAAGCAACTATATCCCACCCGGGATTATGTGAAATATGATCTTCTGGAACAAGATAGTCTGCATAGCGTCACGCACTCCAACCCGGAGGCAGTCCACGGCACCTCTCATGCCCTTGGCGCCAAGGTAGGGCGAAACGATTTTCATGGACTTCCAGGTGCTTCAGCGTCCAATCTGCACCAGCCAGATTTGCTACATACCATTTATCTTGAACTATTCAAGCACATGATGGACTGGGTCCAGGGATTTCTCAAGAAGCACAGGCGACAGCAGGCCTTTGATGATGCCTGAAGCACATTACCACCCTGTCCGGGATTCTTCGTCCCCCAAAAGGCCTACAGTGAGGTTACGCAGTAGCAAGGAAAGGAAATCAGGAACCTAGGACGTTGCCTCTTGTGGGTCCTCGCTGCGGCTCTCAGACAGCCTGACAGTACGCAAGTAACGCCTTTCAAACCTGCACTCTTCTGCGTCCGGTCATTGCTCGATTTCAGTTTGATGGCTCAATACCGTAGCCATACCCCAGAGACTATAGATTATATGGAACAATATCTTGCAGGTTTTCATTCGACGAAGGATATCTCCTTGGAGTTTCGGATATCTAAAAGGACACAAGAAAAGCTCAATGACCAATGAAGAGAGCAGCGACGTCTACGCGGGTGTGGGGATCAGTCTCTCACCAAATCCAAGCAGCGTCGGATGCTGGAGGAACATCGTGGGGAGGACGACGACTTACGCCTAGAACTGATCCATGCGGAATCTCATTTTAACTTTATTAAGACGCATCTGCTTGGCCATTTTCCGGATCACATATATCAGTTCGGCAACATTCAAATGTATTCAACCGAGTTTGGCGAGCTCGCACATAAGGAACAAATCAAAGACGGCTGGCCGCTTTCGAACAAAAACAACGCCGCATGCCAGATCCTACAGAGCTACAGTTAACAGCACGGGATACACATGAGACTCTTGAACCTGGATGCGCTTCGACGTCGAGGCGCAGATCTACCTCCGGAGGCTATTGACATGTTGAAGGCAGATGATACCGCATCTGGGTCTGTCACATGCCGCAGGATGCTAAATGGACGACGACGTGACATTTCAAACATCATGGATTTGGGCAAGGCCGTTGGAATTTCGACTCACAGCATTTGTGACGAATTGATCCGGTATAGCTGTCGCAGCCGGCCAATGGAGCGCTCGCTTCCCGAAGATCCTGCAATACTTCGACGACTTCCGACTGAACTGATGACGCAACTTGAAATCGCCATTCCCGCGTTCCACGAAACCGAAGTTTATGATGTCCACCAGGCGCAGTGTACGGGTTCTCGGGTTTTTCGCAAGCAACAGAGTCGCAATGATTTGGTTTGGGTCCAGGCAGGAGGGGAGCACATGTATGGTGCCCTCAGAGGACGTCTTCCCGCTAGACTCAGGGCACTGTTCAAGATCCGGGACTACAGGCACCAGGATAGGGTTGTAATCGGAGCTGGTACTCAGTTATTAGTTTGTTTTATGTTTTGTTTTAAGTATCGGTTGATACTTAGTTTGTTTTATGTTTTGTTTTAAGTATCGGGTGATACTTGGTTATTTTTATGCTTTGATTGAGTAAGAACATGAGTGAGAATTCATGATCATACTCAAACATATGTACTTAAAAAGACCGCTGTTTTCCACCTTGGAAACAGCAGACTTTGACAGATAGTATTCTAATATACTCGGTTGAACGGTTATCTTTATTCTCCTATTACACCACCGAAGCCTCCCTTAGCGAGCTACAGTGCAGGACTCTCTGGTAGACTTCCTGTCCGCTCCTATTGTACCCAGCGACGTGACTAGCGCCCCGGCGTGAACACGTTACATTTTTTTAATCTCAGCGAGTGGTTAGAACACCACAACGAATCTGGGCCTGATCAACCTACCAAGATTCAACATAACGAACGGTACCGGCAGAAGCGGCAGACCTCGAGGTCGGCTCCTGCACCACGAATAGTACGACATAGATCCACTTACAACTCGCAGTGGGAAACAAGTCCCACGAGAAGGCCTAACCCAAAAGAAAGGGAAAAAAGACGCGACACCTGGTGAATTCCCGGAATCGCCTGCGAAAGAACGCAAACCACAACCCCCACCACCGCCATCGCCACCCCCTCCCCCACCAAGCAACTCGTCAGATAGCGAACACAGCATGTCTAGTAGTGGAGCACCCGGCCCTGGGCCACCACCGCCAGATCCACCAGCACATGAAAAACCCAAGATAAAAATCCCGCAACCTAAGACCTTCTCAGGAAAAGGGGAAGACCTAAAACCAGAAGCCTTCAGCAGATGGCTTACTAGTGTACGACAGTACCTAAATATATACGGGATATCCATGACGGAATACGGATCAGTGATTTACTTAGGAGCATTTTGCACTGATGCGGCTATGGAAGCCTACCAACAATGCATAAATACTTATCAAGAACCAGACAGGGTCAGAGCAATAACGGTATCTGGCTACCTACAAGACCGATTCCAGTCATCACGAAATAAAGATGAACTATTCGAGAAGTTCAATGCGATATCCCAAGTATCAAACCACACCACAGAAAGAATCACTAAAACCGCCACCACACTGCTCATGTACCACTCGCCACTCCCGGCAGGAACGATATCAGCATTTTCTCTGAAGAAACGATTTTACGAAGCTATGCACACGAAACTCCGCCAGGTAGTGGAACCTCAGGAATTGCCAGCTGATGATATCAACGCGATAATCAAAAGGGCAGAACGGCACGATGCTATCCTATGGGACACAGGAACTTACTGAAAACAACCCCAACAAAACAAGGGAACTGAAAAACGGTACAACACACCTGCGAATAAGCAGAAAAAGGGGCAGACGACAACCAAAGGCAACCAGCGACGACGGCAGCGAACGGAAAGCAATGAATGTTTCGAATGTGGAAAGAAGGGCCATTACGCAAAGGATTGCTACACAAAGAAAAACAAGCGTAAAACCGTGAAAAAGGAAGTAACAACAAATGTGCTTGAAGACGAAGACGAGTACCTCGCAGACGTTCGTATCAACTCGGTTAATGCAACCATCGATTGCTACAAAACATCACCCGTTAGCACTAAGATTTCACCCTACCAATCATTGGAAGGAACGGTAAAAATAAACGGACAACCGGCAAAAGTCCTGTTCGACACAGGTACTATTGGATCAGACATCATAAGCAACACCTTCGCGGCCACACATGGAATAGGAACACAACCTACTAAGTATCCCGTGACACTCAACATGGCCATGAAAGAATCTCGAACAACAAGCGATAAGCAAGCGAATATTATGATCGAAATAGGAAAAGCGAAATTCCTAAGCAACCCTGTACTTGTCGGAAATGTTGCGAAATACGATGCCCTACTCGGAATGCCATTTATGACACGGCACAATGCAACCATCGGTTGTGGGGACCTGACGATCACCTTCCCGAAGCAGCAGGTGAGAGTCTCATGCAAACCAACGAGTAGGGAACACCGATCGGCGGTTACCCAATCCGGCAATGCAATAATGGAGGAATTCAGCGACGTATTCCCAGACGAAATCCCAGATGGCCTCCCACCATTGCGAAAAATCAATCATCGAGTGCAGTTAACCCCTGGATCACAACTCAAGGATGAACCAACCTATTCAATCCCTGAAGCATACAAAGCTAAACTACATGAATAGATCCAAAACAAAATAAACTAAGGTGTCATTTACCGAGAAGCAGTAACAGGGGCAGCCCCTATGTTTGTACAACCAAAAAAGGATGGCATGGGTATCAGACTCTTAGTCGACTTAAAGCGACGCAATGACCTAGTTGTGAAAGACATACCATCAATCCCACCACAGCAAGACATACTAAATGCGGTAGGACGCAAGAAATACCGCAGCAAAATTGACCTCCGTGACGCATACTTCCAAACAAGAGTGGACCCCAAGGATGAGAAAAATAATACATTCAAATCACTATTCGGTTCAATGATAAGCCGAGTAATGCTCCAAGGAGACAAAAACGCTCCCGCCACATTCATGCGGATAATGGAAGACATCTTGGGAGAGTACGTGCATGACTTTGTATGGGTATACATCGATGACATCCTGGTATTCTCGGACACGGCAGAAGAACATATTACGCACCTACGCTTAGTATGCAAAAAACTACAACAGGCACAGTACTACGTGAGCAAAAAGAAATCAGACCTCTTCGCTAAAGAACTAGACATTCTAGGCCACATAATTGATGACGAGGGAATTCATGCATCACCTGAAAAAATCCGAGCCCTGGAAAATTGGACCACACTAACAAATAAAAAGGAACTACAAAGATTCTTAGGATTACTCAACTATGTTGCACAATTTTTACCCCACCATGCCACATTAACGGCCCCACTTACCAACCTGACAGGAAAAGCAGAATGGGTATGGACGCCAACACATGACCAAGCCATGTCAAACATCAAACATCTATTGAAGGAACATTCAGTAATGCGACCCCTAAAGGAATTAGGGGAACCGATATGGGTGATTACGGATGCCTCTGATGTAGGGGTAGGAGCATGGGTAGGACAAGGACCCACATGTGATACGGCAAAACCCGCAATGCTTCATAGCCGAAAATTCACCCACACCCAGATGAACTATGGAACGACAGACAAGGAAGCCTTAGCTATAGTAGATGCACTGCATAGCTTCAGCCACATACTCTTGGGAAGAAAATTCACGATAGTCACTGACCACCAACCCCTAGTATTTGTGAAAACCATGAAACAGCCAAGCAGAAAACAAATACGATGGGTGACAGAACTCAGCAAATACGATACGCAAATAATTTACCAGCAAGGAAGTAAAAACTATTTAGCTGATGCCCTTTCCGGCATTTACGAAGACAACAATCAGACTAAAGACATCTACTATGCTCAAGACCCTACTCTCAGTGACGACGACATATCTGACACTACGGACTACGAACGAGAAAACAATAGCTATCGAGCTGCAATCTCAAACTACCAGCCACTATCAGTTCAAGACACACCAAACTCACCCCCTCCTGAACTCCAGGAACCTGCAAGTTGGCCGGCAGACTGCTCCATCCGTGATGGTAACGACTGGAGAGACTGTACAACGCATACCGGCACCCCTCCCGAAGACCGAGAACATACAAGCCTCCACTTTACTGCATGCGATACGGATGAATACAGGTACCACGAAAGTGACAAACTAGGATCTGGGTACTCACCTAAACCAAGGTCCCACAAATCCGGCACCTCCTACGACACCCCTGACGATGAGATCCTATCAGAAATGCGACAACTCACATCTGAAGCGGACGCACCAACGGCTGAACCAGAACCCTCAATCTACTGCCCCCGCCCAGAATCATGGATCGACCCATCCAGGTTGGAATTACCAACCGAAGGAGTGCCCAGTAGCCCTCCACCATTCCACCTGCTCACCAACATTTATGACACATCCAGCAACCCGCTAGTCATTTTCAGAATAAGGGGGAATCCGACGCTGAAGACACGGATAGAGTACTGAACTCTGAAATGCCACCAACAATGAATGACTACCGGAAGGAAATCTACTATGGAACATCCGAAGAAATTATCCCTACGCGAATACCAGATACAGACACGGACCATGAAGAAGAACAAGCCACCTTCCAGGTTTGTAGAAAGATGGAAAACAACTTACGACACCAAATAATCAAGGCCTACCGAAACGACCCCCTATACGACAAGGTGATTAGTGGAGGATCAACGGATCTCAATCACTATGAAACCGATAATGGATTAATCTACTCTCGAACCCGGTATGGCGCTTGGTGCTTGTACATACCCAATGGTATGCAGGTGTGAAAGAGACACTACGAGAATACATAATAAGAAACATACATGCCAACGGGCACCACAACGCGGCAAGAAACCTCCGCTACGCAACTGGCTATTTCTTTTGGCCACAAATGCCGAACGACTTCCATGAATACGTGGCTCAATGCAGCACGTACCAAACCAACAAACCCCGCACCCACCTCCCTGAGGGATCTGCGAAAACGCTTCCAATACCCGCAGAAGTATTCGAATCACTAGCCATCGACTTTGCAGGACCATTTAACAAGTCAGAAGGATACGACACAGTAATGGTGGTATTGGATAGACTAAGCTCGTGGACGTGGTTTATACCAACAAAATCCACCGACACGACGGAACAAACCATTGCGACCCTAACCGAAACAGTATGCACCCCACATGGGTACCCCTGCTCCATAATTCCCGATGCCGACACACGGTTCACTTCTAAATACTGGCAACAATGGTGCAAATCACTGGGCATTGAGCACATCTGCGCCCAGCCAGGACACCATGAGACGAATGGCCAGGTAGAAAGAAGAATTAGGGAATTAAAAACAGCAATGCAAAACATTACCAACAAAAGGCAGAACAACTGGAAACCAGCGCTAGCAGAAGCTGCAGCACACATAAATGGATCATACACAGAAACATACGGCGCTTCACCATACGCGATCGTATACGGAAAAGAATACCCGATGATAAAAACTCTCCGCTTCGGGAAATCATCGGTGCCTGCTACTGACGAATTCTTAAATCGACACCACGAAATGAGAAATATAGTATTCCAAAACCTCCAACTTGCAAGATTCCGATCAACCCACCAGGCAGCGAAACGACGCAGAAAGCACAAGAAAATACCTATCGGTCAGCAAATACTGGTATATGGAAGTCAGTTCGCAACCCAATCAGGAAGGAGCAAGAAGCTAGAACCAATGTGGCGAGGCCCCTTTCAGATAATTGGATACGATGACTATACTGAAAATTACGCGGTAAAAATGAATGCAAAAATGTACCGACGACCAGAAGGCACATTCCATGCAAGCACAATAAAACGATATTACCCAAATGATGACACCAAATTCCCGGGACACGCCCCCGAGAAACCAGCCCCAATACTGGTAGACGAGCACCCCGAATGGGAAGTGGAAGAAGTATTGGACCATCGACAAAGATACAACAGGGACAAATTCCTAATCAAATAGAAAGAATATCCCACAAGCGAAAATAGCTGGGAACCGGTGGAAGCATTGGGAAACGCATCAGAACTAATCCACGAATGGTGGGCTAACAACAAGCAAGGAGACCCTCCGACAATCCACGAAGTAACTATGTGCTGGGCACCAACGATACCAGAAATCAATTGGTGGGAATACACACCCTGGACGCCAAAAGGGTTTTGGGCACCTTATAGCGACGATGAATTGGACGAAGAAAATAGGATGGAGCAGGACTCCGAACCACCCACACCTACAGAAATCTAAGTGAGACCCACACCAACACACCTACACGAAACCCACGCACCCACACCTACAAAAATCTAAGCGAGACCCACACCAACACACCTACACGAAAACCACGCACCCACACCTACAGAAACTTAAGCGAGACCCACACCCACAGACACATACAAACCAGAAGCACATAAAAAGGCGTCCTTCGCACCGAAGAAATACGAATCTACGCACCTTGCCTACCATACCTCCTAAAACACATAACGCATACGCACCCCCCCCCCTTCTACACATCTCACTATGCATAACTCAGATTTTACCTATCTCGCAGAAAGAGCCTTCTTCAAATGGCGACAATACTTCAGATATACCGACATCCTACCTACCCTCGAGAGACGAAGACCTATATACATTTTCTGCTGTACGGAATGTGATCAATTAGATTGCATCACAACGAACCCATGGTAGAAGTCCGTGAAAAAGGCATACAGCAAACACTGCGCCCCGGCGTTTTTTACCTCCTACATTTGCCGAGGATGCCACGGCCTAGATCCCCCGGAGGGATGCATCGGCGGACCGGCATGTTTTTACAACTGCCAGTGCGGATCAGCCTTTGAGGACGACGACGAGCGAACAGACGCTCGGAATACCTTCCTCGCGTTGTTCGGATAGGCAGGAAGGAAGGAAGGAAGAGGGGTTTCATTTGTTTAATAATAATTTTTTTGCGATTTTATTAGTTTCGTTTAGTTTTGGGATTTTGTTTTGTTTTGGGGAATGTAACCGGAGCTGGTACTCGGTTATTAGTTTGTTTTATGTTTTGTTTTAAGTATCGGTTGATACTTAGTTTGGTTTATGTTTTGTTTTAAGTATCGGTTGATACTTGGTTATTTTTATGCTTTGATTGAGTAAGAACATGAGTGAGAATTCATGATCATACTCAAACCTATGTACTTAAAAAGACCGCTGGTTTCCACCTTGGAAACAGCAGACTTCGACAGATAGTATTCTAATATACTCGGTTGAACGGTTATCTTTATTCTCCTATTACACCACCGAAGCCTCCCTTAGCGAGCTACAGTGCAGGACTCTCTGGTAGACTTCCTACCCGCTCCTATGGTACCCAGCGACGTAACTAGCGCCCCGGCGTGAACACATTACAAGGGTCTACAGACTCGCAATGGTAGAAATGACAAGTGTGGTTAATTCCGGGCGGCCATCCAATGCCCATGGCCTCGTCACGGTAGAGCAGAGGACAGAGGCACTACAGTTTCCAATAGTTGACATTGGGACCATTCTGGGCCAGGCGCACCTGGTCCCAGCCGGTGACCGGCGATGGCTGGTGAATAGTAGAATCGATTTGAGGATGTTCAATGAGATCTCTTGAGATTGCATCTGAGGGAACAAATAGAGGCCCTGTGGTGTATCCTGCGTCGCAAGGTAGGACACAACACAGGGCCAGCAGGGAGCGTCGAAATCTCTACCATTGCGTAGTAACTCAACCTGTTGGTAGAAATAATTACGTGATAGTAGAGAAAAAATTAATGATACAAGATTCAAGTTGAGTGAGTTTGTGTTCAGAACCAGAGAACATGTACTAGTAAACCAAGAACAGGGTGTGATGCTGTGCGACGTGGGCCTTGGTCGGAGCTGGCATCAACTTGGAGACAGGAGAAGATGTGGACATCGCGATGGGAGCTTGGGCGTCAAAGCTTTCATTTCGGCATCAGAAAGGTGACGCCGTAGACTGGGATGTGCTGACTGGGGGTAAACATGGAGGAAACGAGAACCGAGAGGTGGCCGTCAGAGATGAAGAATCCCGGGCCCCGGAATCAAATTGGTAGTTAACGGATTGCGGTAACGGCGGCTGGAAACTAGTAATCAGGAAAGGAGCAAGATCAGAGCATCAGGATGGGGAGAAAGCTTGATCTCGCAGTTGACATCGGGTCGCGGCGTCACGACGACGACAAGGTTGGATCAGAAACAGGACGTGGTCCGGACGTATGGGCGGACGGCGCCTGCTTGGAGACGGAGGGAATTGACAGGGTAAAATGGGGGACGCAGATGATGCATGGGGGCGTTGCACCGGAGTAGTGGACCCACGGGACGCAGGGGACGCAGGGGGCGCAGGGGACGAGCACGCTGCGTCGGGATGTGAGACGCGTGGATCTGACGCAGAATGAATTTTTGCTGATGAGCCACCAACGGTTTCAGATACCCCAACAACACCCCCTCCGAAGCTTCAAGAACCCACGAGCTGGGCAACGGACTACACAATCCGGGACGGCAACGATTGGGGAGACCGTGTTACCCACACTGGTACACCGCCCGAAGACCGAGACCATGCAAGCCTACACTTCACTGCATGCGATATTGACAACTGTACCGACCATGCAAGCGACAAACTAGGATCTGGGTATTCACGCAAGCCACGGTCGCAGGTTTCAGGAACATCATAGGATACCGCTGACGATGAAGCGATATCGGAAATGCGACAACTCACGTCAGAAGCAGACTCCCCTCAAGAAAACCAACAAACAAGCCTATACCACCCCCGGCCATCAACATGGATCGACCCATCCAGGTTGGAAATCCCAATCGAGGGACCACCAAGTAGCCCGCCACCCTTCTTGCAAAACATGCGATACTAAGGAAAATGCACCCATATCCAGAGTAACCGAGGAATCAGAGATATATGCCAATGAAGTTATTGAGTCGGTTATGCCTCGAACTATGGACGAATACAGGAAGAACCTGTACCTCACTAAAGCCGAAGACGTCACCACCAGGCAAACAGCAACAAGGAATGCAGATATCGAGGAAGAACAAGCTACATTCCAAGTATGCAGAAAAATGGAAAACAACCTACGACAGGAAATGCTCAGAGGGTACCAGAATGACCCATTGTACAACAAGATAACAAGTAGCGGGTCAACGGACCTCAACCTCTACAAATTGGATGACGGTTTAGTCTACTCACCAACCCGATACGGTACATGGTGCCTATACCTCCCTCATGAATATGCAGGAAACAAGGAAACCTTACGAGAACACATCATACGAAATATTCATGCGAACGGTCACAAGAGCGCGAAAACGAAACCTCCACTATGCGACCGGATATTTGTTCTGGCTACAGACGAGCGACGATTTCCGACAGTATGTAGCACAGTGTGACACATGCCAAACCAATAAACCCAGGACCCAACTCCCAGAAGGATCCGCGAAAACACTACCTATCCCAACTGAAGTATTTGAATCGCTCGCTATTGACTTCGTAGGACCATTCAACGAATCAGATGGATATGAGAAGGCTATGGTGGTCATGGATAGGTTAAGCACATATGCCTAGTTCATACCTACCAAATGAACTAACATGACTGAACAAACAATCGCGGAACTAACCGAACAACTGTGCACACTACATGGATACCTTTGTTCCATAGTAACTGATGCAGACCCATGGTTTACATCTAAGTTCTGGCAACAGTGGTGAAAATCCCTCGGCGTAGAGCACCTCTGCACCCAGCCAGGCCACCATGAGACCAATGGCCAAGTGGAACGACGGATCAGAGAACTCAAAATGGCGATGCGGAACATTACAAATAAAAGACAGAATAAGTGGAAGCCGGTGCTAGCGGAAGCAGCAGCACACATAAATGGGTCATATACAGAAACCTATGGATGCTCACCCTATGCAATAGTGTATGGGAAAGAATACCTGATAATAAAGACCCTCCGGTTTGGGAAATTATCAGTGCCAGCCCCCGACGAATTCCTAAACAGACCCGAAGAAATGAGGAACCTGGTATATCAGAACCTCCAGCTAGCATGGTTCCGATCGACCCGGAAAGCGGCAAAAAGACCCAGAATTCACAAACGGATCCCAGTTGGACAACAAATCCTGATATACAGAAACTGGTTTGCAACCCAGTCAGGAAGAAGCAAAAAACTTGAACCCATGTAGAGAGGCCCCTTCACGATAATCGGATTTGACGACTACACGGAAAATTACACGGTGAAAATGGACGCAAAAATGTACCGCTGACCTGTGGGTACCTTTCATGCAAGCTCAGTTAAGAGGTACATGCCAAATGACGATGGCAAATTCCCTGGACGAGCCCACGCTAAACCAGCCCCAATACTGGTAAACGAAGACCCAGAATGGGAAGTTGAGGATGTCCTTGACCACCAACAACAGTACAACAGGGATGAATTCTTAGTTAAATAGATAGAGTATCCCGCAAGCGAAAACAGTTGGGAACCAATCGAAGGGCTTGGAAACGCAACCGAACTAATCCATGAATGGTGGGCCAGTAACAAGGAAGGGGACCCACCAACAATCCATGAAGTAACCATGTGCCGGGCACGGACAGTCCCCGAAGTAAACCGATGGATATTCACACCATGGACACCGAAAGGCTTTTGGGCCCCCTACAGCGATAAGGAATTTTCGCCTGGGAACAAGACCGAGCAGGACTCGGAATCACCCATACCATCAGAAATCTAAGCAAGACACACACATACACCTACACGAAACCCATGCACCCACACCATCAGAAATCTAAGCGAGACACACACAAACACCTACACGAAACCTACGCACCCACACCATCAGAAATCTAAGCGTGGCACACACACACACCTACACGAAACCCATGCACCCACACCATCAGGAATCTAAGTGAGACTATACACACACCTAGAGGAAGAACTTACACTCCCCCGAAACCCAGAAGTACATAAAAAGGTGCACTTTGCACCTAGGCACAAACAAGACAAGCAAGCGCACTCGTCTCTAAAAACTCAGAATACCTTCTCCCGCCACCACATCCCCTGCCATACTCACTTAAAAATATCCCACTTCATATTTTATCCTACCATGCATAACTCAAACTTTACAAAGCTAAGCGAAAGAGACTCATACCTATGGCGACTCATGTTTAGGCGCCTCGGCGACATACCTACCTTAAAAAGATGAAACCCCATTTATATATTCTGTTGCCTTGGTTGCAACCAAATGGACTGTATCACAATGAAACCCTGGTGGAAGTCACTAAAACGAGCCTACAATAAGAAGTGCACCCCGGCGTATTTCACCTCTTACGTGTGCACGAGCTGTGGAAGGACCGGAGCCAGGAGAAGGTTGTGTCGGAGGACCGGCGCGTGTTTACAACTGCCAATGTGGAAACAGTTTGGTGTTTGAGGAGGATGACGAGCTAGAGGACACTCATCTTATGTTTCTTTCTGTATGGGGTTAGTTGTTTTAGTTGTTTTGGGTTTGGTTTTGTTTTGGGAAATGTAACCGGAGCTGGTACTTGGTTAGGTTTAGTTTGTTTTATATTTTGTTTTAAGTATCAGTTGATACTTAGTTTGTTTTATGTTTCGTTTCAAGTATGAGTTGATACTTGGTTATTTTTACGGTTTGATTGAGTAAGAACATGAGTGAGAATTCATGATCGCACTCAAACACATGTACTTAAAAGACCGCCATTTTCCACTAGGGGAAACGGCAGACTTCGACAGACAGTATTCGAATATACTCGGTTGAAAGGTTATCATTATTCTCCTATTACACCATCGAAGCCTCCCTTAGCGAGCTTTAGAACTGGTGCTCTCTGGTAGAATATCAATTGCTCCTATTATACCCAGCAACGTGATTAGCGCCCCGGCGTGAACACATTATAATGACAAAGAAATGACTGCCATAGTTGCAGCTTTCAAGGAGTGGGAACATCTGTTTCGGTCGGTAGAGGGTGAAATCTCGGTTTACACTGATCACCAGAATTTGGAGTACTTTAGTAGTACTAAGACCCTCAATGGCCGACAACATCGCTGGGCAGAGTTCCTGCAACCGTTCAATTTCAAGGTGGTTTACCGTGAAGGAAGGTTGAATATGAAGGCTGATGCACTGTCGAGGTGTGGAGACTACTGCCCTGAAGGGGGGAGTAATTTTCTATCAAAGACAGCAAAGCCATTTTTTCACCCTGGATAATGGATTGTGGGACAGGAGCGAGACCTCTTGCGACCACAAGCATTGGCAGCGTGTCAAGGCTACCGGTTACAATCAGCATTTTTGGATGCATTACGAATTGCTGCGAAACAGGATTCTGTCTATATGAAGGCCTTAAAGGCTGTATTAGCGGAAGACAAAGGAGTGGACCGGAACCTGATAATAGAAAGAGATCTCCTTCTGTATAAGAACAAGTGGTATATTCCTGACTCACAGGATTTGAAGGATATGATCATGGAAGCTGAACATGACTCCCGTATTGCGGGACACTTTGGGACATATAAGACGGTAGGCAGGGTTAGGGCTAACTTCTTTTGGCCAAAGATGGATGAGACCATTACGGACTATGTTCGTATATGCTATACCTGTCAACGAAACAAATCCGTTATGCATAAGAAGTTTCGTCTACTGGAACCTGTTGGTGTACCTTTGAGGCCGTGGATGGATATCTCAATGGACTTCATAGTTGCACTACCGAAATCAGTAGGGTATACAAAAATTTGCTTTATTGTGAATCGATTGTCAAAGATGGTACACTTTATACCTTTGGCCACAGAGATCCAGATCAAGGATCTGGCTCTGATATTCCTGAAGGAAATTTGGCGGCTCCATGGGATCCCAGAATCTATTATCTCCGACTGTGATAGCCGATTCACATCCAAGTTTTGGATAAGCCTGATGCAACAGTTGCAATTGAAACTACGGTTATCGACCGCTTTCCACCCTGAGACCGATGGACAAACTGAGCGGGTGAACCAGACCTTAGAGCAATAGCTAAGAAGTTATTGTTCTTATCAGCAAGATGAGTGGGTATCGCTACTACCTTTGGCGGAATATGCATACAATACATCAACCTCTAAGTCAACTAGATTAATTCATTTGAGATCAACTACGGTTTCAACCCCCGGACCAACTGGTCTGGTACTGTCTCAGAGCAACAAGGTGTTCACCCCAGTAGCGAGCTGTTGGTAAGGAATTGGGAAGGTGTCTGGCAAGAAGCCCGCGATACACTTAAGCGAGCTCAAGAGAGGCAAAGGAAAGGGCATGACCAGAAATGGTTGCCATCACCTGAATACATTACGATGGAAGATGTCACAAATGGCAGGGCAAAGAAGGCTGATGGCGTGATGCTAAATCAAAAGAACATCCGCACCAAGCGACCAATGGAGAAGTTGGACTACCGAATGTTTGGATCCTTTGCGGTCAAGCGAAAGGTTGGTAACTGAGTTTATGAACGCCAATTGCCTGCCCGTTGGTCAATCCATCTGGGATTCAATGTCGGACTCTTAGAACCCTATCGTGAGGACACAAGTGGTAGAAGGACTAAGGAAGTCCCTGTCCCTGAGACAGTAGACACTGAGCCCGGTTATGTTATCGAGGTAGTCATAGATAGTCGATGCTATGATAATATGAAAGCGAAGTTTCCTAATCACTTCGTTTAGTACCTAGTTTCATGGGAAGGCTATGGCACAGAGGAGAACTCTTGGGAGCCATATGAGATGCTAGAGGATACTGGCTTACAGGCCATGAAGGATTTCCACTATCAGTACCCCGATGAACCCAGAGACCATAGGGTGGAGGGCGAAATGAACTGGGGAAATAAACAACGACGTTAACAGACTGGGACGGTCCTTAGAGAAGAGGGGAGGGATGTAACGACCCTACTATATAGAGCTATGGTACCCTACGTCTACCCCTATCCATAAGGCCAAGAGGTCAGATGGTAGACTAGATGGATATGCAGGGGCATATCCGAGAGATATCTGATGGTCCGGAAAGCTCTAAGAACAGAAGGCACTTAAGGAATAGGTGTATCTAAGTAGTGGTAATAACGTAATGATGTCCGCTCTGACCTATGGATAGATCAGAAGGCCGGGTGAGTTTACCCTACCTAAGGAGGTCACCTTACCCTCCCATGGAGACTAGTTTTGTGTCACCATGGACATACTTGCCCTACCTTTGGGACACTATTACCCTACCTTCCGTCAGAAAGGTTGTCGGAGGAATTCCGGGAAAATGTTAGGATTGGTTGTTACGTAATGGCGATCGACAGGCAGTTGATTGCATGTTGATCGGAAGACTACGGGAGGAGCTATAGTCCTCCAAACAAGCTGTAACTTGGTAGAATTATTTCTAACAGGTACCTGCGGCCCCAGGGTTCGCCCCGGGCGTCATGGGCCAATGTGGGTGGAGTTGCCATTATGCTAGTTAAATGGAATCTATGAAGACATGTCCATAACACTGTATTTGTGGTCGCCATCGGACCGACCGGGGGCTGTTCGCAGGATATAGAAGGGGGCCAGGGTGAAAAGGTCAGGTACCGTCTCCAAAAGGAACGGAGTAAAACGGACGAAAACTGACGGAGTTAGCGTGAGCTATCCGGAAGGGTCCCCAGAGTATTCGCGGGTAGTGCCGCAGACATCTGGAAAGGTTTTATGTTAATCAAGCCTACACGTGCCGCTTTGCCGTAGACTCTTTGTGGGTTGTTTGAAGACTCTAATAGCATGACTCTTATCACAGTGAGTGGTGCGCCGGGGATAAGGGACCATGGGTAGCGCCTATGGGTCCCGTCGCCGACACAGCTCTCCAGGGGAGCGTTGTAGAACCCCTAAGTTCGCAATCAAGAAAGATAGAACTTAGCCGGAAGACAGCTGATGTCTACGAGCGCTTGCATAGGTCATAGCATATGGGAAGAGAGTCATTTAGTTAGTTTTCCTAAGGGTCTCGACAGTTAGCCACTAACGAGACACCGATGCGCAGAGGTTTTTACTCCGGCAGGTGTATTGGTAAACACCTTGCAGGAACTGATGTGCATATAAGAGATTTCTGCTAGAGTGCGCTGACACCTATGGCCCTTTGGGGACATGGTAATGGTGCCGGGGCAACCCTTACAGAGAAGGGCATACTCATGATGGTCGGGGTAACCTGATGGGGGAGTTTTTGGTATAAGTCTGACTACTTAAAGATTATATGAGAACTCTCCTACCCCGACACAATCAACATCCTCTCGCGAGACTTTAATTGACATAAGCCAGAGCTTAACGATATTGAGTTTTACCGTTTACTTTTATTCTTTACACTTTTGCAAGAGCTGTGTTCGAGAGACTTCAAGATTGGTGCGGTCACATCCTTAGGAGCCATCTACCTGAGGGAGCCCCCGTTACACCGGTGGGGTTATAAGAACTCCTTCTTCCACCCCTGGCCTCTTTGCTGGTTTCCTCTTGCTGCGACCCCATGCTCAATCTTCCTTAATCACCCGTCGACCTACAACCCGATGCTCTTCTGCCGCACCTCTCCTATCCAGAATGTATCCCCAGTACCGCAAGGTCATTTTTTCCTTTTCAGCCTCTTGCATCCAGCATCAATGGTCTAGTTTTTTTTTCTACTTTGCTCTAAACATACAAACCTCTCATATGTCCCCTCCCCTTGCATTTGAATATTCCAGTCAGAACTGCGCAAACCGCTATTAGGCGGGAGCAGTAAGTATCTTCCATCAAACTAATTATATCAAAGGAAATATTGAGCTCTCTATGTTTGTCAGACATCCAGCGAGTCAATCAAAATATGCCTCTGGATCAGCAAAACGAAGGAAAGCACTTGGCATGGCTGCTGCCATTGCTGGTGCATGTCATGCGGTACCCCACCAAAACCTGGAATCCGAACTGGACTTTGAAGATTCAACGTAAGCAAAAGACCTCCAATCTACGTACTGGGAGACTAGAAACTCACATGCCTTAGCCTGAAGCACCATGGCTCCTGCAGGTTGGCCTGCTGTTTGTACTGCTGTGCCGCCACTAGATAATTTATATGCCAGGCTCCACGGGGCATCATCGCGTGTTCTCTCACCAGCAGCACCCTGGGTCCCGCTGGTTACTCCATCGTTTGCCCCGTTGCGCTTCTGCCGGGTAATCAACACTCCTGGCCCCAACGTGCAGCATCGGGCCTTCTCAAGCCCGCAAGCACCCTGGGCATCACTGTTTGCCCCTCTTTTTGCCCCGTCGTTTGCCCCATCGTGTTGCCGTCTGGCCCCGAGCGGCAGCAGCAGGCCTTGTCGAGACCGAAGCGCCCTGGGCCCCGCCTTTCGCCCCACTGTCCACCCCGTCATAGTGCCCCCGGATCATCAATATGCTTGACGCCTAGGGGTAGCATCCAGCCATCTCGAGCCCGGAGCACTATGGGTCTCGCTGCTTGCTACTAGGTACAGGTGCCAGCTGGTTAGTATTTCGAGTGGTGCTTTATTTCTTTGTTCTCCAAGTTTTTACTCCTTAATGCTATTTGTCTTTGTTCTTTCCTTTGCCCAGGTTCGTAGCTCCTTCCCTCCCCAGGTGCCTTGACCATCTCCTGTTTACAGCAGTGTCTGTCCCTCTTTCTTTTTTCTTTTATTTATTCCCTATTTAGGTATCTGATTCTCCTGTTCTCTGGTCTTAGGTGTTCTCGTACGCGATTTAGCGTGTCGTAGCTTAGTTTCTCTCTCTTTGTTTTTTTATCTCCCTGCAGTACTACCTGCTGGATTCCTTCCTTGGCCACCACTTCAGTATCTTACTTTCATTATGCTTACCTTCCTCCCTTGTCTGTCACCTCCTTGTTGCCTATCAGTCACCTGACATGGGGAGTCCCACTTACTTCAGCCTCTTGTGGTATACCCTACTTTTTCGCATGATCAGGGGTAATGGCCAGACTTGTATTCTTAGAATTTTCTTCTCCCAAGGTGGGCCCCTTGGGTTTCCAATCCCCTGGCATCAATATGTAGTATTTTTCAAGTTAGCGACTGTCCTTGCACACCCTGAACCATGTCTTCACTCAGTGTCCCTCCTATACTAACTCTGCACCTGAGTAGGTGTCCTGGATGCATCTCGCGAAATTTTCTACTATTGTTAACTATCAATCCTACATGTCTGACCTTCAGCTGCATCGACTTCACATAAGACGTTCGCTTCTGCTGATCCTATTTAGACACAGACTATATCTAGTACAATATGATATTGGTAAACCCTGCTCATTATGTCTAGATTTTGGATGCCACTCTCCTCTGCCTTGTCCTTCATTTCATATTTTATTTATGCTAGACTTCACACCCTATGATAATTGGAGACATTAGTATTTCATTGTAGACATGACATTGAACATGGGGATATGAGCTTTTTCGTATTTGAACCCTGGAGATCAATACTGCATGATACCTGATGAATCTGGATATACTCCTAGCTCTAATGTATAAGACCTGCCACATCCAAGCGAAGATAAGAAACCTACACAATTTGCAGATTTTATCACAGATATACTATTTACACTTCAATAACCTCTGCTTTCTCTCACTCTTATCTATGTAACTTTTCCATCATGTCAATAGAGCAGCGATCCTGCCTAGATAGTCAACAGACCCCTCCATTTGTAATATATATGGATGTAAACGTAATACCGGACCTGGCACTGGAGAACCTCTGGGAACAGGATCCAAATCACAATGAAAAAATTGGCACAGCTCCCAGAGCGTATTTATGAATGACCTGGTGTTACATCTGCCTGCATCTCCCATGTAAACAATAAGATAACTAATGAGACTACCGAAGCGCTCCCGTAAAAGTACAATGCAGGCAGCTGTGCATCCTGAACCCAAAACGGAGGCTGAAGACCAAGTGTATGTGGAAGCTGTGCATATATCGGAGGTTAGCAGCGATGAGTACCAAATCTCCATCAGCTCCTCAGAATCCGAATGAAAAAACCCGCGCTGATGTGGAAGCCATTGATATCAGTGATGGGGGAGCAACACGATGCCATCACAGGTGGCAGACAGCGAACGGAGAAGATACCAACCACCCCAAAATAGTGGGGATTTGCACTACTGCTGGATCAGAGCAATCCAGCCCTTCTCTGCCGATGCCTGCTGTCCCTACCTACAACATTCATGGTAGACCCTCCACTTCTGGTATTGTATCTTCAAGTTCAGTAAGGAATTTGTCTCTACTATGTCACTCGAGTATGCTTTCCATGGATATCAGAGGATCTAGCCCAGCAGATGATCATTATGTGGTCTGAAGCGAGTTTAACTAGTACAGATGGAGCAGCCAGAAGAATAATGTTAACGGACCTGAAAGTTCTATATTATGGGTCACCAGGCATTTGATTCTCCAATGTACTCTTTTTGATGACCCACTACCTAACGTAGCTGTTCTGACAGCCAAAGTGGACAGCCTTTAGGAGGATGTATTGAGTATCAGTGTAGGTTGTGGACGTATTGGACCACGAAAGAATAGCATAACAAGAGTAGGTGATCGCAGCCAGACATCTGGACACATGGCAAATTATAATAACTGTAATACATACGCTAAAAGCACTCCGGTGTACAGTCACAATTCATTTATCATGTGCAGTATCACATAGTAAAGTCATATGAACTGCCACTCCCAGAAGGTGTAGCAGTCATCACACTGGGAGTTGATTATTTTCGGGAAGGAGACCAGTTCATGTATGAACCAAAATGGTATGAGGTTTGTTACCATGACAACTAGCAATGGCTATTGGGTAATATGACTAACTATGTATGAAGTTGGACAGCGTCTGATCCTGCGATTCCTTGTACCCCAGATTCCCGAGGCCATATATGGCAAGTACTTTGCCAGAAAGAAAATGCAAGGCAGGATAGATCCTGAGTCCCTATCTGGGATCAATAGAACTATGATCTGCCTGACTTGTGCTATACTATGCCACACTCTCTGGGCATGGGAAAGGGGTAAGTATGAAGAGCAAAGGACTTCAAGCCTGATATTGTTATTGGTAAGAATCTCAGAATATCGTACTGGACCGTAGTGAAGGAGTCTGGCTAACCCATCACCCGCTTAAGACCTCTTAGGACACCAGAGGCAATTATGACAAAGATTTCCTATGCAGATCCAGGAGCTGTTAGTCCAAAACATCCACCAAATCATCACTGAAAAGGTCCAGCAACAATACGGAATTCTGAATGATCAAGTAGAAGGGTATGGTGATGACCTTGACATGGTAAGCGTGGAGCTTGAGTGCTGAAAATCCAACTAGGCTTCAAGCCAAGCCTCGCAGGGTAGACAGACAATGACTGAATATCCTCTAGAGGCCTATTTAGGGTACCAGGACCAGTGGAGACAGTGGCCCCATCCCAATGTTGCTTCCGATTTTAGCCAGATGGACATTGGAATATCTCCTGGCTTTCATGATTTTGAAGAGGATATTCTACATGATACAGCGGGCACAGGGGACGTCTGATGCCGGGGAGCGCGGGCATTCCATGTATTTCATCTCGCATCTCGCTCAGGCTAGATAATTGACAGTCAGGACAGGTGACGGCTATAGGTGAACAGTAGGAAGGGAATTTTGATTGAGAGAGAGGAGGCAACCAGTCGGTGGGACCGTGATTGAGAGTGGGTGCAACAGGGCACATATGGATACCAGCGGTGCTGGTAGGATCACAAGCTTCAAGAGTACGTACAGTACTCAATAAATTAGAATGATGGCTAATGTGACACTGTATGATAGTAAATACAGTCTTTACAGCAGATATCGAGACCAAACTGTAATCGGATGTGGTTAGCACAAGTCTTGGGACACATGAAGTACATTTTAATTACAGCTACAAAATCCAGATGACGTCAATTGAAAGTATGAAATCAGGATAGAAGAGGTCGGTAATGTAGGACTCGGGGTGCAGGGGAGTAGTTCTTGGAAGTCAAGAGATACAGGAGTAGGAATAGGAACTGAGGAGGAGGATAGTGGATGAGATATGTGCTGGGAGACAAGTGATATAGATTAAGTTATCCAAGCAGAACTGGCTTTACATGGATAGGATTCGAACATGGGGGGAGGGTTGATGGGCATTACAGTGACAGGAAGTAGTAGTAGTAATTCGCCAGATGCAAAGCAGGCATCGCCGGATGGCTGAAAACACTGTGCGGGACTTTCAATGGCATCAGGACAGCAGGCAGGAGGTCCAGAGGTGTCTGGACGGTGGCCGGGCGTAGTAAGGGCATGAGGGCACCAGGCAGAAGTAGTCCAGGCATCTGGACACTAGTGGAGAAAGGGCATGGATTGCCAGAACACCCGGAACCGAGCTAACAAGGGTCACAACACCGGAGGGTTGCAGTGCCGCACATCCAGTGAGTGCCAAGATGCAGGAGGGTGCAGATAGGAATGTGCGGACATAAGCACAGATGGAGCCAACATCTTGATTAATAGTTTGCATCCTGTGTATCCTGTGCATCTGATGCTATGGACCCACAGGACCCAAGAGTAAATCTTTGGTGATATGCTAACTTCTTAGGAAGGGGTGACGACCTGAAACGAGAAGTGTTCCAGCCGTGTATGGACGCATACCGTGATGGAGCTAGATCAACAACAGGGCTGGAAGCACTGAAGGAAAGATTCCAGTCATTCCAAAATCCAGAGAGATATTCAAAGCATTTAACAGTAGCAGCCAAACCCATGGCGGAAACACAGAACGGATCACTAAGATAGCGACAGACCTCTAGCTCTATGCAAAGTGCATGCCCCATGTGGCACTATCAGCCTACATGCTGAAGCCCCGATTCTAAGATGCTATGTACCTCCTACTCCGCAGAGAAGTTGAACCAATGGAGGAGGATGATGATGATATCCATGACACAATAATACAAGCAGAACAGAAGGATCCTATACTACACAAAACCAATACTTATGGCACCAAATCCTCACCACTACCCCGAAGGGAATGGCAAGACCATACACCAGGTCCATCAAGGACAAAGAAGCCCAAGTTTCGGAAAGGTGTAAAGCAAATATACCAAGGAGAAACGTAGAGAAGAAGGGGAATGTTTCGAGTACAGAAAAACTGGACATATGGCCCAAGATGGCCCAACCAAGAAGGGGAAAGAAGAGGCAATCAAGAAGGAGCCCCCAGCAAACTACATAGAGCCAGATGAATCTGAAGATGTGAAGATCAATACCATAGAAGCTGCGTGTTTCTTGGTCTAACCGAAACCAGGCAGGAAGCCCCACTGAGTGCGAGAAAGAACCATCCAAATCAATGGGCATCCTGCACGAGTCCTTTTAGATACAGAAGCAATTGGCACAGACATGATCAGCAACATCTTTGCGACTACCGATGGACTCAATACCGAGACCCTCCAGCAACCGATACCGGTTTCTACACCAGTAAAAGGATCCCGCTCCACCAGCCATAAAACAGCAAATGTCTCAATACAGGTAGGATCTATCAAGTTCCTAGAACACAAAATACTACTTGGAAATGTTGCTAAATTTGATGCCCTTATTGCAATGCTATTTCTTACCCGGCACAAAGCAGTCATCAGATGTAGCAAGTCTATGATAGGATCACCAGACTAGAAGGTCCAGGTATCCTGTACCCCCAGCAGTGGAGAGTACTGAGCTGCAGTATTCGGGTCTGCAGTCCCTCAACTAATGGAAGAGTTGGTGGATGTTTTTCCTGATAAGATTCCAGAAAAGCTAAGTTCTATGCGTGCCGAGAACCACCACATCACTTTTATAGACTCCAACACCATTAAAAACCAATCCACCTACTCGATACCCAATGCCTATAAGAACCAACTACAGGACTGGATCAATAAGATGATGAGAAGAGGAGTGATCTACAGAAAACAGGCTCCTGGTAGAGCACCTATGTTTGTCCAGCCAAACGCAGAGGGAAAGCGAATCAGGCTGCTGGTAGATCTCAAGCTCCGAAACAGCAACACCATGATAGACAGCTCCTTCATCCTGAACCAGACTGAGATCCTTGAAGTAGTAGGCTGTTCAAAATGCCAGAGCAAAATGGATTTGAGTAACACTTATTTCCAGACAAGGGTACACGAAGAAAGCGAATCCAAAAATTCATTCAAAACACTATTCAGAACCTTCATCAGTGGGGTTATACTAGAAGGAGACCCTAATGGACCCGCTACCTTTATGTGTATTATGGAAAACGTGTTTAGTGAAAACCTATACCACTTTGTATAGGTCTATATGTATGACCTACTAATCTACTCTGACAACGAAGAACAGCATGCAAAGCACATCTGAATTGTGTGTGTGAAATTGCGACAGGAACAATTCGGGTCTAGTAAGAAAAAGACAACCCTGTTTGTAGACCAGCTCGAAATCCGAGGCCATGTAATTGCTAACCAGGGAATATGTGCCGCTCCTGGAAAATTAGAATCTATTGTAAACTGGACAACACCACAAACTCAAAAGGCACTCCAGCAGTTCCTCGGCTTGGTCAATTACATCGCACGTTTCCTTCTACACCTTGCTACAATAATAGTGCTCCTCATGGATTTGACAGGAAAGGCCGAGTTTGCTTGGACACACACATATGAACAGGCTTTCAGGAATGTGAAGAAATTAAGCAAAGAAGCGGAAGTGGTCCAGCAGTTAGACTACTCCAAAAAGGAACCTATTTGGTTGATCACTGATGTATCAGATGTCGGAGCTGGCGCCCGAGTGGGCCAGTCGCTATCACATGAAACCGCATGACCAGCAGCACTCTATAGCAGGAAATTCACTGACTCTCAAATGGACTATGGAACAACCGACAAGGAAGCTGTCACGGTTAGTGATGGACTCAATGCTTTCAACTATCTCCTCAGGGGAAACTAGTTCACAAGAGTAACCAACCATCAACCCATTACCAACCTCAAGGTAGAGAAGATACCAGGATACAGAAAGACATGCTGGATCAGTAAAATCAGCAAATATGATACTAAGATCATCTACATACCAGGATGAACCAACTATTTAGGGGATGCCCTCTCCCGCATTTATGAGAACTATGAAGCAGAGAATCCGCCTTTTGTCCAAGACCATACAAGATCAGACAATGACCTCTCTGACTCCACTACCTTTGAACAAGACCTCAACACCATGCAATCTGAAGAACCAAAGCCCGCTACTTGTACCTCTCCTGCCTTCTCCACTACAGAGTACAGTGATGGAGGATGAGACAGTCCTTGCGAAATCGAAGGTGAAAATGACTGGGGAGACACTTGTACCCTGCAGCGGATACCGTCCCCTGACCGACAGTATACAGCAATCCACTATTCTCAATGCTGCTGGGATCATTGTCCTTACCATCAGACTGAGATCAAGTTTGTAAACAACTATCCCAAACCCTCAAGCAAATCCAGCAGGCACTCTGAGTCAATCAGCTGCAGCTCAGCCTGGGATGAAGAGCACACCAAAGATGTTCTAAACCTTACAGATGAGCTATCGCCACCCCCGGCCACCATATTAGAACCAGAGGTACAGGTACGTATTGATGTCCGGCATTTAGACCCAGCTGCAAACCTCTATCCCTGGCTGACCGAATACCAGTCCAGCCCATTCCTAGTGGCCAGACCTATCTACTGTGATGCACTGGGCTACTACGCTCCTGAAGCACTCATCTCAGTCAGGCCCCCTACCTGTGAAGATTTCTGCCATGATCTATACCAATCCTATGATGAAGAATGCTTAGGATAGGATGAAGATGAGGAACCCAGCCGTGGAGAACTCATAGAAGAAGAGAGTGATGTGGAGTCTGCCATAGATGACCTGAAGGGAACCTTTCAAGCCCAGATGATCAAGGCCTACAGCTGCAACCCCCTCTATCACAAAGTCTGTGATAGTGGTAGGACCAGAGACCTAAAACACTATGAGATCTCAGATGGAATGATATATGCCCCTACCCAATATGGCAACAGAGCCTACTACATTCCTGATGGACACCTGACAAATTGAAGAATACTTCGCGAGTAGCTGATCAGTGAAATTCACAATAAAGGCCATGCAAGAGCTGACAGGAACCTCCACTATGCCTCCAAATACCTATACTGTCTGGAAATGCTAGATGACTGCAAGCACTATGTGAAAACTTACAAAGAATGCCAAAGGAACAAGGAACCAACTACCCTACCAGAAGGATACGCCTGGACACTGAAGCAACCTGCTGACCTGTTTGAGTCATGTGCCATTGATTTTGCAGGACCATTCAACAAATCTGGTGGATATGAAACCATTCTGATGGTGCGGGACCGCTTCTCCCAATTTAACCAGTTCATACCAACCCGCGTCTACCACAATCCAAGATACATGGAATCTTTTGCGACGAAATGTTTTCACTCCTCATGGCTACCCCCTCTCCATTGTTACTCATCCACACCCTAAGTTCACTTCTAAATTGTAGAGACTCCCTTAATCTTAATCAGAATAGAACAGGTCCTAGCAGCGCCAGGCCACCACCAAATGAATAGCTAAGTGGAGCAAAAGATCAGAGAAGTTAAGACTAGCCTCCAGAATATATTAACAAGCGATAAAACAACTAGGAACTGTTAGAATCTCACGAGTGTCAAGAGTTTTCAGCAGCAGAAGGTTCGTTGATTAAGTCTATCTAGAGGAAACAACAAGAGCAGTTGTCCTTTTATAGCCGC
Source organism: Tuber aestivum (assembly GCA_900010015.1). Taxonomy (NCBI): domain Eukaryota; kingdom Fungi; phylum Ascomycota; class Pezizomycetes; order Pezizales; family Tuberaceae; genus Tuber; species Tuber aestivum. Next base: position 79,944 of record LN891026.1, on the reverse strand, counting down.
CCACTTCCACTGAGAGCCGAGCTGGGATCTCGCCTCTCTCAGAGCAAACAGTAGACGCGCAGCCTCCAGACAAGGTGACAAGGAAGAACACACGAGTAAGCATGAATCCATAGCATGTTGCATGCAACCTGCAACAACCCATCTTAAAGCAATACCAAGGAACATGCAATATACAACACTCCCACCCTTCCTGTCACCGATAGATGTATCCGAGTCCCTCAGCTGAATTCCATGTACCATATCAAATATCATCATTAAAAAGGAAAAAAAAGAAACACAAAGATTTGGCGAGCCTCATTAAAAACCTGTCATGCTGCCGTGACAGGGAAAAAGAGTACTGCCTACAGACAGGAAGGAAAAGAAAGTATTAAGTTACAATCTTATCAATCATCCATAGTCCAAATCCCTGTACATGTTTCTGGTGGGTATCTCGGGTAAGGGGTTTAGTAAGGATGTCAGCAGTCATGTTAGCGGTATTAAGATACTTGAGATTGATCAAACCATTCTGATAAGAGCTGCGCACATGATGGTATTGAATTGCGATGTGCTTAGAGCCTTCGTTGAATCAAGGTTGTTCGATAAGCCGTAGAGCTCCTAAGTTGTCACCGTATAAGAGTTGGGGGGTGTAACCGCTTTTCGTGACTTCATGGTAGAGTCGGCGTAGCCAAATGGCCTCTCGTGAGGCCTCAGAATATCCAATATATTCTGATTCGGTTGACGAAAGAGAGACTAAGCTCTGCTTTTTAGATCTCTATGCGATAGCTGCACCAGCTAGCGTAAAGACGAATCCGGACGTTGACTTTGAGTCCATTTGATCACCCGCAAAGTCCGAGTCACAGAAGCCCTCTAACTCAGTAGATAATTGGACATGGGTTGATGTAGATGATTTCCGTTGGTACCGTAATCCTAGTCCTGCAGTTTGCTTGACATATCGAAATAGCCTCTTCAAAGCTCCTTGATGTATTATGTTTGGATTGATACTGAACTTACTTAGCTTTCCTACTGTGTAGGAGAT
>LN891026.1:32017-69714 GCA_900010015.1 Tuber aestivum | reverse complement strand
AGGGCCCCAGTCCCAGCGGTGGATCCCGACTGGCGTTAAGCTCCTGTCGGGGGGGCGCTCGATCATAAGCCATGTTTTGGTGCGACAAGTACAAATAAACTTAGATATTATTTGAACACCTGTACCTAGGAATTACACCTTGTGTTCTACTTCCCGTCCTCCTGAACCTCAGAACCCTGACCCTGAACCCCTGAACCCCATATCTTGTACAACTCGGTTAGGTTGTATGTCTGTTGCTCGACCTCGTCTCCGAACTCTTGCCTGCCCTTCCTTTGTGTGCCTTGGGCTACCAGACCCCCAGACCCCATCCGTTACACAAGATTGTGTCTACTAGGACTCAACCCACACCCAAATATGGCCACCTCTTACCTTCCTGGGTCCATCAGGGGCCCCCTTCGGGACCTTGGTGCCCAAGGGGATGAGGAGATCATGGGACTAACCAAGATCCAACTCCAGAACCAGTTCATAACCAGCCGAGACCTAGCTCTCCAACTACGCAATGCACTGGCTCCTCCTCCACAACAAGCCTCACCTGCACCCCCTGAACAGACTCCCCAATACCAGCAACTACAACAACATTGCAACCTCCGGACCCATGAACGAGACGACGCCCGTACTGAAGATTAAGCCCTCGAGGCCCGTCTCGTTATGGTTGAAGCTAGCCTCACTCAGGCCAATCCTACCATCACGTCCTTGAATACAGCCCTCGCCCTCATGCGTGCCCCTGGTGCCGCAGCCCCCACTTGTGGCAACAAACAAGTGTCGATCCCTGACCCCCCGAACAATTTGACAGTACTACGGACAAGCTTCACCCCTTTCGTTACCCAACTCCAGATGAAACTGCAGGGTGAGGCCCACCGGTTCACCCGTGAACAGCACCGCGTCGGCTACGCCCTTGGCCTCCTTCAAGGAAGTGCCTACCTCCAGATCCAACACTTGGTATTCCCCGACCGCATCGACCTTGAGAACATGGACGCCCTTTTTGCCGAGTTGGAACAGGCTTTTGGTGACCCTAATAGGGTCCAAACCGCAAAACGTGCTCTGAGGAGCCTCCAACAGAAGAACTGCCCCTTCGTGGAATACCTTGCTGACTTCCAATGCCTCGCTGTCGACACCCTCTGGAACGATGCCGCCAAACGTACCTCCCTTTACCAGGGCCTCAGCACTGAGTTGCAAGATGCCTTGCTACACGGCTTCCCTGTTTCCGAATCCTTCAACGACTACCTCTCCCTCCTCAAGCAACTCGCCAACAATGTCCGTGCCCACGCCGCCAGAAGAAAGGCTCTTCTTCATCCTCCTGGAGGACCTCCACCCCTGCTGCTTCACACACCCGCGCCCCCGCTCTCCCCCCAGCCTCCACGGCTAGGGGCACCGCCTCAGGCCCCATGGACCTCTCTTCAGGTCGCCGAAAGCTTACCACCGCCGAAAGGCAAGACTGGATCAACCATGGCCTCTCCCTCTACTATGGGGGACATGGGCACATGGCTCGCGCATGTCCCAACAAGAGACGGGACACCCGGCCCCATGCATGGGGCCAGTACCCATGCCGTCCCCGCTCCTGAGGAGCTCCTCCCTGCCCAAGAAGAGTTGGAAAACTAGTGGTCCCATGTGCAGCCTCCGGCACTGACATGCAACTTGTTAAGTCTTCTCCTAGTTTAGTTATTTCTAGTTTATCTTTGGACGAAATGGAAAATGGAATTGAGGATAACCACTTGGTAGTCGCCTGTGACATCATAGACAACCAACACACAATCCGAACCCACGTCCTTATCGACTCTGGAGTAACTGGTTATGCTGTCATGCACATAGACTTCGCCAGCCGTCACCACCTACCCCTATCCATGCTCAAAGAACCTGTCTACCTTTCTGTCATAGATGGGAGGCCCATTAGCTCAGGAGCCATCACCCATATCTCACGCTTCGATCTCAAGATAAATGATCACCTGGAATCCATCCCCGCCTTTGTCACCAAGCTTGGTGGCTACTCACTTACCCTTGGCATCCCCTGGCTGAAACAGCATGATGTCACCATAGGCTTCGCCTCCAACACTATCACCTTCGAATCCGAATACTGCCTCAAGAACTGCACCCCGGATGTGACCGGCATCCAAGGAATCGAAAATGAGATCCGCCATTTCCTCAAAGCCTATGCCCTCCAACTTGCGCTAGACCACACCGTATTAGAACAACAGTAAGTCAAAGAAATGGTTCCCCCTTAATACCATGACTTCTTACCAGTGTTTCTGGAAAAAGAGCAGATCAAACTACCGCCCAGCCGCCCAGGTGTGGACCACCAAATACCCCTGAAACCCGGCTTCACCCCACCCTTCAGCCCCCTCTACAACCTATCCCCGCCAGAACTCGTTGCCCTCAAAGGATGCATCGACGAAAACCTAGAAAAAGGCTTCATCAGCCATTCCACCTCCTCCGCAGCCTCTCCAGTACTGTTTATCAAGAAAAAGGATGGCACCCTGAGGCTCTGCCTGGATCACCGAGGACTAAATAAAGGCACTATGAAAGACCGTGGACCCCTCCCCGTATTAACCGAAATATTCATAAATATTGCCGAAGCCAAGATCTACGCCAAGATCGACATCTGTGGGCCCTATAACCAAGTCTTAATGGACCCGGCGGACCGATGGAAGACTGCCTTCCGCCTCTCCTATGGACTGTTTGACTCTAACGTCATGCCCTTCGGCCTCACCAACCCCACTGCCACCTTCCAGCCCTTTATCAACAAGGTCCTCTGCCACGGGTTAGACCGGTTCTGCACGGCTGACCTCGACGACATCCTGGTTTACAGCAAGACCGAAGAGGAACACGTCAAACATGTCTGCTGGGTGCTCAAGGCCTTACAGGAAGCCGATCTCAAAGCCAAACCACAGAAATGTGAATTCTATGTTACCTATGTGGAGTATCTGGGCTTTATTATCAGCTCAGAAGGTATCCGAATGGACAATGCCAAGGTGGAAACAGTTACTGCTTGGCATGTACCCGACCGTGTGCATGAAATCTGTGCCTTCCTGGGCTTTGGCAACTTTTACCGACGCTTTATCCACGCCTTCTTCCGCCTGTCACGCCCCCTCACTGCCCTCACCAAAAAGAACCGGCCCTTCATTTGGACCCCCGAATATCAACGAGCTTTCGAACGGCTGAAGAAAGCGTCCACTTCAGCCCTTGTCCTAGCCCACTTTGACTTCCATAAGGAACTAGTTATTGAAACCGACCCTTCTGACTTCGTCTCCGCTGGCGTCATGTCCCAGAAGGACAATAGTGGCCATCTCCATCCTGTTACATTCTATTCCGGCAAACACAGTGCGGTGGAATGCAACTACGACATCTACGACAAAGAGCTTATGGCAGTCATCAGGGCTTTCGAAGAGTGGTGTTGTTACCTCCTGGGAAGACAGGTTACCATCCTGACAGACCACCTCAATCTCAAACACTGCACTACCAAAAGACTGTTGAACAATCGACAAGCCCGGTGGTCCGAGTTCCTGTCCCAGTTCAACTACCAAATCGAGTTTCAACCTGGAAAGTTCAATGGCAAGGCTGACACCTTAACTCATATGAAGAACGAGACCCCTGAGGAAGTGGAGGAACGCAGGAACCATCGAACCCAAGTGGTATTAAATCCTCAGCCTCCGAGTTTCTTGGCGAACATTACGCTCACTACTGGAGCGTCCCCTATTGAAGAACTTTGGAAAGAGGCCTATAAAGCTGACAAGATCCCAACTCAGGTTCTCCGCGCCCTCGACAATGGCGATAGACACTCACGTCTGCTGTTGCTCAACAAATGCACACGTGATGGGGATCGGCTACTCTATCGTGATAGAATCTATGTCCCCCAACATGATGAATTACGCCTACGGCTGATACAGGATTCTCATGACCGACCATCGGCGGGGCATCCTGGACGTGCTAAGACTCACGAACTCATGTCCCGACGCTATGTTTGGTGGGGTATGAGGCGAGGCATAGGCCACTTTGTGGCTAACCGCCATGTCTGCCAACGAAGTTGTACCTCCCGACACGCCTCCTTTGGCATTCTATGCCCCCTGCCAATACCCGACCGCCCCTGGGAACACATCTCTATGGACTTTGTCACTGGCCTACTGTGGAGTCAAGGAAATGATGCTATCCTGGTCGTGGTAGACCGGATGTCCAAGATGCGCCACCTCATGGCCTGCTGTACCACCATTGATGCCCCCACCCTTGTCGACCTATACCTCTGCCATATCTGGTAACATCATGGCCTGCCCATGACTGTCACTTCGGATCGAGGCACTCAGTTCATGGCTGATTGCTGGAAAACCGTATGCGAGAAGCTCCAGGTGGAAAGAAAAATGTCAACGGCCTTCCATCCCCAAACTGACGGTCAGACTGAACGTGTAAAGGCTATCATGGAACAGTACTTGAGAACATACAACAACTACCAACAAGACGACTGGTCCCTCTGGCTCCCTATGGCCGAGTTTGCGGCTAACAACTATGCCCCCGAGTCCACCGGCGTATCCCTATTCTTTGCTAACTACGGCTATCACCCCTGCATGGACTTCGTGGATACCCCTGACGAAACCTCTACCAAGCCTGTTGCGGGCACACTTGTGACCCTCATCAAGGAGATCCATGACCCTCTGCCAACTGAGATCCCCTTCCATAAGGACAGATAACAGGAGTACTCTGATAAAGGAAGGCTTCCGGCACTGCACTTCCAGGTTGGGGACCGTGTTTGGCTAAATGCGAAGAACATCAGGACTAAGCAAACCTTCGGTGAAACTTGAGAACAAGCGTTTCGGCCGTTACCCTGTTCTCGCCCAGGTTCACATCCACGCGGATCGGGTAGAGCTCCCCGTGGCTATGAGGATCCACAACGTGTTCCATGTCTCCCTCCTCGACCTTGTCTCCCAGGACCCTCTCCCCGGTCAAGAGATACCTCCCGCACCACCAGTAGATGTTGACAGAGAACAAGAATGGCAAGTCGAGGAGGTCCTCGATGCCAAGTTTATTGGGAACCCCCTGTGATACCTCATCCATTGGAAGGGATACCCCGAAGCCACTTGGGAGCTGGCCGAATCTGTCAAGGGACTACAGGCCTTGGAAAGATTCCACGAACAGTACCCCCAGAACCCTGGGCCATTACCGGAGTAACGTGCCTCAGGGGACTTCGGCGTCAGAGAGGGGGGCTAGTGTCACGGCCACCCCGCATGATACATGGCAGGAACATTGAGCCTTTGGTTGCATTTATTGGTTGTGGTTTCTGTGGTTGCTTTGTAGGATTTCCTTTGTATCATGATTGGGATCGGTTGCCGCATGACGGAACCTGCCGGACCATGCAGGAAGGATCACGGCTGCGCGCAATGCCAAGGACTTTCCTTTGTATTAGTGATCAGGGACGATTTTCTATCTATATAAGGAGGTGTGCCCCCTTATACTTTACGTTCTTTACGCAATCTGGTAATCTCCTTCGGACACCTGTACCTAGGAATTACACCTCTTGTTCTACTTCGGGTCCTCCTGAACCTTGGAACCCTGACCCTGAACCCCTGAACCGCGTATCTTGCACAACTCGGTTGGGTTATATGTCTGTTTCTCGACCTCGTCTGCGAACTATTGCCTGCCCTTCCTTTGGTGTGCCTTGGGCTACCAGACCCCCAGACCCCATCCGTTACACCTACCATACAACAAATACGTGAAGACCCTCCTACCAGCCCAGATTGCTGGGTGCCCTATGATACAAGCGAGTTTGAAAGCACCAGTGGTGAAGACTAAACAATAGCAGATGTTATAGAAACCTTTACTTAACTACACACTCCCTATCTGAATCCCTTAAAGATGGAAAACTATGAGCAACTGAAGGTGAGGCTACGCTATCAGCTTGTGGGACTGTTAGTAGACTGCAGTGACATCCTACTGGAAACCTACTTTAATACCCTATTGGTGGGTTACTGTCCAAAGGCTAAAGATCTACTGGTGGAAGTATGGAAAAGAGCGGCAGGCATCTGCGATTGCTGTGATTTTCATTTCCTTTATTCAAATTGCTTTGTCCAATTACAGACATGTGTGTTTTGTATTGGAGATGGAGATTCAGTGCTTGCTGATAAGAAATATCATGAGGATTTTTATGAAGATTGTGATTTTCAGGATTATTGATTTGTGGAAGTAAACAGTGGTTTTGTGTGGAGGAGTGTAACCGGAATTGGAGTTCAGTCCATTCAGTGCAAGAATTTGCTTTATGTTTTGTTTTCCTTATGGTTTTGAGTATCCTTTGATACCCAGCTTGTTTTACTTGTGGTTTTGAGTATCCTTTGATATTCTGTTTGTTTTATTCATGGTTTCGAGTATTCTTTGATACTCGGTTTGTTTTATTTGTAGCTTGGTTTGGGAATACTAAGGAAACATTACCATACAGGACATGGACGAAATCGTGTATTTAAAGACTATTGATTCCCTTAATGGAACAGCAGACTTTGACAGATACAGTATTTCTAATGTACTTGGTTGAACAGTTATGTAACGGAGGAGAGCAAGGTGAAGATGTAGTCAAAGGGTACCCAGAACAAATGAGAGAGAGATGAGGAGCAGCAGCCTAACAAGGCTCTAATACCAGATACTCGTAAGGGGCCGAGACAGCTTGAGAGCGAGAGAGGAGAGGAGAATATAGGAACAAGTATCTTTGTTGGAAAGTAAATACAAAAGATACGAACTAAGGAGAAAAGGAAAAGAAAAAAAGAAAAAAAGAAACAAAAAAGAGTGTAAGAACACTCTTTTCAACCAACAGAAATTGCCAAGAAAACATATGTGCAAACAAATTTGAGGAAACAGGTAACAACCCACAAACACGTCTACAACTCCAGTTTTGCCCTAGCTTGGATAACAAAGTATCATATAACACCCCAAAAACTATGTATATTACAAGACTTATTCATCAGTTCTTTTATGCTCATAGCCCAAAACTGTAACACTATCCCCCTCTTTTAGCTAAAGCTCCAGCGCAGCCATATGGCCCTGGCTTTCTTGGAAACCTTTTATGGAACTCTAGCACTTTTATCTGTGAATTCTCAAGATCAAAGTGTGGTTGCCATATAGGCTCATCATACCCTATCCACTGTACCAAGTACTGAAGTTGTCTCTTATAGAAACAGGAGTCAATTACTTTTGATACTTCCCATTCCGGCACTCCTTCTATCTCAACAGGAGGTGGTCTTGGCACCAGGTGACCAGGGATTGGATATTCTTGGGCGACAGGCTCCAGAAGATTTATGTGAAAGACAGGATGGATTTTAAGATTTGCCGGCAGAGCTAAACGATATGCCCTTGGCCCAACAATTGCTATAATAGTGTAGGGTCCCATTCTTCGGTAGTCGAGCTTTTTTGAAGGCCTTGTAGTCCGCACATGCTTAGTTGACAGCCAAACTTGATCGCCAACACACAAAGCAGGGGCCGGAATCCTATGTCTATCTGCTTGTTCTCGTTGGATGTCTTACGCGTATTGGATCTCATCTTTAAGTATCTTATGTAATTCCTGCATGGTCTCTGCAAAGTCTCGTCACCTTTGATGGCTCGTAGTGTGAGGCGTCGGAAGAGAGATCTCGAGGGGAGGATGATATGCGTAATTAGCCAAAAATGGAGTAGTCTTGGTAGTTTCTGATATATGAGCATTATGGGCAAACTCTGCTCGTGAAAGCCATGCACACCAGTCATCCTGCTGGTAGTTGATATAAGCTCTAAGGTATTGCTCCAAGATGGCATTTGTCCGCTCCGTCTAACCATCAGTTTCTGGATGCAAGCCTGTGCTCAGCTTTGACTGTATTTTAAGAATACCACAAAGGCTTTTCCAGAACTCAGAAAAAAATGTTGGGCCTCTATCTGACACAATAGACTCCGGTAAGGTATAAAGCTTCCAAACGGGATCGTGAAAAAGGCAGGCTAGGTCCTCAGATGTTGCAGTATCGTTACAGGCAATGAAGTGGGACATCTTGGTTAAGTGATCAACAACCACCCGGATCGCACTGCTGCCGCTACTTGAAGGGAGCCCCGATATGAAATCAATACTGAGATCATTCCATGGCCGGTCAGCGACTGATAGGGGTTTGAGGTTGCTATAGGGACAGTGTCTGGATGACTTGATTCTGGAGCAAACATGTCAGTGTTGGACATAGTGTGCAATATATCTCCTCATTCCTGGCCAAAAGTAATTTTGAGCAACAAGACTGAAGGTCTTTGTTCTTCCTGGGTGCCCAGCAGAGGCCGGGTCATGGTGATTCCGAAGCACAAACAGACTGAGAGGGTCATAGTTTGGGAGAAAGAGACGATTTTGGAAGTATAATCGGTTCTGGTGGCTTGCACAGTCTGGGAGTGAGATCTCCCGTGTGTGACGTACGTGTTTGTCTTGGAGACCAAGAATCTTGGATGGAAATGGGTCAGCTGCACAACCCTTATCGAGGAGATCAAGGAACTCAGCAGAAGGCGTAAAGGTTGCATTAAGTGTCAGTTTGTTAGGATCTAGTAGTATCTGAAACTGATGTGTTAGTCTCTCATCCCCCCCTGGAGGAAGGTCTCCAGACCGACAGGTCAAGGAGTTTGGCTTTCCACCGCGGCTCCCAGGTCAAAAAGACATTTGAAAGTTGAAACAAGACAGTAGTTCAGTCCACCTCGCCTACTGTCTATTAAGCATCTTTGTGGACATAAAATACTCTAGGTTTTTATGCTCTGTGAGAATTGATATTTCGAAGGGTGAGGCTTCCAGATATTGTCTCCATTCATCCAGGGCAAGAACAACTGCGAGCAACTACTTATCGTATATAGGATAATTGCATTGAGCTGGTGTCATCTTTTTTGACAAAAAGGCAACAGGGTGGAGAATGCCAGAGTCATCTTTCTGCGACAATACAGCAGCACAGACATAATCAGATGAATGGCTTTCCACGAGGCTGGGACGTGAAAAGTCAAAATGGGCAAGAATTGGGGCCGTAGTAAATTGGTGCTTTAGTCCTGTAAATGCAGAGTTGTGTTCCGAAGTCCAGGTAAATGCAACATCTTTTCTGGTTAGATTCGTCAGGGGTGCAACTATCCTTGAGTATCCTTCAATAAACTGGCAGTAAAAGTTCGAGAATCCAAGAAAAGACTGCACATCACGCACTCTTTTAGGTACTGGCTATTCTGACACGGCAGACAATTTGTCAGGGTCCATTGCTACCCCCTTTGGCGAAATAACAAACCCAAGATACTCCACTTGATCAACCTCAAAGTAACACTTCTCAGGCTTATAGAAAATTTCATTGGCTTGAAGTATTTGGAGTATCTAGTGAACATGTATATGGTGCTTCTCCAGGCTCTCAGAAAATATTATATATATATATATCATCCAGATAGGCAGAGCAAAAGTCATCCAGATAATCCCATAAGAGGTGGTTTATGAAGCGCTGAAATGTAGCGGGTGCATTTGTCAGCCCAAAAGGCATCACCGTAAACTCAAAATGCCCATATCGGGTACCAAACGCAGTCTTCCATTCTTTACCAGCCTTGATCCTTAATAGATTATATGCTCCTCTCAAATCAGGCTTAGTATAGACTTTTGCTCTTCCAATCCGATCCAAGGTCTCATAGATTAGAGGAAGGGGATAACAATTTTTGAGGGTAACATTGTTGAGACCATGGTAGTCAACACATAGATGGAGCGAACCATCCTTTTTCTTTACGAAGAGAACTGGGGCCCGTGCGGGGGAGGCTGATGGCTGAATAAACCCTTGGGACAAATTTTCTTTTAGGAATTCACAATAGGCCTCAAGCTCAGATTCTGACATACTGTAGAGTGGCTTCCAAGGGGGTTCTCCTCCATCCTGTAGGGGGATTGTATGATCAATTGCGCGGTAGTGTAACGACCCTACGATATCGAGCTATTGTAATCTACATCTACGCCCATACATAAGACCAGGAGGTCAGATGGTAGACGAGACGGGTATGCAGGTGCGTATCCGAGAGATATCTGATGGTCCGGAGATCTCTAAGAACGGAAGGTACTTAAGGTATAGGTGTATCCAAGTAGTGGTAATAACGTGACGATGTCCGCTCTAATCTATGAATAGGTCAGAAGGCCGGGTGAGTTTGCCCTACCTAAGGAAGTGACGTTACGCTACCATGGAGACCTGTTTCGTGTCACCATGGACGTACTTACCTTACCTTTCGGACACTGTTACCCTACCTTCCGTCGGAAATGTTCTCGGAGGAATTTCGGGAAAAGTTAGAATAGTTTGTTATGCAATGACGATCGACGGGCACTTGATTGCATGTTGATCGGAAGACTACGGGAGGAGCTATAGTTCTCTGAACAAGCTGTAACTTGGTAGAATTATTCCTAACAGGTACCTGCGGCCCCAGGATTCGCTCCGGGCGTCATGGGCCAAAATGGGTGGAGTTGCCGTTATGCTAGTTAAATGGAACCTATGAAGACATGTCCATAACACTGTATACATCGTTGCCGTCTGTCCGACTGGAGGCTGTTCGCGGGACATATAAGGAGGCCAAGGTGAGAAGGTCAGGTACCTTCTCCAAAAAGAATGGAGTAAAACGGACCAAAACTGACGAAGTTAGCGTGAGCTATCCAGAAGGGTCCCCAGAGTAGTCCCGGGTAGTGCCCGAGACATCTGAAAAGGTTTTATGCCAATCAAGCCTACACGTGCCCCTTTGCCGTAGACTCTTTATGGGTTGTTTGAAGACTCTAATAGCATGATACTTATCACAGTGAGTGGTGTGCCAGGGGTAAGGGACCATGGGTAGCGCCTATGGGTCCCGCCGCCGACACAGCTCTCCGCTGGAGCGTCATAGACCCCCTAAGTTCGCAAGCAAGAAAGATAGAACTTAGCCGGAAGACAGCTGATGTCTACGAGTGCTTGCATAGGTCATGGCATATGGGAAGAGAGTCATTTAGTTAGCTTTCCTAAGGGTCTGGACAGTTAGCCACTGACGAGACACCGATGCGCAGAGGTTTTCACTCCGGCAGGTGTATTGGTAAACACCTTGCAGGAACTGATGTGCATATAGGAGATTTCTACTAGAGTGCGCTGACACCTATGACCCTTCGGGGACACGGTAAAGGTGCCGGGGCAACCCTTACGGAGAAGGGCATACTCATGATGGTCAGGGTAACCTGATGGGAGAGTTTTTGGTATAAGTCTGACTACTTAATGATTATATGAGAACTCTCCTACCCCGACACAATCAACATCCTCTCGAGAGACTTTAATTGAGATAAGCCTGAGGTTAACGATATTAAGTTTTACCGTTTACTTTTATTCTTTACACTTTTGCAAGAGCTGTGTTCGAGAGACTTGAAGTTTGGTGTGGTCGCATCCTTAGGAACCATCTACCTTAGAGAGCCCCCGTTACAGGTAGGGGGCCAGTTTATCTGCTATTGACTTGCTGAAAACATCCAAAAAATCCTGGTATGCTGTAGGAATACGGCTCCTGAAGTTGTCAAACATTGGGTCCAGGGAGCTATCATCAATACTGTATATTTGAAGGCCTTCTTCTTCAACCAGATCATGGAAGTCAATACAGTCAAGGGTGAGTATATTTGGGTGTTCAGGAAGATAACTGGTAATTCCTGATTGAACTAGAGGGGAGTGTTCTGCAATGCACTCCCTAAGGCAGTAAGGAGAATCAAAGGTGAGTGTATAGCTCACCCAGTCAGTCTTCACATGGTGCTTCCGAAGCCATGAGATTCCTAAGACAATTGGGTAGTGACCAAGGGTAGTAACAAAGAGCCGCGCATGTTCCTCATGAGTGCCAACTCATAACAGGATTTCAACAAAATGGGTAATTAAGCCAGAGGCAATTGGGCGTCCATCAATTACTTCGCGTGTGTGTGAAGTATTGAGTGGGAGTGGATGTAGGCTGTGGTGACGAAGGAAGCTCCTGTCTATAAATCCAAATCCAGTTGCACCCGAGTCAATAAGTGCATATGAGCGAAGAGATTGGCCATTGCTAGCTAGCGTACAACTAACAACAAGATGTTTTCCTTCCATCTCTTTCTCAGTAAGAGCAACTATTGACAAACCAGAACAACGTAGAGAAACAGAACTGAAAACAGGAACTATACCAGGGAAGGTGTCACCCTTTATTCCCTGGTGAAGGCATTTTTTGCCTCTTCCGTATTTGGATCCAGTAGGCTTGAAACTGGTGGTCTTGGAAAAGTAGATTCGGCTGCACGCAGTGGTCTTGGACGTCTGTTTGGACATTCCTGGATACAATGGCCAGAGCCAACACAGTAGAGACATAGACCTCCCTGCATTCTGGGCTGCCTTTCCTTGGGAGAAATTCTTCTTGTCGCATCCAACGCCATAGGAACTGTGCCGCCAGGTTGAAAGGATGGTTCATTTGCTCTTGTCGGAGCGGGTAGAGTCGTAGAAGCCTTCACAGAGCTTGGATTGGAGGAGGAACCAGGATTCAGGGAACGGGACTTGTTGCCTTTCAATTCCTGGGAGCGTGCACGGATCTGACTGTCGAGGTTTTGAAGCTGGGAAACAAACTCCACAAAGTCCTCCTTCTCATCCAGAAAAACAAGACCATCTTTGAGTTCTGCACTTAGTCCCTCTCGAAGGCAAGCACGACGAGCCCGTGTATCCCACTTGAGAATTGTCATAAGATGACAAAACTCAGGGTAGTATGTTGCGAAGTTGGTATTTCTTTGACGTAAGTTTTTCACCTCTCGCTCAGCTGTTCCAGTTTCATCAGGATCACCAAATGCCGTAGACAGAACTTGCAACAAACTCTCCACATTGGGAATGCGTGTGAATCCATCGGAAATATACTCCTCGATATGAGTATAAGCTGAGCCTTTAACAAGTGAGGCAATATAGGTCAGGCAGAGGTGCAGGGTAGAAAACATAGCTGAGTTTCCTTGAAGCTTAAGGCGGATCTGAGAAAGGAAAGGCTTCAGCTCCTTGCAGTCACCGCTGAACTTATCTGGATCAGGGATGTTTTGCTGCTTCTGGGCATTGGACCCATAGATGCTCGTAGCTTGAGAATTGCTCTGTAAAATAACGATGGTCCCATTTGCCCTGTCCAGGTCAGTCAGAAGGCGCAAGGCATTGGCCTGGAGGTTGGCATTTTCTTGTTGAAGCTCCCGCGCTTCACTTTGTATTTGTATGGTCCAGTCAATAATTAAGCGGAGGTCATAGATGATTCGGGATTTGCCATCCTCATCGACTTCGGTACCAATCGGAGTTTCCATGATGCAGGTCAGGAGAAATTCAAGTCTTTCAGATGCATGCATAATAGAAGCCTGTGTGGCGGGATCTGACAGATGAGACATAGCTGAGGTGGTACCAGTTGACTATAATAGAGTTCGTATAGTGTAACGGAGGAGAGCAAGGCGAAGACGTAGTCAAAGGGTACCCAGAACAAATGAGAGAGAGACGAGGAGCAGCAGCCTAACAAGGCTCTAATACCAGATACTCGTAAGGGGTCGAGACAGCTTGAGAGTGAGAGAGGAGAGGAGAATAGAGGAACAAGTATCTTTGTTGGAAAGTAAATGCGAAAGATACGAACTCTGGAGAAAAGGAAAAGAAAAAAAGAAAAATAGAAACAAAAAAGAGTGTAAGAACACTCTTTTCAACAAAGAGAAATTGCCAAGAAAACATATGTGCAAACAAATTTGAGGAAACAGGTAACAACCCACAAACACGTCTACAACTCCAGTTTTGCCCTAGCTTGGATAACAAAGTATCATATAACACCCCAACAACCATGTATATTACAAGACTTATTCATCAGTTCTCTTATGCTTATAGCCCAAAACCATAACAGGTTTCCTCTTCAAGTTCCTATTGTTTATATCTTTCTCTCGCAGCCTCCCTTTGTGCTGTATGCCCATAGGTTGTAGATCAATGTATGCACTACTCCTATTGTACCGGGAAGTGTGACTAGCACCCCGCTGCAAAAACGTTACACTTAATATCACTTTTGTGGCTTAATACTATTATTGTGGCTCCACCCTACTTTTTACTTTATATTATTCATGTTACTCAGATATAGCCTATTACTTAATAGAAATATCTAATTCAAAATACCTTGAATGTAAAATATAATATAATATGAAATTTTATTGTAATTCAATTATAAGTAGTATGATGGTATTACTTCTAATCTACATTAATTTTTCTCAATTGTACCTACTGCCTAACTCACACCACTATTGGTTTTGATATTTTCTAATTCTATTTCTTGGTTCTGTGTCTTTGTTTGCCATATATCTTAAACTCATTCAATCGTAGCTTGTATGCCACTTTTCAGCCCTATCGGTTGCATTTTGGGTTCTTCTTAGTTGTTGCTTAACCTTTCAACCTGTATCTCTTCTTTCCTCTTTAATATCTGATAAGCCTCAGATATATAGAGAGCACACCCTTTGTGCACCTGCTAGTGACTTGATTTTATTACAATTTTTTTTTAAAATATATTCAACTTAAAATAATAGATGATATAAAGTTGTGAATATTACAGTATATTGAGTAACATGAATGGTTGTGAATAACAAGAATGATGTTGAGCCACAATAATAGTATTGAGCCACAAAAGTGATGTTGAGCCACAAAACTGACATTGAGCTGTCCAGTGGCATTGAGCTGTCGGGCACTCAGGATGAGTGCCACCAAAAACTGAGCCAGCAAATTTTTGGAGGTTGCAGCACCCTAGCTGCAACCTTGGCACAAGTATACCACAAACACACCAATAGACACCTCCCCTAGTCACCATAATCACTGGATGTGTAGTGTACGAGATTGGGTGGATTCCAGAAATCGTTGGACTGGTGGTACGCCTTCATCAACAATCACTCGACTTTCGAATAAAGCGGGTTGGAGGTCACACAGAAAACGACGAAATTGAAGTGCGACGCGGGGGGACCAATAGGGGATTGAGACAAATAGGGAGATTGTTGTTGTGCTTGTTCTACAGATATGCCACAGATTGCCATACTTATAGTAATTGGTGAAATGAATATACATCAATGACTCCAGTCCTTTCCTCGTTCCGCAAGTCCCAAGTGGCCCAACAGTCCGCCCAATATATCCATACCACTCATCATATTGCGGTAAGACTTCCAGCAACCCCGTTCCCCCACCAACCCATGAAACACCATCAATGGTTCCTACAGATAACAGCCTTTTTGGAGTTACATAAATAATTTGCAAAAATCGGGAAGCCTTATATATATACCCCCACCCACCATTGGCCTGCACTCTGTTATGGAAATACGGTTACATTGGGAGGGCAAAACTGGAATTGAACCCTCCCGTTATGTCGCCTAGTACTTATTTATCTGTATTTGCATTTCCCGCTGTTCTCTTCTCTTCCTCTCTATGCATCCGAACAATGGCTTTGTGCAATCATATCTGCAGCCTCCTTTCCTTCGCCTTTTTGTTTTGGGTAACCATTTCAGCATGCTTCTCCCTAACCTCCAGTTTTTGCTCAAGCCTTACGACCTTCTTCGCCTTCTTCATCTTGCCCTTGCGCACCTCCGGGCAGGCACTTGCCTTATTCACGACAATAGCCCTCACCTCATCACCAGCGGGATCCATGGTGGCAATGAACCTCGACTTAAGCCTCTTGTTGCCGTTGCCAATCATTAGATTCTGCCTTGTAGGATATTTCGCGCTAAGTCCCTGGAGATCAGCCCATGCACTCTTGCCGGCGACGCTAGACTGAGGATTCCCGAGTCACTTAGGACAATCCACCTTTGAATGGATCCTGTCGGAGTGCACATGTTAAATATGATAGGTCCGGAGAACTTGGTGAGTGGGAGGCTTAGACTGCAATTGTGGAAGTCTGCCTTAGCCTCATAAACCACCTCATAATCTCCCCCCATGTCCCAACCCAATCCCTATCCCATGCCACCAGGCCAGCCTCATAGATATATGTCGATACCGATACCCACCCCATATCCCCTACTCCATAACCTCCACTTCAGGGCTCCGTTGAACAAACCTCTACCTGTTGCTGAGGGTCTCAGGTGATCTTGGGGTCCTCCCTGATGTTGAGTTTCCCGGTCGCTGGCTCGAGACTGGTGTTGGGGTCTCCAATGGTGTTGGGGTCCCGGGCGATGTTGAGATTCCTGGGCTCTGCGACTTCTCAAAGGTGCAGTTTGGGCTTCGCCACTTGAGCGAGACTGGTGTTCAGGTGTCTGGTGGTGTTGGGGTCCCGTGTGATCGTGAGTTTCCCGCCTTGCTATCATTGAAGTGATATTGCGACATTTTCCGTTTTCCAAGGTGTGAGCCCTTGTCTAGGAAACATTATCAAACGTGACGGGTTAGAGAGATTTCTGGGGGTTGAATAGAAACGGGACCTTCTTCACCCCCAAAGATAGCTAAGCAGCATCCAATCAAGTCATATGTATCCGAAAACTCCTTTTTTTGGTTCAATATGTGAAATTTGGTAAGCAATTGGAGGTGTTAAAGATTGTTTCTGGTTTGACACGGTCCAAGATAGCGGGGGGACGAGTGGATATTGGCTTGATTCCTCTTAGTAGAAAAGACGCAGATTAGGCCAATTATGGTTTCTGTTTTGCTTCATGAAATATTTTCTTTTTTGTCTGCAATGTTAACAAGCTTTTGGGACCAATTAAAAAAAACAGGAAAATACTATCTGCGCCC
This sequence comes from Tuber aestivum, assembly GCA_900010015.1. Taxonomy (NCBI): domain Eukaryota; kingdom Fungi; phylum Ascomycota; class Pezizomycetes; order Pezizales; family Tuberaceae; genus Tuber; species Tuber aestivum. The sequence goes on along the minus strand of LN891026.1, from coordinate 53,065 downwards.
TTGGTCCCTGCCACATGCCCTCTGCCAGTATGGCAGCGAGTTGCACTACCATATCCTTCGCAGGGCGCCTCTCGTCATATCACCTTATTCACCATGGCCGTCCCGTCCCGTCTAGGCCCCTTGGAAGTCCCCTGTGGAGCCCGGCCGGGCCCCCCGGACGGTTGGGAACACTGAGGACTAGGACGGACAACATTATTATCATCCCGTCCGGTCTTTCCCTGAACTTGCCCGACACATAAGAGCAAGGGACTATTCACCGACAGTTCCCTGCCATCACCCACAGTCACCCACCATCCCATGCAGCCCCATAACCCCCCAGCACTTCCCCGCTTATCCCCAGCCCTCGCCTGCGGTCCCCTACGATTCCCGGAGGTCTTATGCAGTCACCTGCCTTCAGTAACCGAGGTTGTCTCAGATCATGGGACTCATCGTCCTCCCCTATGACGGCCATCCTAGGAGTTCAAGGATGAGGACAGACGACGTTTTTCAGTCCCCTCCAGTGCCGGGTTCTTGACAGTCCCTCCGTTACGCCCTGCAGGGGCTCCGGACGATTGAGAGCACTGCATACAACAGAGTGTCCACCAAAGCCTCTCCTCTGTGTGCTATTAAATCATTATCTCGAATAGTACCGTAGTACGACTCCTCCATCTGGTCCCGTACGTTAATCCTCTTGAAGGTGGAAATAAACCTGTATCGCCCTTGTTTAAAGTCCTATTCAGCATAGAAAAATGTGGCCACACGAGCTCTCAGCTCTCTGGCATTGCTTTTGAGGTCCTAGCCTAGGTTTTCATAGTCCTTGACCTGCCTTTCAAGAAAGTTGGTCTTGATCGCATGCGTATCGAGCTTTCCCTTCATACCGGGGTGATAAAACGCGCAGCGATTGCCAACATAAACCTCTCCGCTCACACGATCGGCCTCGAGTTCCTCTTCCTGTGGTTCCTTCTCGTACACTTCTTTAGCCTCTGTCTTCGTGTTGTTATCATCACCGGAGGTGGGTCGGGTGCCCGGTATTGCATGATACATTGGATCCTCTTCATCGCCTGACGAAATCAGCTTAGATTTCCTATGGTTGCCCATGCGTGCTGTGAGCTGTGCGACTGTCCCCTAGAGGGAAGTCCAAGATCCTTGCACTCATCCGGAAGGAGCTGCTTCTTTGCGGCGGCCATGATTGTTGTTCCTTTGGTGATCACCAAATCGGAAGGTTGAAGGGAGCGGTTGCTTCTCGCAGATGCGTTGACGAGTTCGTCTAGACTAGCGATAGGTTAGGACAGCGGCTTGCTGAACGGAGTCTCGGTATGATGCAGGGAGGAGGCCCCGGCGGTGCTGGCGTGCGTGTTGGTGGATGATAAGGGGCCCCAGAAAAGGGTGATAGGATTTTAAACACTATCGGGGTTCGTACAGCAGAAACGACTTCCACTTGGGCCAGGCGACGAAAGACTTTTATTGATACGAGTAATAGCGATAAGGGAGGGGAATCAAAGAACTGAAAAGACCAATAGTATCGTGAACTAACAATGAATGACTTTAACAGAAATAGAACCAATCGGTAAAGGTAAAGAGAGAAAGACAGTAATTTTGACGGTGTTGAAATTGTCCCATGTAATTTCTGTTTCTCGTATGCGAAAGCTGCTGTTTCTTGTTCGTATCAATTGCTTTTCTGGGTGTTCCGTATTCTCTCCTTTTTCCTTTTCTGCAAAATTACATGTCCTTATATACTGATAACAAAAGGGAAGATTTCTCCGGTCCTTCTGAGTGAGATCCTACTGACCCCGCTCTTTCCCTTCTTACTCCTTCTCTAGGCTTCTTTTACCCCTCTTTTACCCCGCTTTGTTAACCAATCATTCCCCTTCTTTCTTCCAAGTGCGTTACATGTCCCTTCCTCCTACATCTATCCCATAGTACATATAGCTCGAGAACCTTCCACCCCTCATACAAATAATGAACTCATAAGCATTACAAATAGGAAAGAACAATCTCGGGAGACTTCTCCAGTACCCCGCAACTCAAACCAGATATAGTGAGCTAGGTATTAGCCGGAGTGCCGGTGATCTGCAACAGACGGATGATCAGAATAACAAATGAGCAAAGGAAATAAACAGCTTTATATCCAACAATCCTTCTCCCTAGAAATGTTACCAGCACATGCGTGATTGTTTCTCTTCCTCCTATGCTATCCTCCTGCTTGCTTCACAAACACATTCCTGAGGTATGGAGTTTCAGGCCAAGGGTGGGGTTCTAACAATTGCCTCGGATATAGTCAATCATGATATGTGTCAACCGGCCTCCTCTGTTGTTTCATTTCTGGTAGGTTGCTGTTTGATCCTGATACAACAAATATGCAGGAGCGGTACAGGATTTGGTATGAAGCTAACACTTGTGGGACATCTCAAAGGGGATAGTTAGTACGAGGCGTTTTGCTAGGGCGTTTCTGATCCTCTGGCGATGGGGAGTAGCGTATGTGGTGAGCAGCCACGAATAGTGAATGTCCAATATAGGAGGAAGGGGAAAAGGTTGAGGACTTAAATGGGAAATGCGGAGATGGGGAATGGCGAAGGTGAAGGATGGAGGAGAGACAGGAGAGAGGGAAAAATTAAGGATGAGGAGAAAGAGCGCAAGAGAGAGGGAGAGGAGAATGAGAGGCAAATAGGTGGGATGAGGTTGGGAGATGAGCTTGCTTTCGAGGGCAAGCGGCTGTCATCACTATAGACCATGGTTTTAGTGTAAAAAAGGAACTACAGAGGTAAAAGTTTAATATAGCAACAGGAATAACCCCCAGTGAATGATACCAATACAAACACAGTCTCTTAATCGTGTAGGAATTGATTTAAGATAAACCCCATTAAGTTATAAACAATTCAAGGAAGCATTATCTAGACTATGATACAAGTTAGAATTATCAGAAGGTCCTCTTATCTCACTCAGAGGGAGGGAGACTTGAGGTACTGTGAGAAAAAATCTATGATAGATTTGAGTAAGGTTTCATCCTCTGAAATCCTGTCTAATGTGAGGGTTGCTTCACTGTTCCTCTTCTTTGCTTCCGGTATTACACTCTGTTCCTTAATTACCCTGGTTTATTTTACATTTACTTTTTGCTTTTTACATTTCTTAATTCAAAAGGTTCTTGCCCACAATCAGTATTTTTGCTTACTTGGTGTTTATTTTTTATAATTACCATTATTTACTTGATTTAAGCTATCACTATTCACTTCTATAAATTAAGAAAAAAACCCCGTACTTCTATTCTTCAGTTCGCTCACATATCTACGGTTTCTACCTGCTAATTCCGATTACTGTTATGTAGTTTACGCTCAGTCCTAAACTCTTCTAAATGAGGTCCACACTCTTCCGTCCTCCCACCATATACACATATTGTGCACCGGTACTGCAGAATGAGTCACGTTTCGTCCGATCTGGGAATCTGATATTCTGATCCGATAGTCGTTGCATCACCCCCTCACCTCCCATTCCCAACATGCACTGGCACCTCCCGCCTCTCGGTTCACCACACCTTTGCAGTTGCTTTGTGATGTTAGTTTTGTAAGGCTGTGGTCATGGGACTCCGCCGTTCTCTTCCCATATACTGGGGTGTCCGATCCCTCTTACCATAACACCTTATGGGTTAATTTGTAACGTGATATGATGAGTTGTGAGTTGTGTAAGCCTATGATGATGGCTATGATCATAAGAGTCAGAAGGCTACGAGTACGGTACAGGATGTTCACACTCCCTCCGGCCTTGTAGGGGTGGGACTTGCAGTACATTTTCTTTTTTCTTTCCTGGGACCGATACCATATGGTCATGTCAGAGCCAACGCCGTGTTACGATGACAGACAGCGGTGCGGATCAAGTGATCCGTTTTAGAATGCGGATCAAGAATTGACTTTCTCGAGTACACTCCCATGCTTCCTTGCATAATCCCGTATCTCAATTATTTCCTCATTTTTACTTTCTTACTATACCGCACCTCAACTTTCGTCTCTCATTTTCTCTTATCCTTTTCCTCATCTTTTTTTCTTCTTAAAATAACAATTGAATCTAATCTCATCTTCCGTCTTCCCCAACCATCGTTTTTCGCACTCACTATGCTATAGTGGTAGATGAGACCAGACGTACCACACTCGAAAGAGTCCTCCATGAGAAAAAAGAATCAAACAGTTGAAGAATCCGGAATGTTTATACTGGTACTTCACTGCACCCCTCCGTGGATCGACAGACTGGCTTGCCTTCCTATTTCTCGCACCCGACGAAGCATTCAGAATAGGACATTTGAAGCGGGCAGGCTGATAGATACTCACCCCCCCCTTCGTCGCCTCCTGCACCTTTTTTCCGCGTTTGCCTCTCCGGCTTCCGTTGAAGCCTTGCGACTTTCTTCGCCTCCTTCACCTCCTTCTTCCCACCCGTCAGAAAAGCGGTAGTTTTATCATTGACAATAGCCCTCATCCCATCACCATACGGGTTTTTGATGGGCATCTACTTTGACCTAAACTTCTTGTTGCTATCGCCAATGTGCAAGATTTCGCCACAAGCGCCCAGAGCTCACCTCATCCTCTCTTCATCGCTTCTCTGTGCTCCAGTTTTCCGAGGCTGTGAGGGACGATCCGGATTTCGATTGCGCCTGTCAGAGTGCACACCTCGAGTATGACATGCTCGTCGCGCTTGGTGGGCAGGAGGATGGTGCACGGGAGGGCTAGACTGTAATTGCGGAGTTGTGACGCTGTGTATGGGTGTTGAACTGTAGTTTCGGATTCCCTGTTAACAAGGATTACCCCAAACTCGTCCATTGTTGGCCTGATGTTGTTCTTCGTGTCATGTGGTGGTCAATGCCACGCCGGAAGGCGACGTATGAGTGCTCGAGGTCCGTAGGGTTTTTGGATGACTCCGCCATGAGTCTCTCAAGATAGCTGGGCTGCTCATAGCGTAGGGAGAAGCGGTAGTACCTTTTGCATTGGGTGCCATCCGGGGGCCAGAGACGAACATGAGGCGTTATTCGTGATTCGTATACGAGGCGATTATAGCGCGGGCCCCTTTTCGATAGAGGGTGGCAGAGCTGTGGGCATTCTTGGTCAAGAGGAATTGAAAAGCTTCGCTAACGTCCTTGAGATAGTGGAGCAGGGGTAGGCGATCTCCTCGACACTCATTGACGTGCCCCTCTCAAGTATCAAAAAATGCCGCAATTCGGATGTAGGTGCAAGCAAAGTTGTTCTAGGACCTGGCGGCGGAAGAACGACTTCACTATTGCGAAGAGTCTGTTTGTAGCAATGATCAGATTGTAGAATTTTCCCATCTGAGCCTCTTTCTCCTCCATCGGGGTGCCCGGTGGGTGGTGTAGGTTTTCGAAACGGATATCCGCCACTCGGGGAAAAAACGGAGTATCGTGCAAGAGGTTCGAAACCTCCTCCCTAAGCACCTTACGCTGTGCGATGACAACTGCCCGCAATCCACTCCTTTCTCTTTCCGCCGTCAGAGCCTTCTCATATGTGCCAGGTGGTGGCTTCCTGGTGCACTCCGAAAGCTCATTCTTCCTTACTCCCTCTTCTGTTAACACACCTCCAAGCAAGTACCCTAGTGCCCCATCCCACACATCGAGCTCATTCTCAACACCCGGCTCTCCTCATCCCCGCCCAGCACCCAACCGCCACCCAACCATTCCCGCGGTTCGGTCAACGAACTCAAGCGCTGCACACACAGCTCCGGCATCACCTCAGTTAGGAACACGTTGGAATCCATATCCGACATGTTACTGTTAATCAGGTTCAAGGGGATCGTAAACTGGTCCATACTCCGCTCCCTCGGGTAGATGGGCGAGAGCCGGAGATGCGGAGCGCCGAGAGCTGTATGCGCCGATTCCGCTAGATGTGAAGTGGCGACATCCGCGATCACAGACTCTGTCTGGGTCCCTCACCAATTATGGAATTCGGGTCTGAGATGACATGAACCGGGCAGAGTAAGAGAGCGGGTGTGTCGAAAGTAATGAGGAGAACCATCGGCACGGAGGTCCTCACGTCCTCCTCCTTCTTCCGCGCCTACCATTCGAGGTGTGCGATTCGTGGAGCAACCTGTGCGTATAAGGCCTCCTTCCCAGGCGGCTTTGGTGGTGGAAAATGGTGGAAAGTCTCGCCGGGCTTCAGTAGTCGGGTCGGGCGGCCATCGTACCTCTCTTAGGGCCTGTTTCGCATGCCAGAATTTGGACTTAAAATCCGGATTATCTCCTCAGTTTGGACTTTCAGTCTAATCCTATTTGGCAGGTCAGGACTTGAACTAGATTTTGAGCGCAGGATTAGATCAGGATTTCAAACTAGGATTTTTTGTAAAAAAAAAACACTTGTCACAAAGCAAACTCAAGAAGGCATTAGCCCTAACTGCTTTCTTACCTGGTAAGCACAAACAAAGCCTATGCCTAGATCTTATCTTTATTATTTTACATCAGATACATAAGTCCTCCCTAGTCCTAATCTAAATCCTGTCATGTTTGGTATGGGTAGTTTACAAAGCCCATACTTTGGAGTTTTTGGACTTTGGTTTTCAAGTCCGGACTATAAGTCCAAATCCTAGTCTAATCCCGGCGTGCCAAACAGGCCCTTAGATTTTATACTCGCCTCCCTCCAGAAAACTGGCGTGGTGGCGGTCGCCCTACTGCCCAAGTATCTCTCGAAAATATTCCTACAACGGCGGTTTTATCGTTACAGACAGGGGAGCTAATAGAAATGGAGGAGAAGGGGCTGCCGAGTTCCTTGAACGGTTTGGGGGTGTGGTGTGAGGGCGGCGCAATTCGGAGGGGGGGTTCGCGGGTCGGAGCCGTTCCTGTGTGATTTCCTCTGGTCTACGGTAAGGTGGGGGCAGTGCTCCTACCAGTCGGCCCCGGGGACTTTCGTCATCAATTGCATGATTGGCCCCAACAAATGGATGTTGGGGTGAGCGGATCTCGGAGATAAAACTGCTTGGGGGTTGACACGGAAGAGGTTTTGTCAACCGAAATTGTTTCTGAGTTAGGAGTCCTGCTTTGAAGCTGTACTATCAAAACGCTCTTCAACAATACTCCAAAGCTCCAGCCACATAACACCATGCTAGAAACAAACACGCTGCCAGCAGAAATCCATTAACCTTTGTCTTTACTCGTAGTGTTTGGTATTTGAGGATGTCCCCGCATTCGAGTTATCGTTCAATGGCTGCGGCTGATCAAGCCCTGTGTTTTTCCCTGCGTCTATCGTATCGCAGATTCGGTTTCCTTCCTCTCCCTCGAACCTCTTTTTCCAACAATCCATTTTTTTTTCGATCACCCAGATTCGGAGCCGCTCACGAAATATCGGCTGGCGGAGGTATGCCTGGCAAAGACAAGTGAATATTTGTACAGACAATCCTTCCTGCTACTTTTCTGGATGCTGCATCATACAGAGATTAGATGTGGTGCTGGTGCTTCTGGCCGGTTGTTAATTACTACTAGGACTGACCACCTGCCACCATAGTGAGTAATATAAAGGAGAATCCTTTTGCTGCTCTGGAAGCTACTGTACCACCTCCCTGCATGAAACTTTTCGCCCTCTTAAAGCATTTCTGAAATATCACTCGAGTACCACCCTTTATTTTTATCCTTTCTTCGTCCTAAGGGCGCCCTCTGACAATGGCCTGTGCATTTCAAATGCTTCTGGAGTCTCTGAATGAGAGCGGGGCCGCAGCAGCCCATAATGTCAATGAAGTGGCAATGAAGGACGAGAGGGTCATTGAGATGTGACTGGATTAAGTCTCAGCTGAAGAGAACTCGAATAGGCGTACTACGGATTCCAGCACGAGTGCGCATGATGAGGATCATTGGCTCAAGGGGGTTAACCGAGACCCCGGCCACCCCGGGGTGTGTTTGTTGCAGCATGGTACCAGATTTGGAGGGAGAGAACATATCGCTGTAGGCCCACACTCTTCTCTTCACCGCCCCCATCCTCTCTTGTCTAGCTATGGGAACCCGGAGACTGCCATGGGGATAAAGGTCGCGTCTAACAAGTGCTGCGAATTAGTACAGTTACAGTCCACAACGAGCTCATTCCTGACCTTAATGTCCTTGCCCAAGGCGTCTGGGCTAGTGGTGTGCACGAGCCGAGCGGACTCGAGCCTAGGTGGTCATTAGGCTCGAACAGGGGTCCACGAGCCGACTCGAGTCAAGAATTGGACTCGGGGATAGTGGGAAGGTCATTTGGCTAGTTGTATTTGTTTTCAAGTTTCTATATACAATTTTTGGTTGATTTGAGTGATAATGGCAGTGTATAGAGGTATCGTGGCCACTTTAGACTCAAGCCTCTTGGCGGCTCGAGCCGGCTCGTGAACAACACTAGTTATTAAATTTACAACCAAATTTATCATTGAGGGTCTGACAAACAAAAAGAGACCGGAGATAAAGATGCGGTACATGATTTTTTTAGCTGTTACAGAATCCCTGTGCTAGATATTACCAAAGTGGTTTGTTCTTTTATATCACAATTCTATGGGTATGCCTCATAGCCCTGGTTGCATCTGTAAACAGTGTGTACCTGAGGCCCTAGATAATGTGGAGAATGTAGGACTTTTATGGGTACCTGGGTCCGATTCACTGTAGATAATATGTGGTGTTCAGGATATTGATATTGTTGCTTGGGAGGTGTTGGTGACCCACAAGAGTATTCAGGTTTAGCAAAATAGTAATACCATCTTTAGTAAAGTACTAGGCCAAAAGGATCTGTATGATCGGTGGTTACTGTGCGACACCTCAAAACACCCCACTCCTACAATCAACCACCCCTCAACCACCATGCCTCCACACAAGACAGGCTACCTTACAGAGTTTGAGAAAGGGCAAATAGTTGCTCTGAGGAAAAAAAAAATGTCTTTTGGAGAGATTGGAGAGCTCTTAAACCGTCCAAAGAGTACTGTTCAAACTTTCCATGACCGCTTCCAAAAGAGGGGTGATGCAACAAACCTCCTTATACCTGGAAGACCTAAAATTATCGATTCCAGAACCCAACGCCACCTAGTCAGAGAGTCTAAGAAGGCATGCTGCCAGACTTTATCAGAATTGCACAATGATGTTGCACCACATTCCTCCCTCCAAACAGTCAAGAGAGCTTTAGCCTCAGTCAACATAAAGAAATGGAGAGCTAGGAAAAGAGCTCTTCTAAAGGATGAGCATGCTGTTAAGAGGTTAGTTTGGGCAATGAAGTATAAGGATTGGACAAAGGAAGACTTTGAAGGAGTCATCTTTAGTGATTAATCCTTGGTTGAAAAGTCTAAGGGTCCTAAGAGTATATGGGTGTTCAGAACACCTGAAGAAAAGTGGCACAAAGACTATATTCATGGAGTTACCAAGGGGCCAGGTGTAAAGCTGATGGTGTGGGCTTGTATTTGGGGCAGAAATAAGGGTCCTCTGATTCCTATGTTTGACAAGAGTGTGGATAGATTTGTATATATTAGAGTTTTGGAGGATGGTTTAGTTGATGTCTGGCAGGAGGTGGAAGATACAGTTGGGGATCCTATCTTTCAGCAGGATGGTGCAAGGATACATACTGCAAGAGATACCATGGCTTGGTTTGAGGAAAACAACATACAGGTTATGGAATGGCCAGCCAATTCTCCTGACCTCAATCCTATTGAGCACTGTTGGAAGAGGATGAAGGAAAAGCTACACCAGCGCTTTTCCAACATCCACAAGACCAAGGGGGGCCCAGAAACTGTTAGAAAACATCTAGCAGTAGCTCTAAATCAGGTTTGGACTCAGGATATTGAAGGGGATTTTCTGGAAAGGTTGTGGGAGTCTATGCCTAGTAGAGCTGCTGCTGTCATAGATGCAAGGGGATGGTATACCAAGTATGGATTTTTTTGTTTTCTAATTTTACATATAGCTTTTCTTATATTTATTGTATGTCTACACATATTTTTAGTCTATTTTAAGTAGTTGTGGTTGTAGGGGTAGTAAATTTATAGTGGTAGTGGGGTTGCCGTTGCGTTGCCGGATGGTTCTTTTTGTACCCGTCCTTTAGTAAGCGTAACACACTATTATCCTATTGAGGAGGGTCCATTTGCGCCCATGGGAATTGATTATTCAATTCTCCCACATCCCTTTATCTGTTCCCGAGTTTCATGCATCTTTAGTGATTTTAGTGAGAGCTGAAGGTACTCCTCGAATGCCTGTATGGGAGAGATGGTTGCAACCATCATCTCCTAGACTTCTGAAATTCCTGAATTATCACCACCCTTATTGTTGGCTAAGATGAGGCATGCTTTAGGTTACTGCTGTAGTTCTCATTTGTTCTTGGCATACCTGTGGTAACAGGTATCCTGAAGTGTACACACCTGTGAATTTCTAGTAACCAACAGCAGCATTGCTTACTAGCAATGATAGTGGTGGCAAGAAATTCTTAAGGTTCATGTAGTGCGGAAGTTAGCGTTGTGCTTCAAAACAGACGAAGTGATTTGGTCTCGGACTAACAAATGTGCGGTGCAACAAACGGATGGAAACACTATGTTTATCTGTCTTAATATCAGTACTTTTATCAATCTTTGGTAGTATAGTGGTTAGTATTCCCGCCTGTCAGTTGACTCTGAGCGCGGGCGACCGGGGTTCAATTCCCCGCCAAAGAGTTTCTTTTTTTCTTCATCTAGGGTCCAATGCCAGTGCGATATCTGCCAGGTACCATGGTGATTTATCCAATTCGACCGCTAATTTATTTAATTTTATTCCTGCCCTGCTTTTCTCGCATTTCCGACACTTTTAGTCATTTTGAGAAAATCCCATTCTATGCCTGTCGGTAGATTCAGGGGACTCCGCGGCTGCTGGCTCCATGACCTGGTCGCTAAAGCTTCCAGTATCCAAATATCCCTCACATGCTACCGGAAAATATGACCTACCTCGTGGGAACCCCAGAGGTCAACATGAGACAGGATTGCGCCGGTGCCAGTGCAAACCATTGCTTATCATGCTCTTAAACAATTTGGTGTAATCCTTTAATACTAACTCCTGACTCCGGCGGAGCCCGGTAAGCCCATGGGACTTCCTCCATAACTATTATCAAAGCTATCTACTGTCAACGGTCTGTATTGGGTATCAGCATATTCTTTGCCTAATTCTGAAGGTACTCCTCCCTCACAACCCACTCGAGGCCCTTGCCAAACAGAGATAAAAAGTCTATCAGAACATACAGAATTTAGAGCAAAGAATAAATATTGACATTAGTAATTATCACGCCAGACGGAGGAATCGAACGAGAACATCTTTGACTATCTATCCTGTACTTTTCATATTTTACGTCTGTGCAAAAGAGAACATGGGGACGGATGCAAGGTGTGAGTTTGAGGGAGTCTTTGTTGTCATCATGATGAAAAGAAGTCCTTCCGGAAGAGAAGGGGGGACATGTAGGGGATAAGCTGAACTGTGTATCAAGGGAGAGGTAACCATACCCAAAGACTGGCAGAGTACTGTGAGGGAAAAATGTGTTTGGTTTCTTCTGTTTGAAACTTTAGTTTGGTTGTGTAATGATGGTTAAGTGTTTGCTTGGTTTGTTAGGGGTTTGTTGTGTCTGGCCATAGTAATGTGCTGTGGACCAGAAAGGGAGAAAAGGGAATGGAGAACGAAGAAAATCGGACTATTGGAGAACAAAGCTGTGGACGAGAGACGTAGACCCCATACTATTGCGAAGGCTGTACCTATGTTTAGGAATTTACTGTTGTATTCGCTCTTTCTTTTTCTTTGCATCGGGCCCCGTTCGGCACGCCACCGCCCAAAAATGCTATTGTATTTCATGAAAACAGCCCACAAGATAAAATAAAAGACTGTAGAATTTTTAAAAACAAATGTGTTTGGCATTCTTAAGCTTGTAATACAGGTTTTCTTTTCTAACTTATAAATCTTATTAGATCAAGAGCTATCAAAACTTATAACATATGTATTATAAGTTAAATATCCTGTTCCTGTTTTCCTCTATTTTTTAACTCTATTAAAACTACAGTACGATTTTTTTTTTTTAAAAAAAAACCAATATTATAGAACTTTGGGCATGCCGAACAGGCCTTCAATCTAATTTGTACGGACCTCTTTCGGAATATCTTTTTGTACGTGAAGGCAGGATTTGCCTATTCGATTTGTAAGTGAGTGAAGGTTACCTGTCTCCAGGTACTGCCAAAACATGATATCGCATGGGATACTGGGAAATACACTGGTAACCAGTAACATCATTTTGCGCCGGAGTTTAGCGCCTGGCCCGGCTGGACAAACTCATGGTCCGCCTCAGTAACATCTTCTTTTCTTAGATTGCTTCTGTACCTGGCTGTCGGTTGTCGAGGCATTGTGCCGCTGCGGTAAAAGTCCGGTCTGGACCCTGCTACATTCGCCTGGCCACCTCCCATCCAGACCCACCTTTCGTGACCGTTGATCTTAGGCAGTGGTGGCCGCCACTAGTTCTCCCAGCCATCGGGCCCTACAGGCTTGCCAATTTCAGAAACTGGGCCTCTGCTCTTGTATCCGGAGGGGGCGAGTTGAATGCCAGAATATCCTTCAAGCCGCAATGTTTGCCTCACGGTATAGACTACGGAGTATTGAACTGGGGTCAGGTATTAGCTGGGTTGGGTACTAGGAATCTGCAGAATGCTGGCATATTTTTTTTGCCCTGAGGGCAAGTCAACACTGTCAGAAATTGCCTACCCTGCCACCTGCATATCCTCCGAATTCTATGTCCTCACCTCCTGACCACAGGAATACCTTTAATACATGGGTTGCAGCTATTGTCTGGGGCCTGGTAGCTTGGGCTAGGGCGAGCACCCCTACGCCTGGGTCGGGATGAGACTCACAGTTGGTGCTCGGGATATAAATATTGACCGGTCCGGGCGGGTGTCTCCAATTGTGGTCCATTTGTTCCTGCACGGGGAAACTATGCTTTGATGGCTGATTCAAACGGAACAATCACTGTGATAGATTGCCACAGCCGATACTATTTAGTCCTTTCATACTATGGGGTAACCGCTGTTTGCATGGGTAAAGGGAACCAGACGGTCCTATCAAAACAGGCCATAAAATAGTATTTACCAAGAGACTTCTATTGCTCAACAGGGTTGGATGTAGTGCTCATCCGCCAAAAATACGAGTGTATATTCATGTAATTTCTCCTAGTACTCCCAAGCTACTTACTATTTGGGTTTTTTCTACATTTGTTCTCCCTTTGTCTTATAAACGCATAACCGTATTCACCTATGGTATTACTGTTTTTTCATTATCCGAGGTTCTCATGTTTTTCCACTTCACGGAGGTCTCCTCAAATGCTTTCCTGTGACGCTCTCATATTACCGACCTCGGGTTTCCGATATTTCTTTCCTTCACTTAGTAGTTCATTTTAGCATAAAATCCTACCGCTGCACATGTGGAAAGAAAATTAAGCTTCTTTCTCGTCAGCAGTGATATCAATGTGCAAGCCGGCCGAGTGACTGCCCATGAAAAAACGAAACCCCCCCACACAACCCTCACGATATATATCCCCAAGAAATGAAAATAGAATGGCCATCGAAAACCTGCCCTACTCCCCCAATTCCAAATGAGGCGCGAGAAAAAAAACAGCGCGTCGTCCCTTCTCGCTCTGTTTAAATGCCACTGCTTCTCCCTTTCCTGTTCCTCCCACCCCGCAACTTCGAACAACTACGTGTTTGGTATAGCGACCAAAACTATCAACCATCGACTGTTGTTCCCATAGTTTATTACCTTAACTCATCTTTTTCTGCTCCACTTCCTCTCCTCTTTCCTTCACCTTCTTCTTCACCTTTTCATCTCTCATTTCTTCACCTCATTTCCTTGCGATCCTAATCGCGCTGTCAGGTCTCTCACCTTCCCGAAATCACCTTTATTACATCACCTATCCATCCACCTATCCATCCACCTACCTACCTACCTACCTACCTACCTACCTGTGCGTCTGGTTACTTGTCTATCCATCCATAAAGCTATCTTCGTTTGCTAACTTGCGGGACCCAGATTTCTCTATTAAAATGTCAACCAAAAATTCACCAAAAACACCAAAGCAAGCCGAGAAGGGTACCGAACCTCACCGCCTGAACTATTTGAAGAAGAACAGAATGCTAATGACCCATCTAGCGGGCTCCCTGGTCTCCTCTCCTATCAAAAATATGTTTACAAACAGCTCCCCCGCCGGTTCCACCACTGTTGGCACACTTGTTTCACCCTCGGGTTCGTTTTCTGCCAAGCGCGTGGGAGCCGTACACATTCTTGATTCTGCACCAAAGGCCGGCGCTTCATCTGGTAGCCCCCGAGCAGGCCCCCGTGCTGCCGCCAATATTGGTACTTTTTCCGGTGGCGCCACCACTCCGGCAGCCCCCGGCGGAGGGATTTGCGGCGCGTCTGTCCCAGATGATCTCTCGAAGTTATATGGCCCTAGTTTTGTGTATGGTGTCCCCGCTGCCTTCGCCGTAGCCGATGACGCTCAGCTTTCCCCACAAGAGCAAGCTATGAGAGACTTCGATGCTATGAAAGCCGCAACTCCGAATAACCTTGTGATCGGGTATGGAGAGGATGCTATGAATTTCAAAACGGAACCTGAAAATAACGCCACCCACGGTGGCCCTGCTGCTTGTCCTTTCCAAAATTGGGCAGTTACCCCTTCGGCAAGTCCTTGGGCTGTTCCGGTCGACGAACCAGCTGAAGGAAATCAGCCCATCACCCCCGCTCCGTTTGAGAATTCAGTCGCATCTTCCCCGGTAGTTTCACCGGAAGTTCAATTGCAGTCCCGGAGGGACCCTGATCAGCTTGCCATGTCCGCGGATTCACAACCAATGACTCCAACTAAACCCCTCTCTCCTGCTAACGAACGACCTGCAGATTTGGATGAGATAGAGCGTTCTCTCCGAGCAATCGCCGCCATTGGTAGAGCCTCGCTGAATGACGCTATTCTTCCTACTGTGGCAGATGATTGTGCAAGCGGATCGGAACTGCTGAACACTAAGGATGCCCGCCAGGAGCCGGCTCTCCACCACCACGATCAGTCTTCCATATCCAACAAGGTCAACGACGACTCCAATTTCCCAAGCCCGACAAAAGGTCTTATGGAAGAGAGGCCATCTGAACCTATGGACCAAGGGAAGCCACGTTCCGCTTGTGAGGGTGTCCACCCCGGTGATTCTGCGAGCCCGGCATCGGCAAGACCAGAGGGCGACACGACCTCCGGATCTAGCGAGAGCCCGCTCCAAGGCACAGCTACCCCCTGCGCGGACCTCGACGAGGATATGACTCCACCCCTTTCCAATATGTTGGCCGCGGGCGAGGACTCAGCCGATGACTCTATGGACGAAAGCCAACCACAAACACCCACAGATACCACGGACAGCTACCAATTCCCGAGTGATGAGCAAGTTCAAGCCAGGGCACGCACGGCTGGTAGAGTGCTCTTTAGCAGGGACGACGCCAATTTCAACAACCTCAATGATTCGGGGGACGAAGCACCCCCCACCAATCCCGAGGCTATGAAGAGAGCAAGTCGGCCTCACTCGTCAATTCCACCTGGTGTCAAATTGGCTCCATACAAGTCCGTACCCCGCAAAATTCCTGTGCCGGATACGATGCTTCATGTCTTCCCTTCGAGCAAGATTGCTGCACCCAAATGGGCACCCAACACTATGTATTTCCCGGGGGGCCGCATTGTCGACCCCATGGACCCCGATTACCGCTTTTTTAATCAGGCAGCGCTTCAACCACCTTGCCCGCCAAAACGGGCCTTTATCCGGAAAACTCCGCAGCCTTCTGATTATTCACTAGAGGCACTCGGGCTGCGCCCGGAATCGAATGAAAAGAAGGTCTCTTCTATTTATGACTTCATCGACAAGATATGCCCCCAAGGGGGCGAGGACAAGCAAATTGCGATCAATGCCAAGTCTGTCGAAGACTTTATCAAATCATATTATGTTGAAGGGCCAGACGGGAGTCCCTTGCTTAAAAATCCGCCAACGGGGCCTATCCCACAGGTTGAAATTGACGATCAATGGTTTCCAAGGAGCGTTTTGGAACGGTGTCGGATAGAGCGTGTTATTAGGTTGCTTGATTTGGACATTTCTCCGCCCACGCGCGCTGCTCTGTTCTGGATCTTGGTTGAGCACCAGACTAAACTGACCGGCTCGCTATTGCAGTTTTTCGCCCAGTACCCGGAGCCCAAACTGAAGGACGTTGAAAAGCAGCTGATCTCGTGGGGTTATCTGCCGGAAGGCTGTGAGGAAACCTGGGATGTGGCTAGAAAAGAGCGTACGTATTCCAGATGGCCAAGCTCAAACATTGATAGACTAACATGACACTAGTGGCTCTGATGGATCCTAAGGAAGTTATCAAACTAGATGTTGTGAAAGAGACACAACAATTGCTCCGTGCTCTGAGGGACGCAGCTGGAAGCGATAAAAGACTCAAATTCCTACTCCCATTTATCGAAAAATATAGCAGTCACAACTTGAGTTTTTTCGGTCTGATGGGATCCGATATGATGATTGAGCTCGTCCAGGAACTCTGCAACCATCTTCAAGAAGGAGAAGGGGGCTCTCGCCTCCCGAGTTTCGATATTCAGTTGGCAATTTGGACTTTCATCCACGAACTGAAGCCGTCCGTATTCATCGCAAGATCAACCTCCCTCTGCGACCTAGAGTACTTGTATATGGTCACCCACCATGGCGAAGTTCATCTGGATATCAAAGAAATGGTGGCCCGTGTAATGGCGCCAATTCTTAAACGTGTTTCGGAACATGATGATATCCCGCTGAGGCGCGAGTTACCTGAAGAAATGAAGAAATCGCTTGAGCAGGCTGGGAACTCACAAATTGCCTGTTACCTCGAAGCGCAGATGCCGCCCGTAGTCTTCCCAACCCCGTGGGAGCTAGCGGCGCCAATGCGCGCCAAAAGGCAACGCATCCGGGAGGAGCAGGAAAGGCAGGAGGCCTTGAAAATTGAAGAACGCAAAAAGGTCATGATAGCACGGGTAGAATATATGGAAGAGGACATTCACCGTGATTTGGCAATTCGGCCGGCAGAGATATACTCACCCAAGAAGCAGCGCCGGATGATAGATGCAGGAAAAGCGCGAATTTCACGGCCATCTAAGAGGCGGGCTGGCATCACGGGGAGTGTGGTACCCCAGCAGCAGGGAGAAAGTCCTCAACAAATGCCGGCCGAACCAACCGGCGCCAAATCAACAGTCACCAGAAAGCGCGTAAGAGATGCGGATCTTGAGGAAATGGATGGCCCGCCCAAGTATAGAAAGGTATCAAGGGTGGAAAGGCAGTCAATGGAGATAGCACAGAAAAAGGTCTCCTTTGCAACCACATCCAGGCAGTCCGGGTTTGCGGGTAGCCAAACGGAGACTAATGATCCCGGAGTGGTTGCACCCAGATCAGATCGTATTAGGGTGGAGCTGCAATCGAGAGTCGACAAGGTGAGCGAAGCACCTAGCTTGTTAGGGATCGAAGCTAATAGACATGTACAGTTACCTATGTCTGATTTGCGCCATATCGCACAGGAATCACTCCCGGACTCCTCAGGCGTAGAGAGTGTCGGAGATAATAGTGACGTGGAGATTGGCGAACCGGAATCGTGGGCACGTGGAAGGCATCGGACCCTACAGCTATCAAATGAGGATAGCTTGAGTTCAAGTGATGAGGGTGATGATCAACGTGAAGAAGGGCCTCGGCCAAGGGGGAGGGACGCAAGCAAAAGGGGTGTTGCAATTAAGACGGCAGAAGTGGAAATTCTAAGCAATGCCCGGAGGCCGGAACCAGTGCCAGCAGGACGAGCGCCTTCGCCTGGACATTTGGCCTCAATGGATGCCTCACACCGCCCGACTTGGATCTTACCCGACCTCGATGACCAGAGTGATGAGACCGCTGAGGAACAACCCAGAAAGGTACCTACACGTGCTACAAAGGAGGGCGAGGCGGATTGCGTGGTTGGGGAGAAGGCGAGGAAAGCCACCATTCCAGCCGAAACCTGTAATCAAGAGCCCCCTGGTGCATCACGAGTTCCGTCTCTAGTTCACCCATCTACCGGGAATGATCCTGTTGCTCCGGTGTGGGTTTCACCAGACCTTGATGACGGGCGTGATGAGACGGATCTGGGGCTACCAAGAAAAACTGCGCTTCGCCCATCGAATGGGGCACACAGGCAGACCGTCACAGCCGCTGAGGGAGCAGATATTCTCATCCCCCAACAAAGACCGAAGGACCCACCGGCCAGCGCAGCGCGAGTATGTTCACCAGCCCCCACACCTAAGGTCTATACACGGGAGGTTAGAGGTTGGGATGAGAGCGGAGCGCAATCACCGTGCCAGCCGCCTGGCCCGGGGGCTTGTGACCGACGGGCAATCAAGGGGAATGATGGCGATACCAGCGGTGAAGAGGAAACTCCTCAGGCAGGGCCACGCATCGCGGAGAGCAAAGTCCGCACCCCGCCACGTTTACCTCCCGCTTTACGACCTCTCAGGAGATCACCCCGGAAACACCCACAGAAGCGGTCATACGAGAGCGACGGTACTGAATCCGATGAAGAGGATGATGGTGATGATTGTTACCCATCAAAAACACATCATAAGAAAAAAAGGATAATCGTGGCTCAGAACAACAAAGCAATCGGTTCGGGTAAAATTACTGTTAAAACCGAGAAACCGAGAGCCATCCGCGCAACACCAGCCCGGACGACAACCACAACGGGGCAAAAAGGGAAACCGCGTCGGGTTCCTGTCACCAATGGGGAGGGGGATGGAAATGATGAGGAAGGAGGAGACTATTCGGCTACGCCGCTGCTAAGGGCAGCTCCCGGTGTTGGGCAGACAACGGCTGGGAACGAGAGTGATATCAGTGACGAAGATGAGACCCCCAAGCCGGCTACTGACATCGTAGAACGGAAAGTTCGGACCCCTCCCCGCTTAGTTCACCTCCTCCCACAAGTCTTGCGGAGATCACCACGGAAGCCCCAACCTATGCGCTCATACAATGGTGATTCTACTACGTCAGATGAAGATGATGATGGTGACTATTATTGCGCACCCAGAATGAACAACGGGAACCAAAGAGCAAAGGGAGGGGATAATTTCAAGGGGAACAGTTTCGATCAAAAAACCGGTAAAGCTGAGGGACCGAGACCGACCCGTGGAGTGCCAGCAGGAGGAATAAAGGCAACAGGGAAAAAACATCAACCACGCCAAGCTGTTATCACCGCACTTGAGAGCCGTCAAAGCAATGAGGTGGGAGTCGATTCGTGTGGGCTGCGACCAACGGCAGCTCCCAATGTTGAACAGACAACAGCTGGGGATGAGACTGATATCAGCGACGAGGATGAGACCCCCAAACCAGCTCCCGCCATGGCAGAGCCCAAAGTTCGGACCCCTCCCCTGCTCGCTCCGATTCCACCACCCGTCCGCCGGTCACCTCGAAAACATCGGCCTTTAGTAAAGCTCGAAAGAGACTCCTCTTCAGCCGATGATGACGCCGATGGGGACGATAATGGCGACAATAGCTTTGCTTCCCCTGCCCACAAGAGCACCAAACAGGCCATGCCCTCCCAGGGTGCAAGTAAAAACGGCACCCACTTGGCAGTTGGTGAAGGGCGGAACCAGCTATGCAATCCACCACCCCTTGAGTCGAAGCCAAGACCTGTGGCAAAAACGGCCGCAGAGAAAGCGGCCGCACGCTCGGCCGCTGGGAAAAAAGCCGCGGCCACACGCGCCGCCAATCACAAAGCGTTTGTTGACAAAAT
Organism: Tuber aestivum; assembly: GCA_900010015.1. Classification (NCBI taxonomy): domain Eukaryota; kingdom Fungi; phylum Ascomycota; class Pezizomycetes; order Pezizales; family Tuberaceae; genus Tuber; species Tuber aestivum. The sequence goes on along the minus strand of LN891026.1, from coordinate 33,330 downwards.
TACAGCAGAGCTAGTCGCTGAGGAGAAACGTGCGGCAGACGCTGGTGGGTACCGGCCACGTGCCATCACCCAAACCCAAATCAAACGCCAGATAAAGAGGGAGAAGGAACGGGTGAAGCGAGAGGCTGCCCAGGAGAAGTTAGAGATGGCAGCAGCTATGAGGGAACAGGTAGCTGAGGATAAGAGGATTGCGGCAGAGAAGCGACAGGCAGCAGCGGCTGAAAAGCGGGCAGCAACCATTGCCGCGAAGAAGGCTGCAATTGGGGTGAAATCGCGGTTGCCGGAAGCAAGGGCAGGATCCCAATGTACCGCCGCAGAACCCAAGAGGAAAGATACCGGAGTCAAGATTAAGACCGAAAAGGTCACCGCCCATGACCGAATAGAAAAATTAAGAGCTGAACTCGAAGCAGCAGAAATGGCACTAGCTACCGGACGTGAAGCGGACCTTAGTGGTGGCGAGGAACGGTATTCAGACGAAAGCCGGGAGGGAGAGGAGGATAACGCACAATCGGACGCCGATTCCGCCGCCCAAGAGTCAGGAGACGATATAGCTGCCGAGCTAGAGTTGGAAATGTCGCGTCAAGAGGCTGAAGACGATGCAAAGGAGGAGGCAGCGAAACGCGAGAGAGAAGCTTCCGAGCACAAAAGACTCGCTTCCAAGGAAGCAGCAGAGAAAGCCGACATCCTTGCCCGAGCCACCCGATACCGCAAGTCCCAGCGTGAAATCGCTGCCAGAGCCAGCGCTGAGGCAAAGGAAACTCGCAAGGAGGCGGCGAAGCGGAGAAGGCATGACATCGCAGACCAGGCGGCAATGGACGACCAGGCCAACACACTCAAGTCTTTCCTGGACACTGCCTGTCCGCCCAAGAAATACTCGTGGATGGATGGTGGTGAGAGGCAATGTGGAGAGGGTTCGGAAGCCGGTGGACTAACAGCGGCAAAAACTGGTTACGAGGCCGCCAACGAGGGGAAGCGGCGAAAACTCAATCATCGGAAATAACGCCTCAGTCTAGGCTAATTAAAGTGGTTTTATCATATTCTTCCAGTAATGGCTTCTTCCTTTCCTCTCCGTTGGGCTCAAACCGATCGGCCAGGCCAGAGAATGGTTTGTAATTTGCCTCCACTCCATTTCCATTCAAAACAAGCTAACGAGAGCACAGGAGAATCCAGAGAAAAACCACACGACGAAAAAACCACCCCAATAAAACTTGTCAAATTTCCTCTTCCCCCGAAGCAAAGGTGGGGCAAGAGCAAATATCGTTCTTGATTTGATTGTTTACCCAAAAGTGCTGTATTTTTTGTTATGTTTTGTA
>LN891026.1:0-30702 GCA_900010015.1 Tuber aestivum | reverse complement strand
TTTGCTCTTCCTCCGAAGCAAAGGTGGGGCAAGAGCAAATATCGTTCTTGATTTGACTGTTTACCCAAAAGTGCTGTATTTTTTGTTATGTTTTGTATTTGCTTTCCGGGGTGCATGGGTGGGCACCCCAGCTATTATCGTTTTACATATACTCTTGTGTTGGCATGTTTTTTTGTTCTGAATGCCAATAGCGGCAGAGAAAGCACACGGAATCTCTGTCGTTAGATGGCTCCATATATTTTCCTTATGATAAACCTAGCCGAACCTGCCATGTTCTGTGTGGCGGGTGATCAAAGGCTAAACGTGTGTTTGCTGAATGTAGTTGGGATGAGGTGTTTGACGAAAACAATGAACGGCGGGATTTCAAAGTTTCATTTCGCCAATATTCTATCCATGTATCTTTAGCATCAAACACGATGGTTATTCTGTTGGATCTATTAAAGTGAGATATACACCCACGGCCTTAAAGTTACTTGAAATGGTACTGCATTGCATGGACATAAAGTGGAGCCAAGCACCGCTGGTAATAGATAGAGATGAGAGAAATTAAAGAGCCAAGCCACGCAGTTGTGCCTAACCAGCAGCTGCCAACTGGCATGAATTGGGGTGTAAAGATTTCCGGGGCATTCCGGGAAAGCTCGATAGAACAGAGAGAAATATGTTCCTGGCATAGCAATTGAGAGTGCAGCACGTAATCCGGCGGAAACCCCTCCGTATTATACCTGATATTCATGTTGTTGGCGCCGGTCCCGCTAGCAGAAATCCGGGCTCCCGGAATCCCGTCCATCCCTCTCAGCTGACAAGACCCGCGGATTATCCGGCGGGAGGCTTAAGAAAGACTGGGTTTGCAAGGTGAGTAATGGCTATAGAACTGAAGTAATCGCTCGTCTTCCATTCAAGTTAGTCCACAGTTGACAGGAATGCCAACTGTGCGGGCATAATACTACAGCAGCAACGCAGGTCTGGCCAAGCATATTACCGTATTAACTTGAATAAGAGCAACACATCTCGGGACGTCTGACTTGCCTATTTTGGTAGGGACGGGAGAAAATACCAGCAAAATAAAACCACGCGTTACCAAGAGGGGAAACCTAGACGTCCCGAGCGGCGTTGCTCTTATTCAAGTTCATACGGTATGCGAAGGTAAAGTACCTCCGCCGGGGCGTTGGTGAGATGGCCTTTTTACACCAAAAATTGGCAGGTTTGATCAACCCCCACACCTGGAATTGCTTCAAATAATCCTTGCAACCCATATAATCATTTTCACCTTCACTGCAGCTTTTACCTGACACCATTTATTTTGTCAATTTATTCCATGGGGCTAAACTACAAGTCTCCAAAGTTGACAATACCCGTTGCTATGCCATTTTTGTATGTATAATGAAGCTTTTCAGTGGAGTCAAAACTTTAGGACTGCGTAACTTCTCCAATTCTTCCCCAAAGTTATTAAGTGTTGAGCAGGAGTAGGGCGGGATTATTGTAACTACATACCAGAAGTCAGGTTGTAAAATATTTCCTGGTTCCTAAACTACCAGTGGCCAAAAATGAATGTTTTTGGTGTAAAATGCGCATTTCACCAACGCTTTTGCGGAGGTACTTTAGCTATTGGTAAAGTTCTAAGCCACTATGCGTTCACCACGAGTAATGGCGCCTTACTAAGGGGCTAGGAGCAATAGCGGCTTCACCCCCTATTTCACTCAGCTCAAATTCTGTAGGCGCAAGACTTAACAAAATTGGCACTGGAATCTGATCATGTACGTGCAAATATTTCTTTTGAAGAGAACGGGATACAACCGAAGACTTAACTTGAGAGATAAAGAACAGGCGACTCGCTACTTCAACAGAGGTGGGGCACTGTGGCCCTTAAGTACAAAAACAATAACGACTCTCCAAGGAGTCTCTGGCCTATTTCCACCACTTGACAAGCCACCTTCTCTTTGTTTCTTCACCAGTGTTTCTCACCATCTGCACTCCCCCACCTCGCCCTCATCACCAGTCTTCAGGTCTTGTTTGCCACACGCCTTCACCGGTGTTCTTCGATATTCTCTCCGATACCTTCTTCACCTCTGTTCAGCGCTCTTGTCTCCGATAATTCACCCACCGGTGTTGTGCGTACATCTTTCCGCTTTTCTACAACTGCTACCCCTCTTTTTCTTGTCCACCATTACACAGTCCCTGACCGACAAGATGCACCTCCGGTTGAAAAGAAACAACCACGGGACAAACTCTGGAGACTGGCTCCGGGGTAAGTACATGCGATTAACAATAGGCGCGGTCCCAACAGAGAAGGAGGAAGGAGGCCATCAATGGAAGAATACGATATAACCACCTTAATTAGCCTGGAAGGAGGCGTTATTTCCCAGGATTGAGTTTTCGTGGCTTCCCGTTGTTGGTCGCCTGGTAACCAGTTTTTGCAGCTGTTTGTCCACCGGCTTCCGAAGCCTCTCCATTATGCCTCTCACCACCCTCCATCCAGGAGTATTTCTGTGGCGGACAGGTAGCGTCCAAGAAATACTTATGTGTGTTGCCTTGGTCTTCCATTGCCGCCTGCTCTGCTATGTCATGCCTCCTTGCGAGTTTCCTTTGAATCAGCGCGGGCTCTGGCAGCGATTTCAGGCTGGGAATGCGATATCGGGCGGCTCCGGCAAGGATGTCGGCTTTCTCTTGTGCTTCCTGGGCAGCGAATATTTTGTGCTCGGAAGCTTCTCTTTCTTTCACGTTTTGCTGCCTCCTCCATTGCATCGTCTTCAGCTTCTTAGCGCGGCATTTCTAATGCTAGTTCGGCCGCTATATGGTCTCCTGACTCTTGGGCGGTGGGATAGGCGTCCGGTTGTGCGTTGCCCTCTTCTGCCTCCTGGCCTTGAGTTCTCTTTCCAGCTTTCCTAATTCACAGAGTGTTGCTCTCAAATCCACCCTGCTTCCAGTGTTCTTAACAGGGGAACCCGTCCGTCGTGTAGGCGGACGGCGGTGGCCGGCATTAGGTGGTCAGGTCGGGTTCTTGTCTAAACATGTCCCACATCCTACTCCAATGGACCATGGCTCGTCCACTGTGGGACGTGGTTCATGCGGGGCCCGGACTGATTACTCCTACCAATATTTCCTACGGCTAACACCTGCGAACATATTGGAATATGGTACTTGCTGAATGGGTATCCTTTGACCGCATTATGAAAGGTGACCATAAGTCAGGTATGCCCCTAGGTGTTCCTCTGAAATATATTTTAAAGTGTGGAACTCAGAGGCTCCTAAGATTGACCGTCAAAAGCAGAGCAGAGAGGTGAACATTGATTTAATAAATGAAGGTATGAATCAACTTCAGATAACAGAAGAACGAAGACCCAAAGAATACAGTTCTAGCGCTTTCAGATTACCCTCCATCCGACCCACACCAGAGACAATCCCACCACTCACAATGCTACAATCTGCTTAGGAATTGAGGCACAATGATGCTTCTATAATATCATCTCCTAAGCGGTTTCGGCGATTTTTCAGGGGTGATTTTGAACTATATTTCGGAATCACAGCAAAGAAGCACAAAAAGCAGGAACAGAAGGACTACATTACGATAGGCTTTGAATAGAGTGATTTTCTTTTTTATCTGCTAACTTAACAGTATTTCATGCGACAACTTCTAGCTCCTATTTCCTATCTAACATTACTGAGTTTTTTTACTTTCAATAGATCTGACGTGAGGAATTTTTGTACGTGCATAGAGAAGGTGCAAGGAAATGGGGTCGATAGGATTTATACGATAGTCGCCTCTAGTTACCCAGAGTCACCCACTGTTATCCGCAGTCCCCTGTAGTCCCCCACGCTAATTTGTCTAACCTTGCAGGGCCTATCGGCCTCCCCCATCACTGCAGTCCTCTGGTTTCCAGGATGGTAGCGGACCGCATTTTGACTTCCCATCCCGTCCAGGACACTTGGGAGTCCCCCGGCGGGTCCTTCGGCGGCCACGGACGGATGAGAACACTGTTCTCGGGTGCCAGGTTCAGTAACCGAGAGCGAGACGACCAGATTGAGTATTACCTCCCAAGACAGAGGCTCCGCCATCCCACAACAGCCATATCGGAAGAGATAAAGGGTTTGTGAATCACTTGCCATAGTTTGCCTGGTGTGTCGCATTTTGGAAGTCCACTTGCTTCCCCATTGGCCTAAACCTGCACCAGCAGCATACGGCTGTATGTCCACCTGTTCTTGGTCGACTAGGCTGACTGCGACCCTAATTCGGAGCCAGAAACGACCCCCGACAGTACCTGATTCTCCAGGCTCCCTCGGGCACACTAACAACTATCTATCCTAACTGTTGTCTTATGGCACCGAGGTATTTGTACTAGGTTCTGCACATGCCGGGTTATAGCAACTTGCCCGATTCATATATGGAACCCAGGGACCCATTTTCAGAATCACCGTGGCTTAATCGGTAATGCTCCCTCCCTCTCCTTCTCTTTAACCCAAACTCCCAGAAGCCGACACGGAGCCACAGGCTTCTAATAGTGACCGAGGTTAGTTGATAAAGAAAAAAGACAGTATCTCGACGACCATACCGAAACCGTTCCAAAGGTAACTTACACTATCAGGACTCGCCAGAAACAGAGGTCTGTCCTTAGGGTATAGCAGCCGGTGGCGCACCGAAATCTCTCCTCTCTAACAGGCCCAGTAACAAGAAGAACTGTGTCCACGGTATTACCCATATATCGGGTATCCCTAGGAAGTGGGGTCCTTAGTGATGTTGGGAGATTGTGAGAGGTAAGCCTCAAGTAAAATGGTAGGGTGTGGCCCGGTCGTTTTTTGCCCCTGGGTAGGGGTCGGGGACAGGCTTTTAAGTTTGGCGGGTTGAAAAAGTGAGTCTTTCACGGCTGATGCCATCAGGGATTATTAGAGAGCGGAACAAAAAAATGTTTGTCGGTACCATGAATCGAACATGGGTCTCATCGGAAATTGTGTTTCCACAACGAGGCGTACTAACCACTATACTACACCGACTTTGTTGTCTTTCTGATAGAGATGAACACTTTGACAGGCATAGAAACGTTAATTCCCGCTGTGGTAAGTTATCGCGCGGTTTCCGTGCTCGTGCTCACCCACCCCGGAATTCGGCGTATGCGCAGATACCTCAATCTCAACACCCGTAAAAAGCACAGATCGATTAGGCAACCTGCCGAATGTTTTCGCGGGGGTTTGGTTGTGCAGATTGTTTGGTTTAGTCCGGTAGATATCTTGGGTTACGGCATGTTAGGGCACGTCCGGTCGTTGAGGCTTTTTCAAATCTTCATAATCACAAAATGGAGGCCGCAACAAGAAACCACAATAATCCCAAGTTGATGGTTTGTCAAGTGTAATGTCACAATTGCGTGTCTGGTCACCCCAGCCCCACTGACTAGCAAAAATGGTACCAAGAATTGTCATTTAAAAGAGATAACCTGAATACCTTGATTGTGATTTTTAACCTTTGTTTGTTCCTGAGCTCCACTCTTAATGATTTTAGACGGTGTGGAAAGTGCTCTTATGATACGTAATTGGGAGAGATGTTTGCAACTGGTTTTTCCGGGGCTGCTAGGACTCTGGAAATATTAACCCCGCTCATCTCCTGAGACAGTGCATGCCTGAGTTACTGCAGTAGATCTTATTTCTTCTCAGAGTACCTGTAGTAATTGGTATCCTAAATTTTTCACAACTGTAAATTTCTAGTAACAAAGAATAGCATTTCTTAGTAATGATAGTAGGGGTGGCAAGAAATCATGTAAGAATCATGTAGTCAAGGTGTTAGTGTTGTGCTTGAAAACGAATGAAGGAATTTTTTTCTACGTTTCGGTTGAGATAATTGGTGGGTTAGGGCTCTAAGATGGTGTAGGTTGGGAAAATACTGGGAGGATCAGTATCACTGAAACCTTCATTTTGACATACTTATTGCATCTTGATTTTTGAGTTCTGGTGTCAACCAGACATGCCACTCAAAACAAAATATCATTTTATGGAAAACCTCCATAACCGGGGTCAAAAGGAAGGTTTGAGATGGCAACCAGAATCGTGCTTAGCCACAAAGGCTGTATTAATCTTCCGGGCCCATCACGCGCGACCACTAAGAGAGACCAAGCAGCAAGCGTCTAGATGTGAGTCAAACGAGATTCCGAGTGATGAGATCGCTAGGATTGGACTCCGAATGCGAAATCGCAAAGTCTCTATCAGTGCCAAAGTTTCCACAACTCCGAACGAGGCTAAGCGATCATGGGGGTTCACGGCGCTCCTAACCAGTGGGCAAAAGCAGCCTAATGAAAGGGTGAAAAGGGTGGAGCAACAGGATGTAAAACCACAAGAGTATGGCAGAGAAAGATGAGAATAGGATCCATGGACTTTAGACGCATAATACACAAAGTTTGTGGCATGGTGCATGTATTACCCATGCATACTCAATCCGGCGACTTTGTTAAAGCAAATTTTTGGCTGGGCGCTGCCTTGTCAGGTCAGTGCTGTCGATTTCCATGGTCGCTTAGCTTCCTTCAACCTACGTAAGGGCAATCCGGGCATGATTACCCGATATTTCTCCCAACACCTTTCTAACCGTGTGTCCCATAATAACAATTACCCTCTCCGTCCATCTATTGCCGTATACCCAACCGCCCGGTAGTAAATGATAGCACCGGCGAGGAGAACTGCTCCCTCTTAATGCCCATAAACTCGTCAGGATAAAGACCAGCTCCGACGAATTCCAATGGTCTACAGAAACGGCGGACACGGGAAAGACTGTAGCTCTACTAACTCCGGGGAGGCGATATGGGGGAACACCGGAAATCTCGAGAAGCCTGAAATAGGTGGCGGAAGACTCCACGCTTTTAATTCTTTTACCGAGTGTCGTCCGATCGGGGATTCGCAGCGAAACACTTTCCAAGATCCACTGTCCGGCGCTGATCTTGCGGTCGGTGGCAACAGAGTAACCTCTCTCATGCGACAGCCATGAAGGAGTAAGAATTGGTTAGCTTTGACCCAAGAGCGAAGATTGCCTAGAAACCAGTGTCACTGATAGCCTTAAGGGGTTGCGAGAATGGCAGCTCTACCAGGGAAGGCGATATGGAGAGGTGGCTCACGCATAAGTGGAGGCTAATAACAAACTCCTAGCACAGGTAGGGGCGTCCCGCTTTCGCGCCTACTTACCGTAATGATCAGCAGTACCACGCACACTACACTTCCCCGGGGAGCTCTCCTACCACATTTCTCCGCATGCAACAGTAGTCCGGAGACTGTTACGGCCCGGAGCATGGGCTGCCTGATGGGCCAGGCCGGTTCTGACGGCGACAGATAGCTCTTGCTTGTTCACAAACCCTGGATAGGGGTGTTTGCCGCTCGGGGCGGAATTTGGTAATGAGGGCGAAAGGGGGAAATTGGTGAGGGAAGCATTGATGCAATAGGGAAGGCGGAAAAACGGCCGACGCTTGGAACTAGTGAAATAAGTGAGTCAGATTATGCAGAAAGGCAAACAAAAAGTGAGGTGGGTCAACAAAGGGAGGGGGGAGGGGAAATGAGTCTGATCGGGATATACCACCGACACCGTTGCTAATCCCATCCACCGCGAGATCAAAAGAGACAAGCGGGGAGACACCAAAACCGACCCGGGAGTTTGACAACTTCCGGTAACAATCATGTGTTTCTAGTTGAGATAGAAATTACCGGAGTTTACCCACTTCGAAAAACGGGAAGGGGGTGTCTGGGGATGGTGCGGTGGCAGGATTTGGCAAACGGGCGATATTTGAATTATCTATGGTCTCACAAACGAACAGAGCGATTGTGTCGGGACACTAATAGCTGCCTAAAGTGGGCTTTGAGGCATCTTAGATTGGTATTAGCAAGAGAATTAGGCCCCGGATATCCAACCCTAAATAGGAAAGTCGCGGAATCCCACCAAGGTTCATATGTGCGTAAACGAACATACAGCTTAAGATCTGTATTCATAGACATATGTATTATTGTCCCCGGCATCTCGTACCCCCGACACAATTTCACCAGTCCACGGACCCACCTCATAAAGTACCTCCAACCAAAATACCATCTAACTTTAAAGTTATCTTGAACGGCCCCGCCAGTGCTCACCAACATCATCCAGACCCTGGCCAAAATGGTCCCCCTGCCAGGGCACAGAAGAAGGCGAGAAAAACAAAACATAACGGCAACTTCAGTCATTCAGGGCTATAATTCACCGATACCTGGTGAATTAAAGGTGTCGGAGCCCCGCACTCTTTCTTTGGGCCCCGAAGCAGGAGCAATAATCCTCGGGCCAAATAGTGACAGTTCGATAGCGGTGACGCGGTGAAAATAAATAATACAGTACAGGGGAGAGGGCCCCCGGGGATCCCATCACGGACATAACGGCCAGCGGACATGCGCTGTGGGGCGGACCTTGTGATCAAACGGGAATAAGCTGGTGCTAGAGCAAAGCAGATCTAAACCAGCTAAAGTTTTAGCCCGCGATGCCGGGTGGACGTAGCAAGATGTTGACGGCTTACCAATATGCTAAGAGAGCAAGAGAGAAAGAGACACGTCACGCATCATTTTTTTTATTCTCCCATTTCCACCAGCACCTACACACCAGGGCACCCTACTCGCTCGTCCCTCCCCCACCCCGTCCTACGCTCTAGGACCTATCCGCAAGGGGCCCACGCCCACCACCACTACCTTCTATCCGCAGAACTACTCCATATTCACGCCTAGTTCAGCCACACCACTAGTCCCCTCTCGATCGCCCGCCCCGCCGTGTCAATCCCCCCTTTATCTTAAACTACAAACACCCGGCAAGCAACGATACCTACTGCACTGGAATCAATACTGTTCTGGACAATATAGTACAGAAACTTCACCATAACCCTTTGTGGTGTAGTTGGTATCACACCCGGCTGTAATATTCAGATTACCGGTTGGTCACCAGTTCGACTCTGGTCGAAGGGACTTTCTTTTTCCTTTTTTTATCTCCTGCCAACATGCACTACTCGGGTATCCAACCCTTCTACCTTCTAGGATATCACGCCTCTATTCAAGTATGGCAACACCTTGAGCCCCCTCTGCGGACCCCCCCTGGTTCCTCTCTAGCGCCTTCCAGAGCGATTTCTCAGGAATTTGAAATTCGATATAATGCCTCAAGGCCGACTAATACCAGTCGTGTCCTTCGGTTCCAAAATATGGGGACTGTCACTTCTGCGCACACTTATACAATCAAGCTACCATTGCTGGGGCCACAAGAACACTAAAGAGAATTTTTTCCCTCGCTCACATATCTCACAAGGTGCCTGATCATGAACGGTAGCAGGCCATGCGGTACCGGCTGCCAAATATATATCTGCCTCGTTCCGGTTTCACTATAGTTTATCATCCTGGTGGCTTTATGTTTGGTTTTGTCAACGGTGCTCCTTTGACGGAGAGTACTAGTATCCAACCTGCAGTGCTTTAAATGGTCACCCAGCTCAACTGGCTCTACGCTGGAATTGGCAGTCAGACTGGGGGGACAAGTCTTTGTCGGGGTAACTGGAGGAGGCAAAGAAAGCTGAGAGGACTAAAGTGGCTTAGCTGATAACATGGATGATGTGGGAAAGTTCATCTTCTTTCTTAACCTGAAACACAGTATTCCTCAGTGAAATACCCCTGACCTTATTCCTTGGGATGCCGACGCCCGTTCTGCAGTCACCACGTTCAGTTGCGTGTCCTACTTCGCATATTGTGATTTCCGTTATTTCCCCTCACTAGCATGATGAATGCATGTTGGGTGGGCTTCCGGATATTTGGGGTAGTGAGACGTGGGGTGCTTCCAGTGAACGTTTATGCAATGTAGTACTTACTGAGCCTGCGATCAACTGTTTAGTACCTCTGAAATATGAATTGACGATTTATCTACGATACACTCTGAGAGACATCCGTTACGATAACCAATTTTCACCTGGGACAGCCCAGCTACCCTCTACCCATGACCAGAGGAAGTTTATTTCCACTCTCTCACATTTCTATCGCCTCTCCTCACCCGGAGGGCGCGATAGAGAAGTTCGAACTGTGCATGTACCCATTTCTGGCTGATGAGTGTCTGGGGGATCCTTGCAACCAGATTCACAATGTTCGACGAATCCCGGAGTTGGCTGAGATAGGTGAGATTGCTGGCAGGCTCAGTACATGTCTACTTGTACTACTACTGGTACCGGCAGATGAGTCACAGCCCTAGGCTATGAATTTCAAATATCATACGAGACGTGTGAATAACGTGTGTAGAACAGTTGAGCATGTTGGGCTTCGGGGGGGCCGAGTGGGAGGAGATTCCTATGGGTCAATCAGTGGGTATGAATGGTTTTGTAAGGAGTGATATTCCCTAGCACATCTGAGGATGCGCTATAAATAACATTTCCGGACTTAGGTGCGAACCAAAGAAGAAAACCAAGAAGCCTCACCCGCAGCATTTGGAAAGGAAACGGAAGCAGCCACTTCCGCGAACGGATAAATGGGCTGCCACCACCGTACTTCGGCTATTCATGAATTATATCTCCTCCGCTTCTTCCACCATATTGTTTCTGGTTTGTAGTTCACAGGTTGATATTATTTGTTGTTGTTCGAGGTTCGATTCTCGAGGTTCTAGTGAGAGAAAACCGGTGACACAAGTCCTTGGAGACAGCTCGGGGACACATATTCACACAAAAATGTTTCGTAACAGTTACCTCAGAGTGAGATTGAGTTGATTCCGCAATGTTCCGACAATGAATATTGGCATGGGGTTCCAAAGAGATAATGGGGAAAGTGAGTTGTAACTCTCATAGATCTCTACGAAGTCAGTCAGCATAGACCGAATTCATGCACACAAATTGTTTAGACAGCTTACCACTCTCACCAGTTCCTATTATATTAGTTTCGTATTTATTAGAATAGGACCCAGAACACCACAGGACTTGATCATGTTGAGGTAGATACAAGGGCAAATAATACAAGGATGCAAGAAAAATCTAAGGAAGAAAAATTAAGAAAAATTGGGATATTAAGCTATGGTTACATATAAATAGAAACCGAAAGCTGTTGGACTTAAAGCAACTTTGAAAGATATGATTGTAGAATTGTTCAATATCATGCCAGGAGAAATTATTGTGACCAGACTAATAATCTTAACCTGAGAAGATCATCAATCTTATGTTAATACTCAATTACCAACTATTCATTCTGTTTTTGTTTTTGTTCCTTATACTTACTTACAAGTACTTCTAGTAATATTGTAATGATTTGAAATTCTAATTTAGTTTGCTAGCTTCACTAACTATATATTTTCTATTACCAAGTAGAAATCGCAGTCATGACCATAGCTTCTAGCCGAACTGCTAATAGATAGCAAATTTCTAATATTTAATATATGAAATTTTGTTGTCCAATACATTTTAATTCTATATTTTCACATACTATCTTTCAAATATTTCTGCCTAACCTGTTTCATAATTATTAGGCTATTAGTATCAATTTCTGATAAATTTTGATTTTAAAATGAATAGTACAGCCACTAGACAAAAGTCTTGGTGATGCTGAGTAAGTAGTTACTCAGCAATGTTTTCCAAGTGAAGCACGTAGATATTGGAGAACGTGACACACAACAAAATGCCTTCCAAGAATTCGGTTTCATGCCACAAGCCAAAGACAGCCCGAAGAGAAATGTCTGATGTGGAAAAGGTCATGATAATTGCCTTTTTCCACATCTTCGAAAAGATATTAGTGGTTGCGACCCTGGTAAACCAGCCCTGGTCAACGGTTTGCAACTTTCTTGCCCAAGCATCTGATTGAGGCGATATAGAAAATGCTCCCCGCTTAGGAAGACCAATCATCCTCAGCCAGCGGCAGCGCCGAGTGGTTGTGTGTGCAGCGACCAAGGACCGAAGCATGACACGGCTAGAACTCCGGAATCACCACGAGCCCCATGTTTCAATCCGAACGATCGATAGGGTTTTGCGCGAAGCCAATATTAAACATATGGCTCGCGCAAACCTGCCCTCAATTGACTGCTCCCCACACCAAGAAGAGGTTAGAGTGGGCTCTCACCAGGAAGGATTGAACTGCCTAGGACTTTCAGGGCATTGTCTACAGTGACGAGTGTACTGTGAGAAAGTCAGCCAATCCAGCTCAGAAATGAGTTTTCCGTACCCCAGAAGAGAAGTGGATTCCCAACTGCATTAAGCCGCAGGGAAAAGCCAACGAGGTTGGCTTGATGGTATGGGGATGCTTTTAGGGGGGGCGCCAGGGACCTTTGGTGCCTATCTTGGAGAGTACAGTAGACCGCTGGGTTTATATTGTACTATTGGATAGGCACCTCCTACCGGTCATGGAGGAGATCGGAGAAGAGGTTGGAGACCCTGTATTCCAGCAGGACAACGCCCGGGTCCATATGGCAAAGGACACTCATCAGTGGTTTACCGACAACGGGATTGACCTTGAAGATCACCCGCCTTTATCGCCAAATCTCAACCCAATCGAGCACTCCTGGGTCAAGCTCAAGCGATGCCTCTACATCCAGTACCCGGATATCCTGGATACTCGGGGCGGCCCTAACACATTACGGGCACGGCTTGCAGAAGTGCTACCTATTATTTGGGCAACCATTCCGGATTCCTTTTTTGAAAACCTCTGGCTCTCTATGCCTTCCAGAGTTGCAGCTGTTATTGATGCTAAAGGCTGGTATACTAGACACTAGTGTGATAGACTTTTAATTTTTAGTTTTAATATTTAGTTTAGTATTTAACTTTTAATTTTAAATTTTTTAAATTTTGTCTAACGGCTTTTTTCGTGATTTCAGGGCAGCCAGAAGGGAGGGGGAGGGAGGCATTACGCGATTTGGAGCGGCACACATTGTCTCATATTGCGCCATCACCAAGACCTTTGTCTCATGGCTGTACTACTACATCATATTTATTTGCTCCAAGGCTATTCAAATTAGTTGACAACTAACTAGACCTCTGTTATTCTTTCTGTAGTCATTAAAAATTAGTTGGATTCCATGGTAGTGGTATTTTCTATTCATATCAAAACTATTAGTACATTATCATAAACGCAAGCATGATTACAAACAGAGTGATATTTTTCTAACTAATACTGGATAATAATATTGAAATGTTTTCCTGCTTTCTGTGATTTAAATACCAAGAGGTGAGAGGTTTGTCAGCTGTTTGTATCTCACTAGACTAATTTCAAGAAGATTATTTGAATTGAATTATGCAGACATAACTCTTAATAAGTCATAAACTAATATACTGCATGAAGTAAATAACAAGGAAATAAATCTGAATAAGGATAATAATATATAATATGAAGGGGGTTGAAAGTTTAGGTAGATAAAGAAATATCTGTATTGAGGAGTATTGGAGCACAAGGAAGCTTGGTACTGGCAGACAAACAAATGTTCACTATACCAGTGGCTGGGGTTTCCCGGGTCCAAGAATCTAGAGTCAGAGTTCCAGGAGGTTCCAATCTTGTATAACTGGGAGAAATGAAATAGTATTTTCTAAGTACCGATATTACAATGAAAATGCCAGATTGTATAAATAATGTAAACTTATAAGGGCCATACCCCATTATATAGATAAAGGAAATCCCATGATCTACAATCCTCAACTTGTCGTACACAGCAATACTGTATCCCTGCTCCTGTTAAATTTGGTTCTATCATACAAACTAACATCCAATCCTATAAGATATCCTGATCCATCTGCCAGTGGTATAAAAGAAATCCCTGCTTATTAACAACACTATCATGATTCTGGTGGCTACAATAGATTGGTACCCATGTTCTTAAATTTAACTACAACTTCAGATTCAATATGGTAGTTACAAATATTATTCCTCTTGTAACAGGATGCAGTACCTGATAGGAGACTACTAGTAAAGACACAATAACTAGTAGTAGGCTCTAGCCAGTAGTACCAAGAGCTGTACAACTAACATGGCCTCTGATAGGATATGCTAAAAAAAAGATAGTTACTATTCTAGTAAGGATATTCCAATTCTAGTATCAGGATTAGGTGTTCTATGAGAGGAATCAGTGGTCTTAATATATATAAGTATTGTTTATTAACAGTAAACAGATATTATACAGAATGAAGTATCAACTAATACTGTCAAACAAAACAAAAAGGTTATACGGTATTAACTGTTGGGTAAAAACAAAATGTAAAACCACTAGCTTAACCAAGTATCAGTTCTAGTTACAAATACGAAAAATGATCATCCCAGTACATTTATGTTGATAGCTCTTTAGCAGATATTCCTACAAGCTTAGAAGGTATTTTAGTGCCTTTAATGACCTCCGTAGCTTACTTGACATACAAAAAGATGCAATACTGCAAAAATAATATTTTTTCTTAGAGCAATAGTACACCTGTCTTACAATTGCTGGAAACAGGTTTCAAATCAATTGATTATATAAGTATGCTAAAGCCACTCAACTGAAGTGGTTGTAAAAGATAACTAAGCAGAAGTCTTGCCAAACTGGTACCTTGTGTCTGAAGTAACTGGAATTATCGTTATTACTATATTTACCAAAGTCTTCAAGTTTACCAATACAACACAAAGCTAATACTAATCTTGATGATAAATAATTCTCATTTACCTATTTAATCATGGTTCATGAACCTGGAAAGGCAAAGTATGAAGCAAAAGAAAAATGGCCTCCTACAATCCCATGCACTAAAATGACTAACATTCAATAGGGTATGATAATTGCCTATTTCTACAGCCTTTAGAATATTGCTCTAGTGGCTAAGATGGTTGACCAGCCATCAACAACAGTTACTATAACTACTTGGCAGAAGTGTTTATGATGTGAGATATTTTAACAGGTAACTTTGCATGATAAATTCTCTACCAACAACTTTCACTAGTTAACTCTTCACAGTCAATAATCAACTATATAAACCTTAGAGTAAGCAAATGATAAACAATACTAGTTAATACCTTGTATAACCTCACCTTGCTTTCCATACCACAGTTACCCCATTAGCCATGTATTTTCACTACCCCTCAAAAAACTTCTTGGAAATTGTTTCACAAACTGTAACGTGTTCACACCAGGGTGCTAATTACCCTTTTGGGTGCAATAGGAATAGCACACAAGTTGATCCACAACCTATAGGTGTACTGCGCGAAGGGAGGCTCCAAGAGAAAGACATAAAGAATAGGGACTTAAAGAGATTACCGTTCAACCAAGTATATTAGAAATACTCAGTCTGTCGAAGTCTGCTATTCCTGTGAGGCAATCAGTGGTCTTTAAATACAAGATTTCGTCCCTGTCATACATGGGCGAGTTCCCACATATTCTTTACTCAAAACCATAATAAAGTGAACTGAGTATCAATGGATCCTCAAAACCATGAATAAAACAAACTGAGTAATAAAGGATACTAGAAATCACAAGTAAAACAAACTGAGTCTCACAGAATACTCGAAACTACCCGTAAAACAAAACATAAAACAAAACGCTTAACTAACTGGACTGAACTCCATTTCCAGTTATACAAACTACTACAAATACATGTGCAAGGATCCTCTTAACAGTTTCATTTCCTTTAGCACCATCTCCAATCCTGAGATACTCCTACTACAATCCCTTTTTTAAGCTCAACCTATACATACTAAAGAAAATTATTTGATAACTAATAGGAAACAAATTACACTCATGGGATACATGTCTTGGTAATACCTTTGTCAGCCCTGGGACATGAAATTAAAACACTAATGAGTCTTTTTACTTTACACTACCCTTTAAACAACTATAATATTTGTTTCTGATATAGCTAGATTACAACTGTAAGCAATTTTAGATGCTATTAGTAGTATTATAATTGGTGTTTTATAAAGCTCGCGAATCAATTCTATTAATAATAAACTTGTTATATTTTCTTTTGTCTGCTATTCTGTTTCCATTGTTTTTCTGGCATAGTTGTTGCTAATTTCATTTTTTCTTACATAACTGTAACGTGTTCACGCCGGGGCGCTAGTCACGCTGCTGAGTACAAGAGGAGCTGAGTGTTTCTCCACCGGAGAGTAACAGGTTGGGCTCGCTAAGGGAGGCTTCAGTGGTGTACTAGGAGAATAGAGATAACCGTTCAACCGAGTATATTAGAATACTGTCTGTCGAAGTCTGCCGTTTCCAGAGTGGAAAACGGCGGTCTTTTTAAGTACATATGTTTGAGTATAATCATGAATTCTCACTCATGTTCTTACTCAATCAAAGCATAAAAATAACCAAGTATCAACCGATACTTAAAACAAAACATAAAACAAACTAAGTATCAACCGATACTTAAAACAAAACATAAAACAAACTATAAAACAACCTAACTTAACCAAGTACCAGCTCCGGTTACATTAGAGGCTTTTATATGATATAAAGCTATAATGTCCATCTCATATTTTGATTGATTCATTGTGTAAGTGACTGACTAGTGTAAGTCACATGACATTGCCCTATTTAAATATGACTAAAATGATAAGTCATGGGTTTTACTCAGGTAATATAAGTTAAACACCTGAATTAGTTCTTTGATTTTTATTGCTTTAAGCAATGTATGGAGCAACTTATGTGAGTTGCCTGAATGGTTTCACATGACTTACAGTTATAACTCATATGTTACACATCACTCATAAGTTTGAGTTACTAGTATTAGAACAGGATAAAGAAGAGTAGTATCAGTGGGTGATTGACCCTTGGAGTTGATGTTCTGTATACTGAGATCTGCATACTTTCTTACTTATTAGTCCTATAACTTTATTTAAGAAAGCGCAATAGCATTGTACTCTATCAAACATCTATTATTCTTTAAGAACTCTTACTTTAAAAGTAATCTTATAGGCATCTTACCTCGGACATCTACAACTCACCTATTAAATATAAGACAGGTCACATCTGGAGTACTAGTAGATTAGAGAAGAGAAATATGACTTGTGGCTCAACTCTCTATTGCAGGTAGGGATTATTATACCAATTTGTAGTGATTGGGTTTTGGTAATTAGGAAAAGAGATGATATAACAAAGAATAGGGTTGACTAATGTGAACTCATAATACAGTATGTGAAGAGCATTTCCTTATTAGTTTCAAGATATAGAAATGTTTTAATGTTGATAATATGTGCAACCCTTACATATCCTCTGAAGATCAAAATATTGGACTACATATGGATCCAACAAGAAAAACAATTCAGAATGCAGAGGTACTTAACATAGAAAGAGTAAAGAACAAGTCCAATCTACTTACAGTAAATACATCAGCACCTAGCACAAGCAATACAGTATTCTGAACAATATTGATATCAAGTTTAGTCAATAAAAGACTCTGTAAAGATGTAAGCACCTATCTAATCAAAGACAATATTGCTACTACACGTTTAGAGAAACAATTACAAGTAGGCCAGCTAATAGAGCAGCTATAATTAGCTTTATTTGTTGACCAGGAATTGCTAAAAACAAGGAAATATGGAAGACCTTTAGGATCCAAGTATAAAGAGAGTAGAAAAGCCAGGTAATTAATACATTTGTACAAATCTTAAACTATTAATATATACTTTACATGGTAGATAAATTTCTACACCTATTACTTTATTTTCAAATGTTTGTATGAAGGAAAAGAAGTGATTCTAGTATAGAAAAACAAGAACAATGTTTTGTCTTGAGAGGAACTTTTCCTGGTTGCTATTCTTCAATCTTGCATTCCTGGCAACAACAAGAAAGATACTTCTTTATAGGTTTTCAGAAAACCATACTCCTATTATGTCATCAGTACCTTATAACAAAAGCAAAATATAATAGAAAAAATATTATTATCGCCTAGTATACAAACATATACTATTCATACAATCGTACTAGTAGCTTCCATTTTCTGTAAACAAAGTAACTTGAGTTCTCATTCTCCTCCTACTATAATTCCTCTAGTTCTTAGAAAGTTGGCATGTATAAAGTTCAGAATACATTGCCTATCCTAAAACAAAAAAAACAAACTAGTATCAGAAACATGTATAAAATTATTTCTTGAACTAACCTTTTGTCCTACTGTGAGAAATAATTACATTCTATATTAATCTTCATTGTTTTTACAATATATTAGTATATATATTATATTATTTTAACTGGTTTGTCCTGAGTCTCTGCAGTTCAGGTTTTCTGATTCAGGTAATATTTCAAAATTTTTAGTTGTGGTACATCTGGTATTGCACCCAAAATTACTATATTTTTTTGGCAGAAAGTTGGTGCAGAACATGCTCTCGTAAAACCATTCTTTAATACACTAGAAGAAGAGTCTGTTGGCATTCAAAAAGATAAAACCATACTGGCTGAGGCAATCGTTCTGCGTTCCGACAGCTAATACTTTTACAATTCCTAGAACACTGGTACTGGTGAGGTTCTTTAATGAAGGTAATGGATGCAAGCCTACAATTGAGAACACCAACATATTATCTGCTACGGTATGAAAGAAAAATTTGTAGCAAAATGTCTAGTATTAAATGACTGTCACAGACTCCCAAGTACAAATCTGAACTTCCGACAGGCATGATACACTAGAAAAATACATGCTAAATTTGAGTAAGGATATCACGCCATGCGAACTCAGGTTTCACTAAAGTGGCTCAGAGACATTTAGTAGTGTTCAAAATCCGTGTAATGATAGTACTGAAGTGACAACAGGGATAGGAGGAACAGAATAGGTATAAAATCCATGAAAAGGAGGGGAAGCTAGTACCAGGTCGAATAGCAAGAAAAAAGGTATGTGGCCATGACACATACTCTAAAATGAAACACTGGTGTTGGATTACCCGTGCACATTGCACGTTACTCGTACTCAGCACTTCGGTGCAAAGTATCTCACTATAGTCCACAGCCTCTCCTATTAGCAAAATTTAGTACTAATCGGGGAAATGAGGGAAAACCACTTTCTAAGAGCATCTCAGCTCTATCCGGCAGCTCGAAAATCCCTTCGACTTGCATAAGATATCAAACCCATGACTACAGGCGGCACTGGTGGAAAGCTTGATGAACATGAGGGAATCCCCCCCGCGAATCTTCCTCCAGTCGGTACCGAGAATCTCATCTTCCTTATTCTTAACAATAAATTGAGCGACGGTAAAGATGAAGGCTTTCCAAGACCAGTCAGGATGGAAGTGTATCTTGTATTCGTCAAAGAAGTCAAGAAAGTTGGAGCGATGCCAGCCGATAACAAAAAGTACGGACGGCCGGGGTCTGACAGTTAGAGCCATGGTTGCAGGACCTGGGGTAGAAATCTTGCCGGTGTCAGGAGCAGCTGCAGTAGAAATATTGCCAGTGTCAGGAGCAGCGGCAGTAGAAATATTGCCGGTGTCAGGAGCAGCGGCAGTAGGAATATTGCCGGTATCAGGAGCAGCGCGAGTAGCAGTATCGGTAGCGCCGAGAGTAGCGACGGAAGGAATATTAGTGGTCTCGGCGGCAACGGCATTAGGAATACTATGCGCGTTAAGGCTAGCTTTGACCACCGCAGTCTGAGTGGAGGTAGGGAGAGGAGTGGTAGTCTTTTTGGCATACATAATTGTTGTCCTGTGTTTGTGCGTGGGGTTGGTTTGTAGGGATCAGTTGTTTGAGCGAAGGTTTCGTGGTGTGATTCTGGGTAAAGCTTTAAATAACGACTGGCCTTGGCGGTGACTCATGTCACAGATGAGCCCTATATCAGCTAAAACCCAAGGATGACTAAGATTTCTTTCAAGTAAGCCCCATGTTTTTTTATATTTTTCCCCTTAAATTTTCTCCAAATTAGTCCGAGTTATGTAAGGCCTAGTCCAGTGGCCACCGGTCGCGCTGAGTGCTGCAAGCGATAAACACGAGTTGCAACTTGCACTTGAAGTTATCTTAAATTTATATAATTCATCCAAATAGCTATATATGTGGCTGGTCTGTATAATGTTTATGTGAGAGTGAAGGAATCTACCTCTTTCAGTTCTATATTTTGTGATTCAGGAAGATCAACTCAACAAACTTCATGCAACTGAAACATGAAATATATGGGTGGCAGATATTGGTAGCTGGGTTTTTAGATTTATTTTTTCCAATTTTTACTAGGAGTGGATGGTGATAGTGGTGTTTTCAGGGTTCCTATATACTTCAACCATCCACAATCTGATTCAGCACAACATCTGTTGCTCTACTCTCTCACTTCCTCATTTTGGACGCCTGGCTGCATGTTGATAATTTAGTTGTAACATCTATTAGGGGAACTCATGCTTAGAAATGAAACCAGAAGTACAGTACCGTTTTAGTAGTTTATCATGAGCGAGGTACAGTCTGTTCCCCGCCTTACCAATCATCACTAGGGAACGGGATAGTGTGTGGCTAAGAAATGGACTAGAGGACAAACAG
The DNA here is from genome assembly GCA_900010015.1 of Tuber aestivum. Classification (NCBI taxonomy): domain Eukaryota; kingdom Fungi; phylum Ascomycota; class Pezizomycetes; order Pezizales; family Tuberaceae; genus Tuber; species Tuber aestivum. Next base: position 10,337 of record LN891026.1, on the reverse strand, counting down.
CTTAGCTTGATGAAAACCTGTGTTGCATTAAGTGGCTAGGATATCAAGGCTGTGAGTATATACTCATTGCTATCAGACCTCATCCACTGTAATCACTACTCGCCTAGAGAGAAACTGAACGCAAACCCTATCAGAATTCGGAATACGATCGGAACCAACCATACATCTTGTTGCTACATCAAGCTAGCTACTAGTAGGCCAAGTCAGAAGTGGTCTCAAACCGACTTCAGAACCTGAAAACAGTCCCTTTTCCCAGTGCACAGGTTTCACAGTTCTTATCATTTTTGGCAGTTTCGGTAGAGCTCAAAATTGACTAAAACAGCAACCACGGGCAAGCGTTAGTTCTCCTATTAGGCAATATCGTTTGGCATGCCAACCGGGTGCACCCTAAGTACCTTCACTCAGTTAGCCAGGGCTTGGATAACTCCGTTGCCCGATAGTTGGCTCGCCAACAATTATCCCCTAATGCCTGCTTGACAGAGTGAGTTTGGATTGGGTTTAGGTGCGCTTGGGATGCGATTATGCTTGCATCGGGCACTCCAACAGGCAGAGATCCCTTGAATATAATAAAAGCTGAGCTGCGCAGGGCGAGGAGTGGGATTCAATTTTGTACAAAGGTACGTGCACACTAGAGTCAAGTGGAAGCGGTACACCCTTATCATACCTGATCATATTAGCGCAACCCTATCTCGGTAATGTTCTCGTGAGGGAGGGCCGAAAGTAATAGCATGAGATAACTAGAATATGAAGCATATGAGCTACCGTCATGGTTACCAGGAGATGTCACGAACCAACCGCGTTAAATAAGGAAGCTTCAAAAGGTGGCTTCGTTCACGATCAGGGAGGGCAGAATCTCTTCCCTGATGCCAAAATGGGCAGAAATCTGTATTGAGAGAACCAGTGCAGGGGGTGGGGCTACAGTGCATAAACCCTGAGGCACGATATGTCGGGTAGGGTTGCGGTACTCCTATGATATATATACAACACAATCTACCTCAAATATTTCGTGACAGCTTCATTCACTTTCAAAAACAAAAAACAATTTATTTTTTGGTATGCACCAATCTGTGCGCCGAGTGAGGAAATATTAGCACCAAGGCGAGTACAATGAACGGAAGGATTGTGGGAAGGGGGTAGATGAAAAGTAGGAGGCGGGCGTAGGAATGGAGGAAGGAACAAAGAGAATGGCAATTGACGGGTCAAAGAGAGTGCAGGGGAACAAAGAACACGTCGATGATGAAAGCCAAGAGGAGAATTTTGAAAGAAAGTCCGAAACAAAGGTAGACCTGAAAATGAAAGAAACAAGGAAATTAAAGCGCTATAGCTCTACCCATGCGTGACAGCATTAAAAACTCAAGACAAATGTTTCCGCTACACCCTCACACCACCGGGAGCTCATTGCGATCCGCTGGGCAGCACGCGGGGACCCCGCTTGGAGCAAATGCTCTCCGACGCCATCGACGTGCAGGTCATGATGGGGAATTTCCGAACACCCGAGCTAGTCTTTCGGCTACCACACGGAAGAGAGTAATATTTCTAGTCAACCTTATTGTGAATCACTGGTACTCCACTTCATTGCCTTAATTTCCCACATAGATTACGGGTACGTCGATAGTATTCGGTGCCCGATTTTTGTTTTTATTGTAATTATTATGAGATTTCTATTTGTAAGTAGGATGGAAAGTTCTGAAGGTTTCTTGATATCTTCATATCATATAAGATGTTCAGCTAGAGAGGGGGTTTATAGCACGTGTTTGAACGGAGGAACGAGAGTGGTTGGTAGAAGCGGGGTAGGGGAGGGTTGGGAGGGGCTCGGAGAATGGGTTAGCGGAGGTGTATGGAGGTTGTTCAGAAGTATAAAGAGGAGATCGGATTGCCAGGGAAAGAATAATGACGGTGGCAGATAACGGCAACGAAAACAGAATTCGAGAAATATATACCAGTCAGAAACCAAAGCTTCTCTCGCGTAGAACCTGAATGATTGAGTTGAAATTATAAAAAACCTGTCGGTTATCGCAGGGCATTTTCTATCTCTATCGTGAAATACTGGGTGTGCAATACTAAAACGAGTTGTAGTCGTATATTCTCACTTCTGCGCGTTGGAAGCTTTTGTCCCCCCGACTGTCGTCCGTAGCTCGATTCTGTCGTCCGTAACTCGATTCTGTCGTCCGTAACTCGATTCTGCCTTTTTCTCTCTCTCTCTTTCCCACTACCTCTCAAACAGTGGGTTTTACATACATCCAGATGATAACTTCTTCCATCCATACCGGGCTCCTTGGTCATCCACATGACCCTGCCTTTTACCCCTATTTTAGTTTTCTTTTTGATTCCAGAGACATCGCTCTACCCCACTTTGTTGACCAATTACTTTCCCTCTTGCCCTCGTGTATTTCCTTTCCTTGCCCGGCAATATCAATCTATAACACACTCATCTGTAGTAATATCTAGAACCTCCCGTATTGCTTATCAACTCGCTCCTAAGCATTACAAACTTCGGACACCCCTGGAAAGTCTTCAGTCCTTCAAGTCTCAGTAGATGGGCAAGGGGTTAGTTGGAGTGCCAGTTATTTATAACAATATGCTCTTGTTTTTGCTTTTGTTGTTTTTTCCTTTGTATGTCATTTGGTTTTGCAATTTTTTGGATCGGATCTCAGGACTGAGTATTCTTGTAATACCGTTACCCTGTCTCCCTGGATGGGGAACTGCTGATGGAGGGTGGTTTTTTTTTTTGCTGGTGCATAGAACGAGTTGGTGGGGCAGGAGCCGCAGGGCTGATTAACATGCAGCACAACAAGATAATAATATTATTATGATATCGTAGAAGGTTGGGTGTATCATACCGGGCCCTACCAGCCAAAACCTGACTATCCTATCTGACGTCTATAGCGAACATTCTTTTTTCTGCCTTCGCTACCTAACTAGAGATTGCACAGCCTCTTATATAATATGAGTGTGGTTTTGTTTGAACCTACACATGGGCCTTTTTGGTTGTTACCAGGAAAACAGGTTTGAAGGATGACAACTGGAGAAAATCAATCTTGAGATAAAGACTTTTTTCTTTTTCTCTAGAGAAGAATCACTTCTCCTCAATTATAAAAAAGTTCAAAAGTAAAGCAATTAGATTGAAAGTTTATTTACTCTATAGAGTATATATCTATGATTTAAAATTTACAAAAACACATTATTTACATGGTTTTTCTACTATTTTTATTTTTGGATTTCCAAGGTTACAGTCTTCCATATCTTTTTTTTTTTGGCAATTGCTCCTTTGTCAATATAGCTTTTCTTGGCTATTCAATCATCGGCCTGCTTATGACTACAGGTCTGAACTTGTAGCAAGAATATTATTCTTACTGAGATAGATGATTATATCATTATAGAGTCTTTTACTGCCTGGACTTGATGTCAATATTATGAAAGGTACTATATTATGGATTTACAATTCATCAAGCCTGCATTTCTTTACCTTAAATCTTTGCCAATTACTAAAAGATAGTTGCTATAAGTTATGTACCATAGGTTTTCTACTATTAAATTTTGTTTCTCATTTCATGCAGATTTAGGATATCCTTCATACAATAATAATGGGGTCCCTTCTTTTCTGTTTTTTCGCCAAATTAGAGATCCTCCGTTCTCTGGATTCCCATACAGAACTGCCCATCACTTAGGAAGCAACCTTAATTATTTCTGTCCTATTCTACACTCGTAACCGCCTAACTCACTTTCTCCCACTAGTATCCCTCAACCCTGCTAAGCCACGAGGATCGATTCGCTACCAAACACTCGGCTAATTACACAATACTCTGGCGCAGCCGGAAGCTCCGGGCTATAGTTCAGGGTGAGCCTGTATCTGTGAATAAAACCCTGGCCCTAAAATCCTGAATGTCCTTCCCTTTTACAACTAACAGGTGAAGGGTGGAATGGTATCGGCATGAAAGCCAGGAGGGGCGAGGGAGTTAGCGTGGCGTAGTCTACAGTTGGGATGAGACCGAGTGTGTAGGGAGTTATATCCCCCATGTCAGGACGTCCGAGGATGTCTCGGCGGCGGTGAAAGTATGGTATCTTCTTTACTTCTACACCGTTTAGCGTCGCCATGACCTTGACAAGGGAGAGATGGGCTTTTGGAATTACCTTAGGTGACGGATGGGGGTAGATGGCAGACTGTGGTATAGTAGTATTCGGTTTGCTCAAGCACATCATGCCCTCTGTAAGAGTCTTTAAAAGGATACCAAATGACCAGAAAAGAATAAAAAAACTGGAATAAATAAAAAAGTTCACGGGATCACTACCCCCTAAGTTCCTCCCCCTTCGTAACACTACCGGTACCTCACCCATGCCCCCTCCCCATCCCTTTGCGAATCCCCGGTCGTGGAGGTACCACCACCTCCATTGGTTTTCAATGGCCGGTGGTGCGCTGTTCAACGAATGGCTGACTCACCACTTCCCGATTCGGGTTTAGGTGGTGTGGTGAATGGGCGGTTTCCTGGTGTAGACTAGACCACAACAAACTACACCACGAAACCGCCTACAATAAATACAATCAATCAAACTCTCTCATTACACCTAAGCCAGAATGCTCAGCCACATGCTAACACCCGCGGTTTATTTTCGGCCGCGGTCGAAGACACCAGAAAATAATACTGGCTCTGTATGGCCATAATAAAAGGGACAAAATCGGTGTCTATTTACTATCGATTCTGAAAATAGCCTTGGGGGAACACTTTTAAATTGGATTGCCCGAACTAGAGTGGCCATTACTACTGTACTGCACTCAAAATGGAAACTGGTGATAGTATGCGTCCCGGCTGTCCTTGTGGGAGACCAACACTACAGCGATAGGAGGAAGTTACTGAGTGCCCCCAACCTCTGTCTTTTACCCATTAAGATCATGAGGGATAGCTCAAGATTTCTGATTTGCTCGTTTAACCTCTTCACCACAATGACATATCTACAGTCAATGAAAGCGAGCAGTCCCCTCTGGCTTTGGCTACTGCCGGACAGACCCAGGCATTTTCAGCGACATCCCAGCCTGAATGCTGAAGAGTGGCATTTCAAAATCCAAGCCGGACCCGGCCTGGGTCACCCGCAGACTGAGGGATCAACCGATAACTTGCATTTCCTGATTAAGAAAGAGTTTATCATTAAAAATGACTAATTCCTCATAATACAAGATTTTCGTAGCCCTTCACCCCTTGCCTCTACGGGATCTTATTCCCCTGTACAGGGGGTGGAAAAAAGTAATGCGACACTCGCACAATACAAACTCCCATTCATGAACAACATTGGCAACATATAGTACTACCTTCTTCCCACAACAACATTTAATAAATAAAATAAGTAAAGGAGATAAAATAAAATGATCCTCAGTACTTCCTGAATTTGAAATAAGAAGAAAATAATAAATCAGTAACAAGTTTGGTGGCCTTTTCTTTTAATAACCTCTCTGAGCCACTTTAGTATACTGTAGGAAGACTTTGAGACCCAGTTTTTCCTCCAATTTAGGAGAAATCTTTCTGAAAGACTATTCTACTATTTCTCAGAGAGTGATAATACAGATTCAGTCATCTCCTGTAGTTTCTCACTCAAAGTGTTGCTTCTTCTTCATTAAAGATTGTCACCATTCAATAGGTTATAGATTGATTGCTAAATTATTTTATTTATTATTATCTTGATAGTGTGTACTTAGTTATTTAATTAGACTACTTATGCTTACTGCTCTAAGTTCCTTTTACCTGCCTATTGCCTTCCAGAATTTTTCTGACAGGCCATGAGGGACACTATCAATATTGAAGGAGAGGGGTTGGTAGTGGAGCTACAATAGTGCAGAAGGCAGTTGCAATTCTGTCGCACTACTTCCTTCCCCCCCCTTGTACAAGTGCGGCCAATAGATATATTAGTCACCTGCATTATCTCTGGACACCACAACCGGAGGTGTAACTGGAACTGGTGCTTGGTTAACTTAGTTTGTTTTATGTTTTGTTTTAAGTATCAGTTGATACTTAGTTTGTTTTATGTTTTGTTTTAAGTATCAGTTGATACTTGGTTATTTTTATACTTTGATTGAGTAAGAACATAAGTGAGAATTTATGATCATACTCAAACACATGAACTTAAAAAGACCGCCATTTTCCAGTCTGGAAACGGCAGACTTTGAGAGTTAGTATTCTAATATACTCAGTTGAACGATTATCTTTATTCTCCTATTAGGCCATCGAAGCCTCCCTTAGCGAGCTAAAGTGCAGGACTCGCTGGCAGACTTCCTGACCACTCCTATTGTACCCAGCAGCGTGACTAGCGCCCCGGTGTGAATATATTACATTTTTTTAACCTCATCGAGTGGTTAGAACACCACAACGAATCTAGGCCTGATCAACCTCCGAAGATTCAACATATCGAATAGTACCGGCAGAAGCAGCAGACCTCAGGGTCGGCTCCTGCATCACAGATAGTGCAACATAGATCCACTTACAACTTGGCGTGTGAAACAAGTCCCACGAGAAGGCCTAACCCAAAGGAAAGGGAAGAAAGGCGCCACACCTGGTGAATTCCCGGAATCACCTGCGAAGGAATGCAAACCGCAACCCCCACCACTGCTATTGCCACCCACTCCCCCATCAAGCAACACATCAGATAGCGAACACAGCATGTCTAGTAGCGGAACACCTGGCCCTGGGCCACCACCACCCAACCCGCCAGCAAATGAAAAACCCAAGATAAACATCAGCAAAAATTTCACTTTGCGTCCCATGCGGCCCGTGCATTTGATACACGGGACGCCCAAACGCAAACTTTTAATCTGGACGCAACGTCCGCGGGACGTCGCGTCCAGATTTGCCTTCCTCTTGCGCAACCCGTCCTGACCCCACCGGACGTGGATGCCAACGTCCCCTGCGTCTGGAGATTCCACGCTCTCTTCTCCTCCCGTCTGGAGATTCCACCCTTCACTCTCCTTGCGTCAGGAGATTCTCCGCTTTCTTCTCCTTGTGCCCTGACTATCCCTGTGACCCTTTGCTACTTCCTGCTATCGTCTGATTCTGCTCCGTCCCATTTGACATTGCCCACCCCCTGGCCTTTGACGTCCCAACCCTACCCGTCACTGGCAGCATTAATCCTGACATTTTAAACGACTCCTCTTAACTCTCGACGTGACGACCCAGCGCTCAAAGATCTGGATTATCTCCCGTCCAAACTGGTGGTCTTGATCTCTACTAGTACGCTCTGGAGACTTTTGCGCTGTCGTCCCTTGCGCCCAGATCTTTCAACTTACGTACCGTTCGCGTCCCCTGGCGCTGGCTTCTTGGCCAGATTCTCCCGCTACCAATCAATCATGATCCGGACCTTCGTGCCTCCTGGTTCTCGCTACCCGATATTTCATGTCATAATACATCGTGGATGTTTCCTCCGCATCCATACCTAACAGACTTATTTGCCTAATCTCGTGGGATTCCCGCTAGTTGACCCTGACGCTTTATGTACAATATTATGCCGTCGTGGTGAAATCCCGACTACGTCCCCGTCCCCTCATGCACACTGGCTCCTACTGTGTCTCCGCGCAGTACCTCTTCCGATCGTGATTTCTCCAATCCTCCTTCACCCATAACCTAGTATCGACCTCACGAATTCTGCCCCCGCCTCTCCTCCGTGATAAGCAACTACAATGGGCCGCCCGGTCCGGTGGGATCGCTTTCGGCCGCTACTCTGTGTTCCTCAGGTGACTACTCAAGACTAAGCGATAGCTGTAAGGCCGGAGGAGGGCTGCTAACAATCACCGTCGGTCGACATGTGATATCCTGGGGGGATCCACCGATTGGATCAGAATCAAGCAACGCCAGCGCCAGGGCAGCGGATGTCTGACCGAAACTTGCGGTGACATCGGTGTCCTGCGAGTCATTTCGTCTGCCCCGTGTCCTCACTGGGACGAGCATGGGTGCATCAGTCACAGTGTCGCTGCGCCAGCGGGGGGGTGGTCGCGATTCCAGGTTCGCCTTCCGGCTCGCTAATTCGGCACTGACCGCGTCCCAGTCATCGTCATAGCCTTCTCGTCGGTCTTGGTGGACACTGTGTTTTTGCATGATCTTGTTGGTAATTGTTTGACGAATACTGTAAAGAATACTCTTCTGGATTCCCTGGGGACATTTCCGCCACGTCTCCGTCTGCCTAGCAATGAGGTCTCAAGTGTTTGGTGGAGGGTTAGCCAGATTCGTCGCACAAGTACGCCCGATGATTCGCATATACTCAACTCTTACTAACTCACGCTTGAAGTCAGTTGGCTCGGTATATGTACCGGTTTGCCAGGCCCTAAGTGTATGACGGAGTATAGCGCACGTCAAGCAGACCATGGTACCGTTGATCATGTCTAGGAAATCCGGGTCTACCAAACCCCGCATTTTCTTCACAGCGAAGTACTTACCATATATCGCCTTGGGGATCTGTGGCGCAAGGAATTACAGTTTCACGCGCTGTCTTGCGATGGCCGTCATCAGTGGTAGTCACATGTAATTGTATGGGAGCGTCATCTGCGGGAGTCCAACCTCGTACCCTTTGGGGTCGCACATAAACGTGTCCTTTTCCAGGAGATAATCAATCCTACGCGCTGTACCCTGGGTATCTTCTGGTAGTTCATATAACGCTATAATGTGATGCTTCACATGGTAGACGAATTGTGCCCTTACCCCTGCCTGCTTCTGGCGTATCTAACTAGATCAATACAATTTCCTGCTTCTTCCCATATCTAGCTGACTTTACTTACCAGGCCCACGATCTCCTCCGATGGTTCCATACGCCCCACACCTGGCGTCTTACTCACCACCTCATCCCACATCAGCAAAAATTAACTCTTGCGTCCTGTGCGTCCGGTGCGTCTGACGCACAGGACGCACAGGACGCAAACCATGAATCAGGACGTCGGCTAAATCCGTTCTTGCGTCCTGACGTTCGCATCCGCACCCTCCTGCATCCTGACGCTCACCGGACGCGCGGCACTCCAACCCCCCTGCGTTGTGACCCTTGCTAGCTCGGTTCCGGGCGTCCTGGCAATCCATGCCCTTTCCCCTCTAGCGTCCCGACGCCCCTACTACTCCGGCATGGCGTCCTGACGCCCTTACTACTCCCGGCCGGCGTCCGGACACCTCTGGACCTCCTGCCCGGCGTCCCGGCCATCCGGCCACGCCTGCTTTGGGTCCGGAGAATCTCTGCTGCTTCTGCCTCTCGCCGTGACGCCCATCAACCCTCCCCCCGCGTTCCAATCCTGTCCACGTAAAGCCAGTTCTGTTTGGATGACTTAATCTATATCGGTTGCCTCCCACCGCATGTCTCGTCCGCTCTCCTCCTCCTAAGTTCCTGTCCCTGCTCCTGTGTCTCATGACTTTGAAGAACTACTCCGCTGTGCCCCGAGTACTATATTACCCACCTGTTCCATCCTGATTTCACACTTTCAATTGACGTCGTCGGGATATTCTCGCCGTAATTGGAACGTACTCCATATGTTCTGGGACTTTCGGTAACCACATCCGATTACAATTTGGTCTCGATATGTGCTGCATATACTCTATTTACTATCGTACGGCGTCACATTGGCCCGCCATTTTAATCTATCGAGTACACTAGGCGCTATTGAAGCTTGCGATCCCACCGGCACTGCCGGTACCCATATGTGCCCCGTCGAGCCCACTCTCGATCCTGGTCCCACCGACATGTTGCCTCCTCTCTCTCAATCAAAATTCCCTTCCTGCTGTCCATCTATAGCCGTCACCTGCCCCGACTGTGAATCATCCAGACTAAGCGAGACGCGAGATGAAATACAGGGACTGCCCACGCTCCCCGACGTCAGACGTCCGGTGTGTTCCAGTGTATCGTCTAGACTATCCTGTTTAAAATCATGAAAGCCAAGAGACCGTCCAATGGCCGTCTGGCTAAAATTGGAAGCAACATCGGGATGGGGCGACTGTTCCCGCCGGCCCTGGCGCCCCAAATAGGTCTCTAGAGGGTAGTCAGTCATCGTCTGTCTACCCCGCAAGGATTGGCTTGGAGCCTGGTTGGATTTCCTGCGCTCGAGCTCCGGGCTTACAGCGTCAACGTCATCATCATACCCTTCTACTCGATCATTCTGAATCCAGTATTGTTGCTGGAGCTTTTCGGTGATGATTTGGCGGATGTTTTGGACCAACAGCTCCTGGATCTGCGCGGGAAATCTCTGCCATGTTTGCCTCTGGCGTGCCAAGAGGTCTTAAGTGGGTGACGGGTTAGCCAGACTCCTTCACTACGGCCCACTAGAATATTCTGAGATTCTTACCCATAACAATATCAGGCTTGAAGTCCTTCGGCTCTTCGTACTTACC
>LN891025.1:489370-507107 GCA_900010015.1 Tuber aestivum | reverse complement strand
GAGGAGGGTTGCGAGACGGTCTGCCGTGGTAGTGATTTTGTTATGATTTATGGGTTATGAGGGATGTTAGCTAGATCATAAGCCATGTTTTGGCGCAACTAGGATAAATAAACTTAGATATAATTCGGACACCTGTACCTAGGAATTACACTCTCTTCTACTTCACGTCCTCCTGAACCCCTGGACCCTGACCCTGAACCCCCTGATCCTCGAACCTCGTACAACCTCGCTTCGGTTGTACTCCTGTACCTAGACCTCGACTCCGAACTCTTGCCTGTCCCCGCTGTGGTGTGCCTTGGGCTACCCGACCCTCAGACCTTGTCCGTTACAGAGCACTAGACTGGGCTCCGTGCCTCGTTCTTACGGGCACGTCCCGATAACTCATTGGACTGTTGGCAATTTTGTCCCAACACCTTCTGTCCATATCCGAGGTGGTCAACCTCGCTTAGCTCGTAGCTCCATGGTTACCTGTCCGATTGACTCCATTCTACTTTTTCAGACACGGTCAGAGGTCCCCTCGTATATATCCTGTGAACAGCCTCCAGTCGGACGGATGGCGACGACGTATACCATGTTATGAAGCATGCTTCATTTTCACTGGTTTATACTGTCAGGACACCAAATTCTGGCAACACTATTACTGCGCGCAGGGCCAACGGCGGGGCCGGAGGCAGATGTTGGCTATGAAATCTTTGTGGTTTTCAGGAGGTCTGTACGCGGGGAAGGTCTGTGCGTTCATATGTGTAACAATTCGATAGTCTAGATATTCCTAAGAACAGAAGGTACTTAATGAATAGGCATACCTAGTTGTTAAGATTCCTACTAGTGATGGGGGTGTGACAGGTAACAATACTTACTTGGGTAAGGGGATAGTTCTTAGGCTGTTGCCTATGTAACATAAATAGTTAAGCCCTTTGACTTCCATCTTATTGCGTCTATTCTCTTAATCTTCTTAAGTCCTCTCTTAGGACTTTAGTCTTTATCGTCATGGGAGGAAAGACAATTCTTGGGTTTCTTAAGATAAATCTTAAAGAGTGTAAAGGTGGGTTTTATTTGTAAAATATAAGAGTAGGAAATAAATGAGAAGAATGTGTGAAGAGCTCATACTTGGGGTCCTAGTGACCCTTCATATATTCGCTCTTTACCAGGTATGACTCATACTTCACATCACACAAACCCAGTGACTCATAACCATGAGTCATGCAAAATCCATCAGCTGACTCCTATAAGTCACTGCGCAACATGCCTGAGTAAAACTCATGACTAATAACTTGAGTCATGTATGAAAATCATAATATTATGTGACTCACAACTGTGAGTCATAAACAGATAAACATAATACCCTATGGCATACTAGTGTGCATCAAGTGAAATCCTAACATACCTATAGCTCGGAATCCCGAGCTATGTAAAATCTGCCTTGCTTAGTCACAGTTTGTAACATTAGCTCCTCTTTCCCTCAGTCTAAGTCCCATTGGGCTTACATCAGTCTTTCCTCCAATCTCCATGCCCTGTCTGCCAGGAGTCCTCACTTTGCTTCCTTGTCCAGCCAAGCACTGACTTTTCTCACTCTTATCAGGGTCCTTTCCACTTCCTTCTTTTCTCTCCTCCAGTCATTCTAGAGAGCCTTCCTTATCCTGTTCTCCTCTCTCAGCTCACTCTGGAGCTCTCCTATTTTTTCCGCCTGCTATTTTATTACTTTCTTCATTTCTGCTGCCTCGGCCAACAATTTCATTATCGTCATTGCTGTTTTCTCCTTCTCCATCTCTTCTTCTCAGGAGACGTGCCTTGTTCTCCTGGGTTTTACACATTTTTGTTTTTTCGTCCCCCTCCTTCTTGACTCCGTCCTCGGAGTTGGTTGAACTGTTAGGGGGTAGGTAACTCTAACGTCAGGTAAGTGTACACTAGGCCCTATAATCCTCTGTCTCAGAGATAGTCAAGAAGGCTCGTAAACATAGAAGTAAAGTAGAATGAATGTATTGATAAGATCTCTTCTCCAGTTGCTGATGATGGATTTAAAAGCCAGAGATTTTTTTCCTTTTTTTTTGTTTGTCTCATTGATTATTTGTTTAGGGTACAAAGAATGTATGGAGCGCTAGCTATGATGACAAAAAACCCATATTCCTCCTCTTGCCACAGGAAAAAGCCAACCCCCCAAGCCTCTCTGGTATGGAGCCAACCGCACATCTCGCCTCAAAGAAAAGAAACCTGAGCCCGACTAGAAGGACGAACAAGGAAATCCTAACTAAGAAGAAAGTAGGAAGGGCCAGGAAAACCTGCTGAGAAATCCCAAAAAGACAAAAGAAAGGTTTGTAGCAAGCCACGTAGGCCCCGAAGGGTGAGTCCACTCATTCCAGTGGGAAGCGACGCCCGAAGCGTACTAAGATAGGGGCCCCCCCCCCAGCCCCACTCCAAGGAGACAGTGCAATACCATAGAGGGAAGGAGGAGACCAGCCGGCCGTGGGCAATAACCAGGGGGAGGGGAGGCGTAGCAGTAGGGTGCCAGCCAATCCGACAGTAGGGAGAGGAGAGCTGTAGGGTAGACCCAAAGACCTTAAACATCGTCTATTGGTAATCGCGTTCGTGTCTGACTAGGCAGCCTCTTAGGAAGACAAGAGAATGGGGAGATCGACCGTAGCCTGTTGGCTGTTCTCCCCTACTGCAACTGTAGTCCCGGCTGTCTGACGATGGTGGTTGAGGGGTTGCCGACCGTGAGAAGGCTAAGCGAGGCCAACTCAGGAGGAGGAGAGGACTCCCCGCCATGTGTGGGGGGAGGCGGAAGGGGGAGAGGAAGATCATCAACGGCCGCCTAGGCAAAGCATAGCAGGTGTTTTACCATGTCTCTCATGTAGTCCCTTGTTCTGGGAGAGATAGCATCACTGTAGTAGAAGGGATCCCACCACCTGCCAGCCAGCCAAGGAGGGCCTCCGAACGACAAACCCCCAAGGAGAGAGAGGGCCCTGCGACGGTAGACCGAAGTCAATACCGCGGGCATGAGAGGAGAGAAGAGCCGGACTCCCCTAGGCCGAGGCCAAAGGCAGGAGTGGGCAGGAGGGTGGAGAAAGTTTCGCGATGAAACAAAAAACTCATGATAGAAACCGTGGTGTTGAGTTTTCAATCGCTGGAGGTGTAGCAGAGACGGAGGCTGATTTAAAAGCTAGGGAGGCACCTCGATATTTATAGTGCGCCTCTAGGTGGTCACGGCCTATATCCAATCCCTTACTGACTATGTACCTGCCATACTAATGATTCAGTGTCTTTGGAGTGGGAACTCTGTTTGACCCTGAAAACTAACTTTCCCACTCTCTTTCTGAGCACAGTGATCAGCTCCATCAACGGACTTATCAATGACTCTTCTATGTGCATAGCTTAGAGTGCATAATGAAAATAACTAACTCATCTAATGAGTTGTTGTTTAACCAATCATAAACTGGTCTTTCAGATGACCCAGTTTATGCGAGCTAGGGGTGGTGCAGCTACTTCTCAGGAATAGCAGCACCGAGACTTCGGAGGCCATAGCTCAATAACTAACCGACCAATCCATTTCAACTAAGTCTTATACTGTAGAGAAGAGCTCCTTCTATATTCTCCAGCGAAAGCCCCTCGGTAGCATGCCTCGTATCTCTGCGGAGCGGGCTGCATAAACACCTTATCGTTTCATGTGATAATATTATATTGTTAAGAATCCTACCGGGTAGGACCTAGCGACAGGTAACGATACTTCTCTATGAGGTGATAGGTCTCAGGCCTATGCCTACGCTAACCCGATAGTCTAGTCCTTTGACTACTATCGTACTCGCGTCTATCTCCTTACTCTTCTTCTTAGTCCTCGCTTAGGACTTTAATCTTTTCTCGTGAGAGGAAAGACACTTCTCGGGTTTCTTAAGATAAATCTTAAAGATCGTAAAGGTAGGTTTTATTGATAATAACTTAGAGGTAGGAAATAAACAAGAAGAACATATGAAGAGCTCATACTCAGGGTCCTCGTGACCCTTTATATAGTCGCTCTTCACCTGGCGTGACTCACACCTCGCGTCACGTGAACCCAGTGACTCATAATCATGAGTCATATGAAATCCATCAGACAACTCCTATGAGTCGCTGCGCAACATGCCTAAACCAATCAAAACATAATAACCAAATCAGGTGCGCAACTCGCGTCACCTGAGTGAAACCCATGACTCATAAGTATGAGTCATGTGCGAAAATCATAACATCGTGTGACTCACAATTGTGAGTCACGAACAGGTAAACATAATAACCTATGGCGTACTAGTGTGCGTCATGTGAAATCCCAACATACCTATAACTCGGAATTCTGAGCTATGTGAGATCTGCCTTGCTTAGTCACAGTTTGTGACATTAGCTCCTCTCTCCCTCAGCCCGAGTCCCATCGGGCTTCAGTCTTCAATTCCCCATCTTCTTCCTTCGGGTAGCGGATAGTACCTATTCGCTCCTGTGTTCACCCTGACCACCCTGGCCAGAGTTCTTCTCGCTTCCTTCTCTTCTTTTCTCCAGTCATTCTGGAGAGTCTTCCTCATGTTCCTTTCTCCTTGCAACTCCTTCGTCAAATTGTCGTTGCTCCACCTCGTCCTCTCCAGCTCATTCTTGAGCTCCTCTATCTTTTCCGCCTGATATTCCAGCAACCTGCTGGTTTCGGCTTTCTCGGCTAACCACTTCATTTTGACCTCCTTCGAGGTCTTATGTTCCGTCTCTTCTTCCATCTCTTCTTGCCAGGAAACCTGCTTCGGTTTCCTGGGCTTTGCCCATTGTTTTTGTTTTTTTGCCATCCTCTTCCTCGATTCCATCCTCGGAGTCGGTTCGATGTATTGGACCAGAGCCACTGGCTCTGGTGTGGGGGATCTCGTCGGTGTCGGGGATCTCGTTGGTGATCCCAGAGGTGAAGTCCTGAGTGGCTATCGGTTTTGCTTCCGATGCCAGCATCCTGAGCCTTCTTTCTCGCTTTTGTGTACTTGGTACTCATCGTCGTAGCAACCTGTCCATGACAGGTTAGCGTGCTCCCTCTGGGTAGTGGGAGTCTTGGGTATCGGTAGGTCTTTTAGACTTATCCAGTGCTCGGGGTTGTATTCCATCTTCTCTTTCGTCGGTTCGGGGCTCGGGATGCGGTATCCCCAGCTGGTTGGGGTAATGTGTTTGAAGGCTTCGCGTTCCGGACCGGTCTGGAGTGACGCCCTCAACGGTATCATTTCTATTTTTATCTGAGGCTGATGCCAGTCGTAGGTGTCTGTTCTGCGTAGTGGCGGGGCTACACATTCGGATTCGGGTGCGTCTTCTACCCTTGCTTGACAGCTTGCTGGGGTATCGTTAATGGAATTGGTTGACTGCATTTTGTATGTGATCGAAGTTCTCGGCTGAGTACCAAGTCTTATCATGTTCTGGAGAGTACCCAGTCCACTTTGCTCGGTACTGTAAGCGACCGTAGTATAATCGAGAGTCGATTATTTCTTCGAGTTCGTATTCCGATTCACCGTCTATTTCGATAGGCGGTGGTGGGGGTTTCTTTTGGTATGGTAAAGGATTGTTTTGACAGAGTTCAAGGAGGCTCATATGGAAGGTGTTGTGTATTTTCATTGACGGCGAAAGGTCGAGCTTATAAGCTCGGCTTCCTATCTTTGCCAATATCTTAAAGGGTCCTATTTTCTTGTAATCTAGTTTTTTCGTCGGTAGCGTGGTTCGGATGTTGCATGGTAGTAACCAAACCATATCTCCTGATTTTAGGTTTGGATCAGGTTTTCTGTGGCAATCGTAGTTTTCTTTTTGTCGTAATTGTGCCGCCACCATTTCGTTTCGTAATGTGTTGTGTAGTTGACTCATATCCTTTTTTTCCGTTATCTTTTCTTAGAGCATATGACCTATGGTTTCATATTCCGGATGTGTGCCATAATTTGCGAAGAAAGGAGTCGTCTTGATTGTTTCTTGTTTTCTGTTGTTGTAGGCGAACTCGGCTAGTGGATGCCATTTGTACCAAACATCTTGTCGATAGTTGACGTATGGGTGGAGATATTGTTCCAATATGCCATTGATTCTTTCTGTTTGCCCATCTGTCTGGAGGTGGAAGGCTGTGCTCATTCGTCGTTCGATTCCTAATTTTTCCGTTGTTTCCTTCCACACCTCTGAAGTAAATAGTGATCCTCTGTCGCTAATGATGTCTTTGGGTAATCCGTGTAGGTGGTATATTTCTTTTAGGAATATGGTTGCAAACTGCCGTGCCGTCATATCCGTTTTGCACGGTATGAAGTGACTCATTTTGGTCAGGCGATCTATGACCACTAGTCTGGCGTCATGATCGTTTGACTTGGGTAATTCGGTTATAAAGTCTAATGATATAGACTTCCAGGGTTTTTCTGGGGCCTCGTTTGATTTGAGTAATCCATAAGGTGTGTGTCGTACCACTTGGATTCTTTGGCATGTGTCGCAATTCTTAACATATCGTTTGATGTATTCTCTTATCTTGGGCCAATAATATCTTCAGTTGATGAATTCGGTAGTTTTGGCCGTTCCTCCATGCCCGGCGTATGGAGGGGCGTGATGGTGTCGTATGATTTCCGTGCGTAATTCTTCTTTGTTTGGTATCCAGATTTTCCCGTCGTACCACAGGTAGTCGTCTTTCCATTAGCATAATCCTAAGGCTACCCCCTTGGCTTCTTTTGTCCCTTGTGCCAGTTTTTCCTTTATGGCTTGGATTTCCGCGTCTTGCGAGCTTTTTCCCTTGATATCTTCTTCCAATGTTGTTCGTGTGTTGATTTCGTTCAGGGACTCATATCCACTGTCTTCGTCCTCTGATTGAAAATATTTTTCTTTCGGCAACAGTATTTGTTGTTTCTGTTTGATTCTTTCGTCCTCTGGGTCTTTTGGTTTGTCCGCTGATCGTCTTGTCAAGGCATCTGGTTTTCCTCCTTCTTTTCCGGGGCGATATTCAATCTTGAAGTTGTAGGTACTGAGTTTCTCCATCCACCTTATTTGTCGTCCGTTTAGCTCCTTCGTAGTCATGAAGGGTACCAGGTTTTTGTGGTCGGTGAGTATTTTGACTGGTGCCTAATTGTTTTGCATGTATCTTCTCCATTCCTTTAGTACTTGAACTATAGCTAATAGTTCTTTGTCGTGGACGTCGTAGTTGCATTCCGCTGGGGTCATTATTTTGGATCAGAAAGCCACTGGTCTCCATTTGCCGTCTTCGCATTTTTGAGAGAGTATGCCTGAGCATACGTATTTCGAAGCGTCTGTTTCGATCATTGTTTCCTTTGTGGGGTTGAAATGTACCAGTATTGGTCCTTCGGTAATCTTGGTCCTTAGTTCGTCGAATGCTTCTCTTTCCTTAGAGCCCCATTCCCATTTGATATCCTTTTTTGTCAGGTTGTATAATGGTTTAGCTGTTCGGCTAAAAGCTTCTATGAACCTTCGATAGAAGTTGCAAAACCCCATGAAGCATTGGATATCCGTTTTGTTCTTGGGGTATTCCCATTCCCATATGGCTTTGGTTTTAACTGGGTCCATCTGGACTCCTTCGCCATTGATAATGAATCCTAGGTATTGGGTTTCTTTCTTGTAGAATTCGCATTTGCTAGGTTTGCACCTCATTCCTGACTCTTTGATGTTGGCCATTATGTTGCTGACATTCTTTCGGTGTTGTTCCATATCTTTGGAGTATATTAGTACATCATCCAAGTAGACGAGGCAACATATATCCAGGTACTTGTGGAGTACTTTGTTAATCCATCGTTGGAACGAGGGGGGTACATTAGTTAGCCCGAATGGCATAACCAAGTATTGGTAGGTCCCATATTTCGTCGCGAAGGTTGTTTTCCATTCATCTCCTTTCTTGATTCTGATATTGTGATAGGCATCCCGAATGTCCAGTTTGGTGAAGTATTTGGCTGATGCCAGTCGATCCAATGCTTCTCCTATTAGAGGTAGGGGATATCTATCCTTTTTTGTTATCTGATTGAGTGCTTGGTAATCAATGCATAACCTTAGTTTTCCATCTTTCTTTTTGATAAACAGGATAGGTGATCCTCCGTTGACGTAGGATGGCTGAATCCATCCTCTTTCCAAGTTCTGTTGAATGTATTTCCTTAGTTCTTCAAGTTCCGTTTCTCCTAGCGGGTATATTCTTTTCTGAGGCAGTCCTTTGCTAGCTTCTTCAAAATTGATTTCCAAGTCGACATCTTGCCTGTGGGGAGGTAACTTGGTAGATTCCTTTTCTTGGAACAAGTCTAGATGTTGATGGTATTCCTTTAGTACCAATCGGTCTAGTTTTTCGTCCTTTGCCTGAGGTCGACTTCTTATGGCTAGCTCTGTACTGATGTTGATTTTTGCTAGGCTTGTTCCTTGGTTTTGATAATCCCATTTGAGAATTCCTGCCGTTTCTCCCTTGCGATAGAATTTCCCGAAGGCTTGCGCCGATATCCTGTTGATCTCGATCCTTGGTGCTTTTTTCTTGTGTCTGGTCTGTGCTGCCGAATCCTTTGGTTCCTCTGGTCGTTTTGGTCAGGTTCTTCACTTCTTGGAGCTCCTCTTCATTGATTTTTTCGATAATCAGTTGCGCGATCTTATCGCCTCTTTTCACCATATAGCCTTTATTGTCCTGGTTGACCATGATCACCTTCAATTCACCTGTATAGTCGGCGTCTATTACTCCCGCATTGGTAGTGAGTCTGTGTTTGACTGCGAGACCGCTGCGTGGTGCTATACGCCCATAGGTTCCTTGAGGTAACTCAATGGATATGCCCGTTGGAATAAGTAACTGCCCATTGGCCGGTATCTTGACTTCTTCATTGGCATACAGGTCATGTCCTGCTGCCCTCTCGGATCCTCTTCTGAGTATCTTTGCTTCTTGGCTTAGCTTCTTGACTTTGATCCTTGAATTCTTCCTTGGTTGAACTCGATTGAACCTCGCGTCTAGGTTCTCTTGGATCACTTCTTCTTCTGGTGTCGCATATATTACCGGCGAGCTGTTGAGACACCATGTCGTATATTGTTCGCTGGTAAATGCAACCTTTCCTTCTTCCCAACTGATGGTAGGGTTGTGTTGTCGTAACCATGGCATCCCTAGGATTATCTCATGGTGTTGCAGGTTCACCACTTGGAAGGTCGCCACTTTCCTATGATTCCCAATGTTCATAGGTACTTGCATTGTATGGGTAATTGGCCCCATATCGCTGGGTTTTCCGTCTGCGAGGTAAATCTGCCTTTCTTTCTTTGTTTTCTTGGTCCTGAACTGGTATTTCTTGCAGACTTCTTCGTCTATGAAGTCTTCCGTTGCTCCTGAGTCGAGCATCTCATGTATCCTGATTGCTTGTTTTTTATTATCGTATAGTGTGGTTTCGATCATAATATGATCATTGTCGTTGTTGTTTTTCTGACTTAAAAGTGTGTAGTAGTTGGCCTTCGAGATAGGTTTGTCTTTCGGAGGGTCCTGCAGACCATCTATTGCTCGGGACCTTCGTCTTTTACCACCATTTCGTATTCGTCTTCGATATCGATTTCCCTGATATTGCTGCGGGGTTGGACTCTGGTGCTTGGCCTGGTATTCTGTTGGCCTCTTTGTTGACTTGGGTTGGCCGGCCGTCTGCAATCCTTAATCATGTGCCCTGCTATTCCGCATCTTAGGCACAGATTGTTGTTTCGTCTCCTAAGGTATTCGTCCCTTCCGAGGTTGAGCGACGGTCTTTTCCTTGTCGCGTCCAAGTCCATTGCATCGCCTCCTTGCGTGGTGGTTCTATAGGTCCCATTTTGGTTCCTAGCGGTGTTTTGGTTTCTAGTGTATGTTTGGTTAGACTGGCTTGAGGCTGGTTAAGTCTTTTGTATCCAGTCTAGTTGCCCGAATTGAATTTCCTTTCGAATAGCCCAGTTGGCCATTGCTTCCGTAGTTGTGAATTTTTCCTCGCTATATCTCCATGCTTCTTGATAGGTTCTCTTCAGACCTTTTCATGAACCACCTCATTGCTGTTGCTTGGTCGCATTCGGCATCGTACTAGAGAAGTCTGAACTCGTACCAATAATCGGTGACATTCTTTGTTCCTTGTCTGATGTCTTCCAATTTGTTCTGTGCCGATTGGCTTAGTTCCATATTCATGAACAGGGCTTCAAATATGATTTTGAAGCTGTCCCACGTTGTCCATGGTACGGGTGTCTGACTGAGCACTATAGGAGTAACCCACTGCAGGGCTGCTCCTTCAAGTAGTGTCAAGGTATAGCGTATTTTGTCGTCATCGTGTTCTTGGTTCCATCCTACTGCATTGAAGTATGTGAGGAGTTGGACCATAAATCCTCGTAGTTTGCTTCTTTCCCCATCGTATCTGGGTGGTGTTTTGACTTTTTGCTTCTGATCTCTGCTTCGGTATTCCTCTTGTATCATCTGTTGCACATCTTCTCTTGTGAATAGTGCTGGTCCCGCTGGTGGTGGTCCTGGCGGCGGTGCGGGTCCTGACATCCTTTCGGGTCTTGGTGTGTCTGGAGTTTCTTCTGGTAAAGGTGGAGTGATTGGTTCTGGGGTGACAGGACTTGTTGATCTTGCTGAGTGTCGGCTTGCTTCGCTAAGCGCTTCTTCCAATCCTCCTAGTCCTAGACTGTCGTCTTGGACGTCTATATCTCCCTCGTGATCTCTGTTGAAAGAATCCGTGGTGTGATTGTTAAGTGTCGGGTTGTAGATACATTCTAATGCTAAGAATCCTACCGGGTAGGACCTAGTGACAGGTAACGATACTTCTCTGTAAGGTGATAGCTCTCAGGCCTATGCCTATGCTAACCCGATAGTCTAGTCCTTTGACTACTATCGTACTCGCGTCTATCTCCTTACTCTTCTTCTTAGACCTCGCTTAGGACTTTTATCTTTTCTTGTGAGAGGAAAGACACTTCTCGGGTTTCTTAAGATAAATCTTAAAGATCATAAAGGTAGGTTTTATTGATAATAACTTAGAGGTAGGAAATAAACAAGAAGAACATATGAAGAGCTCATACTCTGGGTCCTAGTGACCCTTTATATAGTCGCTCTTCACCTGGCATGACTCACACCTCGCGTCACGTGAACCCAGTGACTCATAATCATGAGTCATATGAAATCCATCAGACAACTCCTATGAGTCGCTGCGCAACATGCCTAAACCAATCAAAACATAATAACCAAGTCAGGTGCGCAACTCGCGTCACCTGAGTGAAACCCATGACTCATAAGTATGAGTCATGTGCGAAAATCATAACATCGTATGACTCACAATTGTGAGTCACGAACAAGTAAACATAATAACCTATAGTGCACTAGTGTGCGTCATGTGAAATCCCAATATACCTATAACTCTGAAATCCGAGCTATGTGAGATCTGCCTTGCTTAGTCACAGTTCATGACAGATATTGTCACAATAACTACGGCGGGGCCCGGAGTTGAACATGGGACCTTATGCATTTAGTCACGTGCCGTACCAATTACGCTTTTATGTGTAACATGAACATATTGTATCAGAGCCACTGGCTCTTGGGTTGAGGATCTCGTGGGGGATCCCAGGATTGAGGTTTTGGGTCGCCATCTGTTCAATTCCCGAGGCCAATATCCTGAACTCTCCTTCTCTTCTTTGTACACTTGGCACTTATCGTTGTAGCATCCTGTCCATGACAGGTTCATGTGTTCCCTTTCGGGTGTTGTTGTCTTCCTCACGTTGAGGTCTAGTAGGTTGATCCAATCCTCATTGTTTATTTCCTCCTTGATCGGTGTTGGGATACGGTACCCCAGGCTGGTTGGAGTGATATGTTTGAATGCATCGCATTCCAGGGCATTTTGGAGGGCAGAAGGTATTGGAAGCATCTCATAGTGTATTGCTGGTCTCTCCCAATGGTAGGAGTCAGTTCTGAGTAGTAGTGGGGCCAATTACTCAGATTCTGGTGCGTCTTCGATGCTTGGCTGTCAGCTTGCTTAGGTCTCGTTAGTGGAATCGTTGGATTGCATTTTGTGCATTGTTGAAGTTATTGGCTGGGTACCAGGTCTTATCGTATTCTGGTGAATATCCCGTCCACTTCGCTTGGTATTGCAAGTGACCATAGTGTAATCCAGAGTCGACTATTTCTTCAAGTTCGTATTTTGATTCACTATCTATTCCAATAGGCGGTAGTGGTAGTTTTTTCTGTGAGGGTAAAGGATTGTCTTGATAGGATTCAAGGAGGCTGATGTAGAAGATATTGTGCATCTTCATTGCAGGTAGGAGGTCAAGTTTATAAGCGCAACTTCCTATTTTTGCCAAGATCTTAAATGGTCCTATTTTCTTGTAATCTAGTTTTTTCATCAGTTATGTAGTCTTGATGTTGTGTGGTAGTAACTAAACTATATCTCCTGATTTTAGGTTTGGATCAGGTCTCCGGTAGTAGTCATATTGTTCTTTTTGTCTTAGTTGTACTGTAACCATTTTGTTTTGTAATGTGTCATGTAGTTAACTCATCTCTTTCTTATCTATTATTTTTCCTTTGAGCATATGACCTATGGTCTCATGTTCTGGATGTAGGTCGTAATTTGCAACGAAGAGTCTTGTCTTAATTGTTTCTTGTTTTCTATTGTTATATGCAAATTCAGTGAATGGTAACCATTCACATCAATTGTCTTGCTGATAGTTGACATGTACGAAGATATTGTTCCAATATCCTGTTTGTTTTTTCCGTTTGTCTATCCATTTGAGGGTGGAATGCTGTGCTCAGGTGTTTGTCACAAACTGTGACTAAGCAAGACAGATTTCACATAACTCGGATTTCCGAGTTATAGGTATGTTGGGATTTCACATGACGCACACTAGTGTGCCATAGGTCATTATGTTTACCTGTTCATGACTCACAGTTGTGAGTCACACGATGTTATGATTTTCGCACATGACTCATACTTATGAGTCATGGGTTTCACTCAGGTGACGCGAGTTGCGCACCTGACTTGGTTATTATGTTTTGATTGGTTTAGGCAGGTTGCGCAGCGACTCATAGAAGTCGTCTGATGGATTTCATATGACTCATGGTTATGAGTCACAGGGTTCGCGTGACGCGAGGTGTGAGTCATGCCAGGTGAAGAGCGACTATATAATGGGTCACTAGGACCACGAGTATGAGCTCTTCACACGTTCTTCTAGTTTGTTTCCCACCTTTAAGTTATTATCAATAAAACCTACCTTTACGCTCTTTAAGATTTATCTTAAGAAACCCGAGAAGTGTCTTTCCTCTCACGAGAAGAGATTAAAGCCCTAGGCGAGGACTAAGGAGAAGAATAAGGAGATAGGCGTGAGTACGATAGTAGTCAAAGGACTTGACTATCGGGTTCGCGTAGGCATAGGCCTAAGAGCTATCATCTTACAGAGACGTATCGTTACCTGTTGCTAGTTCCTACCCGGTAGGATTCTTAACAGCGTTATTCTATTCCTAGTTCTTCCATCATTTCTTTCCATGCTTCTAACGTAAATAGTAATCCTCTGTTACTAATAATATCTTTTAGTAGTTCATGTAGCCGGTACATTTCTTTCAAGAATAATATTGTGAACTGCCATACTATTATATCTATTCTGTATGGTAGGAAGTCACTCATTTTGGTCAGGCGATCCACCACTACCAATATAGCATTTTGATCATTTGACTTTGGCAAATGATATAGTAATAAAGTCTAATGAGATAGACTTCCATGGTTTTTCCAGTGCCTCATTTGGTTTGAGTAGTCCATATGGTATATGTCAGACCACTTTGGTTCGCTGACATGTGTTGCAATTCTTGACATATTAGTTGATGTCTTCCCTTATCTTTAGCCAAGAGTATTGTCAGTTGATGAATTCAGTAGTTTTGGCCATTCCCCCATGTCCCACATATGGAGGACAGTGATGCTATCCTATGATCTCTGTGTGTAATTCTTCTTTATCCGGTATCCAGATTTTTCCAACATACCATAAGTATTCATCTTTCTAGTGACACAGTTCTAAGGCTACTCCTTTGGTTTCTTTTGCTCCTTATTCCTGTTTGGTTCTTATCTTCTTGATTTCTTCATCCTGTAACCTTTTGCTCTGAATATCTTCTTCCAATGTCGTCCTTGTGTTGATTTCATTAAGCGATTCATATCTGCTATCCTCGTCTTCTTGTTGAAAATATTTTTCTCGTGGTAACAGTATTTGTTGTTTCTGTTTGATCCTCTTGTCCTCAGGGTCTTTTGGTTTGTCATTTGACCTTTGAGTTAAGGTGTCTGGTTTGCCTTCTTCCTTTCTGGGGTGGTATTTGATCTTGCAGTTGTAAGTACTAAGCCTTTCCATCTGTTGTAGTTGTCATCTATTTCGCTCCTTCGTGGTCATGAAGGGTACTAGGTTCTTGTAGTCTGTAAGTATCTTACCCCGCGCTTGATTGTTTTGTCTATCTCCTCCATTCTTTTAGTGCTTGAACTATTACTAATAGTTCTTTGTTGTATACATCATAGTTGCATTCTGCTAGTATCATCGTCTTAGATCTGAAGGCTACTGGCCTCCATTTTCCATCCTCGCATTTTTGCAATAGTATGCCCGAGTATACATATTTTGAAGCATCTGTTTCGATCATTGTTTTCTTTTTTGGGTCGAAGTGTACCAAGATTGGTCCTTACATAATCTTGGTTCTGAGTTCATTGAACGCTTCCTTCTCCTTGAATCCCAAATTTCATTTAACATCTTTTGTGGTCAGGTTGTATAGTGGCTTAGCTGTTTGGCTAAAACCTTCTATAAACCTTCAATAGAAATTACAGAATCCCATGAAACATTGTATGTCTGTTTTGTTTTTTAGGTATTTCTATTCCCATATTGCTTTGGTTTTAATTGGATATATTTGTACTTCTTTCCTATTGATGATGTATCCCAGGTATTGGGTTTCTTTCTTGTAGAATTCACATTTGCTAGGTTTGCACCTCATTCTGGAAGCCTTAATGTCAGCCATTATATCGCTAACCTCGCGTCAGTGTTGTTCCAGATGTTCGGAATATATGAGTACATTGTCTAAGTAGACTATGCAGCATATATCCAGGTATTTGTTGAGTACTGGGTTGATCCATTGTTGGAAAGATGCTGGTGCATTGGTTAGCCCAAAGAGCATAACCAGATATTAGTATGTTCCATATCTTGAGGTGAATGTTGTCTTCCATTCGTCCCCTTTCTTGATTCTGACATTGTGATAGGTATTCCTTATGTCTAATTTAGTGAAGTATTTGGCTGATACTAGTCGATCCAATGCTTCCCCGACTAGAAGCAAGGAATATCTATCTATCTTAGTTATGCAATTGAGTGCTCGATAATTAATGCTTAACCTCAGCTTTCCATCTTTTTTCTTGATAAATATGATGTATTAGCAAAAATTGATTCTGTATCAGATCCGCGCATCTCACATCCCAACACAGGATGCTCGTCCCCTGCATCTCCTGTGTCCCGTGGGTGTACTACTCCAGTACAATGCCTCCTTGCATCATCTGCGTCCCCCTTTTTACCCTGTCAATTTCCTCTGTCTCCAAGCAGCCGCCATCCACCCATATATCCAGACCCTGTCCTGTTTCTGATCTACCCTTCTCGTCATCCTGATGCCGCGACCTGAGGTCAACTGCGAGATCAAGCTTTCTCCGCATCCTGATACTCTGTTCTCAGTCCTTTCCTGATTACTAGTTTCTAGTCACCATTACCGCAATCCGTTAACTACCAATTTAATTCCCGGACCCAGTATTCCTCATCTCTGATGGCCACCTCTCGGTTCTCGTTTCCTCCATGTTTACCCCCGGTCAGCACATCCGAGTCTATGGCGTCACCTTGCTCATGCTGAAATAAATGTTTTGATGCCTGGGCTCCCATCGCAATATCCACATCTTCTCCTGTCTCCAAGCTGATGCCAGCTCTGACCAAGGCCCACGTCACACATCATCACACCCTGTTCTTGGTTTACTAGTACATGTTCTCTGGTTCTGAACACAATTTCCTTCAACTTGAATCTTGTATTGTTAATTTTTACTCTACTATTACGCAATTATTTCTACCAATAGTTTGAGTTACTATGCAATGGCAGGGATTCTGACTCTCCCTGCTGGCCCTATAGTGTATCCTGCCTTGCAACGCAGGATACACCCCAGGGCCTCCATTCGTTCCCTTGGATACAATCACAATAGATCTTATTGAACGTCCTTAAATTGATTCTACTATTCACTAGCCATTGCCAGTTTGTAACGGGGGCTCTCTCAGGTAGAGAGTTCCTAAGGATGCGACCACACCAAACTTCAAATCTCTCGAACACAGCTCTTGCAAAATGTAAAGAATAAAAGTAGAGGGTAAAACTTAATGTCATTAAGGTCTGGCCTATCTCAATTAAAGTCTCTCGAGAGAATGTTGATTGTGTCAGGGTAGGAGACTTCTGGTATAATCTTTAAGTAGTCAGACTTATACCAAAAACTCCCTTATCAGGTTACCTCAACCAACATGAGTATGTCCTTCTCCGTAAGGGTTGCCTGATACTATTACTGCATCCCCAAAGGGCCTTAGGTATCAGCACACTCTAGTAGAAATCTTCTTTATGCACATCCATTCTTGCGAGGTGTTTACCAATACACCTGCCAGAGTGAAAACTTGTGCGCATCGGTGACTCGCCAGTGGCTAACTATCAAGACGCGTAGAAAAGGTAACTAAATAACTCACTTCCCATGTGCTATGACCCATGCAAGCACTCGTAGACATCAGCTGTCTTCCGATTAAGTTCTTTCTATCTTGATTGAGAGCTTAGAAGGTCTACGATGCTCCTGCAGAGAGCTGTAGTAGTGGCAGGACCCGTGGGTGCTACCTATGGTCGCTTACCCCCAGTACAACACTCACCGTGATAAGTATCATACTATTAGACTCCTCAAACAACGCACAAAGAGCTTATGGCAAAAGGGGCATGTACAGGCTTGATTGGCATAAAACCTTGCCAGATGTCTCCAGCACTACCCGGGACTACTCTGGGGACCTTTCACGGCCACCCAGCTATGGAGACGGAATATGCACGGGTTCTTCGTGGTATATATTGGTTGTGGTTTTCTTGGTTGTATGGCTGGATTTCCTTTGTATGAATGATTGGGATGTGTTGCCGCGCAACGGAAGATAGCGGAACCAGATAGAGAAATCACGGCTGCACGCGACGCCAAGGACTTTCTTTTGTATTAGTGATCATGGAGGATTTTCTTAGTATATAAAGGGGTGTGCCCCTTTATATTTTACTTTCTTTACGCAATCTGGTAATCTCCTTTGGACACCCTTTCTTACGTTCCAAGGATCCACCTAACCTCCACGTCGTCCCTGACTTTATCTCACGATAACTTCAGGCCTTGTTCGCGAAGGAATCTTTACCTTCGCTTACATTTATTAACCTCGTAAGGCCTTGTCCTTACGTTTGTTGCCTTTAGGTTCTTCGTTTTCGTCGTTCGTTCGCTTCGGTCGGTCGCTTCGATGTCTAAGCGAGGTTCTTCCCTTTCGGCGGGCAAGGTCGCTGCGGCCTTGTCTTCCCTTTCGGCGTTGGTCGATGAGGCTTCTCTTCTTCGGAAGGAGGTTTCGCGCCTTCGCCACCACGTCTCGGTGCTGTCTCGTCGACTCCACTTGTCGGAACGGGAGCGTGCGGCCCTGGTTGCGGCTGGGCGACCGCCCTCCCCTCCGTTCGGCGGGCCAGGAGACATGACGCCACCTCCCAGCGGGGGGGTGGCTGATGAAGAAGAGGAGGTGGCTACGGTGCGGCTGCCCACGA
>LN891025.1:463369-488656 GCA_900010015.1 Tuber aestivum | reverse complement strand
TTCGTGTCCGCTTGTGGTCCGCCGGAGGCCCGCCTGCCCTTATGGTAGGTGTATGAGAGATGATCGCTCGTAGCATAAGCCTGTAAGGCGCGCGCGAGTATAAATATAAAATTAGATATAATTTGAACACCATTTCTTACGTTCCAAGGATCCACCTAAACTCCACGTCGTCCCTGACTTTATCTCACAATAACTTCAGGTCTTGTTTGTGAAGGAGTCTTTACCTTCGCTTACATTTATTAACCTCGTAAGGCTTTGTCCTTACGTTTGTTGCCTTTAGGTTCTTCGTTTCTGTCGTTCGTTCGCTTCGGTCGGTCTCTTCGATGTCCAAGCGAGGTTCTTTCCTTTCGGCGGGAAAGGTCGCTGCGGCCTTGTCTTCCCTCTCGGCGTGGGTCGACGAGGCTTCTCTTCTCCAGAAGGAGGTCTCCTGCCTTCGCCACCACGTCTCGGTACTGTCTCGTCGACTCCACTTGTCGGAACAGGAGCATGCGGCCCTGGTTGCGGCTAGGAGTTCGCCCTCCCCTCTGTTCGGCGGGCCAGGGGACATGACGCCGCGTCCCAGCGGGGGGGTGGCTGAGGATGAGGAGGAGGTGGCTACGGTGCGGCTGCCCACGGTGGCGTCCTTCCCTTCGGGGATGCAGGCGCCTGAGCCATTCGTGGCTGAGCCCGGGGTGGTGGCTGGCCCTGCCGGTGTGGCGTCATGGGTGGCTGATGATGCGCCCGTGTCTGCGGATTTGTTCCTTGGTTCTTCCCCTCCCCTGGCCGGACTGGAGCTGCCATTGTCCCCCGTCGGTGAGGGATCGCTTGATGGGTCTATCTCGTCGGACGGCTCGGTGGTTACGGTATTGGTGGATGTTGCTGTGGGTCCGGACCTCCCCCCTGGGCACTTTCCTCGTGGGCACTGGCCTAATGGAGAGAACCCGTATGTGGCGGGGCGGTACAAGACTCGGTTCCCGTCGGTGGCGCCTGTAGGGCGTTGGGCTTTGAGCTCACCTCCCAGTATGAGCAAGGGAGTTAGCATGTCTGACTTTCTCGGGTTGAGGTTGCCGGGGCAGCAGGCTAGAAAGCGGGCACTGGTGGAGGAGGTGGGGGTGCTATGTGGGGTTGGGCATGTTGCTGGCGGGGAGGCTAGTTCCCCTGGTGGTCGGCGGCGCAAACAGCGTTTGGGGAGGGGGCGTGGCCGGGCATGGGGTGAGGCTTCAGCTTCTGTCTCGAGGGCTGCGGTGGATGGGACGTTCGCCGCTCTCCAGGAGTTTACCCCTGAGCAGTTCGCTGAGGTGGGGTACTCTCCGGGTGGGTTGGTGGGGGGTGAAGGGTAGGATTCTAGTGTGGAGGATGATATGCAACTTGCGGGACGGTATTGAGACCGGATTTGATATCTTTTCTTTTTTTTTTGATTTATTTTATTTTTTGTGATGGTCGCGGGCCGTAACTGCCTTCTGCACGCTTGGTGGGACCAAGGACTTCGGTCGCTCTGTTCCCGTTGGGTTGGTGGTCGGCTTGTCAGTTGCGGCGAGGGAGGCGGGGGTCAATGATGGGTCTTGTACTTAGCTCTTGTGTTTGCTTGCTCGCGCGAGTGTTTGACGGTTGGGACTTGGAGGCTTTGGCACTTTGTATTGTAGTTGTTATTTGGGGGAGCACGCCAGTGTATGGTGGGGACCCTGGCCCCAGGCTGTGACTTTCGAGGAAGTTCCGGTCCGCTTGTGGTCCGCCGGAGGCCTACCTACCCTTACGGTAGGTGTATGATAGGATGATCGCTCGTAGCATAACCCTGAAAGGGACGCGCGAGTATAAATATAAAATTAGATTGAATTCGGACACCCTTTCTTACGTTCCAAGGATCCACCTAAACGCCACGTCGTCCCGGACTTTATCTCACGATAACTTCAGGTCTTGTTCGTGAAGGAATCTTTACCTTCGCTTACATCTATTAATCTCATAGGGCTTTGTCCTTACACTTGTTGCCTTTAGGTTCTTCGTTTCCGTCGTTCGTCGTCTTCGGTCGGTCGCTTCGATGTCTAAGCGAGGTTCTTCCCTTTCGGCGGGCAAGGTCGCTGCGGCCTTGTCTTCCCTCTCGGCGTCGGTCGATGAGGCTTCTCTTCTTCGGAAGGAGGTCTCCCGCCTTCGCCACCACGTCTCGGTACTTTCTCATCGACTCCACTTGTTGGAACAGGACTGTGCGGCCTTGATTGCGGCCTGGCGTTCGCCCTCCCCTCCGTTCGGCGGGCCAGGGGACATGACGCCGCCTCCCAGTGGGGGGGTGGCTGAGGAAGAGGAGGTGGCTACGGTGCTGCTGCCCACGGTGGCGTCCTTCCCTTCGGGGATGCAGGCACCTGAGCCCAGGGTGGTGGCTGGCCCTGCCGGTGTGGCGTCATGGGTGGCTGATGATGCGCCCGTGTTCGTGGATTTGTTCGTCGGTTCTTCCCCCCCCCCGGCTGGACTGGAACTGCCATTGTCCCCCGTCGATGAAGGATCGGTTGATGGGTCTGTCTTGTCGGACGGCTCGGTGGTTACGGTATTAGTGGATGTTGCTGTGGGTCCGGACCTCCCCCCTGGGCACTTTCCTCGTAGGCACTGGCCTAATGGAGAGAACCCGTATGTGGCCGGGCGGTACAAGACTCGGTTCCCGTCGGTGGCGCCTGTAGGGCGTCGGGCTTTGAGCTCACCTCCCAGTATGAGCAAGGGAGTTAGCATGTCTGACTTTCTCGGGTTGAGGTTGCCGGGGCAGCAGGCTAGGAAGCGGGCACTGGTGGAGGAGGTGGGGGTGCAGGGTGGGGTTGGGCATGTTGCTGGCGGGGAGGCTAGTTCCTCTGGTGGTCGGCGGCGCAAACGGCGTTCGGGGAGGGGGCGTGGCTCGGCGTGGGGTGATACCTCGAACGCTGTGTCGGATGCGAGGTTTGCCACTCTTCAGGAGTTTACCCTGGAGCAGTTGGCGGGCGAGGGGTTTGCTTTTGGGGGGTTGGTGGAGGGTGATGGATGGGATTCTACTGTGGAGGATGATGTGGAATTAGCGGGACAGTATTAAGACCGGATTTGATTTTTTGATTTATTTTATTTTTATGATGGTCACGGGCCGTAACTACCTTCTGCTCACTTGGTGGGACCAAGGACTTCGGTCGCTCTGTTCCCGTTGGGTTGGTAGTTGGTTTGTCGGTTGGGGCGAGGGAGGCGGGGGTCAATGATAGGTCTTGTACTTAGCTTTCGTGTTTGCTCATTCGCGGGAGGGTTTGACGGTTGGGACTTGGAGGCTTTTGCGCTTTGTATGGTAGTTGTTATTTGGTGGAGTGCGCCGGTGTAATGTGGGGACCCCGGCCCCAGGCTTTGACTTTCAAGGCAGTTCCGGTCCGCTTGTGGTCCGCCGGAGGCCCGCCTGCCCTTATGGTAGGTGCACGATAGGATGATCGCTCGACCACAAGCCATGTTTTGGCACAGCGAGTATAAATCAAATTAGATATTATTCGGACACCTGTACCTAGGAATTACACTGTCTACTATCTGGCGTCCTCTTGAACCCCTGAACCCTGACCCTGAACCCCCGAACCCCGAACCTCGTACAACTCGCTTCGGTTGTACCCCCGCACCTAGACCTCGTCTCCAGATTCCTGCCTGTCCTGATCGTGGTATGCCTTGGGCTACCCGACCCTCAGACCCTGTCTGTTACACAAGATTGTGTCCACCAGGACCCAACCCACACCACACCATGGCCACGTCCCACCTCTCCAATGACATCAACGGTCCCCTTCATACCCTCGCAAATCTGAGGGATGACCACGCACAAAGCCTAGACCACGACCAGCTCCAGGCCCAGTTCAACCTAGCCAGAAATCTGGCTCATCAAATCCTGAATGCACCTGCCCCTCCTCCTCGTCAAGCAACCCCCGTCTCTCCAGAACAGACCCCTCAGTACCAACACCTGCAGCAACAGTATAACCTCCTGGCCCAAGAACGAGATGAGGCCCGTACCGAAGACCAAGGTGTTGAGGCCCGACTCCTCACCGTCGAAGCGAGCCTCGCACAGGCCAACGCTACCATCACATCCCTGAACACTGCCCTCGCCCTCATGCCCGCCCCCGGTGCCGCAGCTCCTGCTGGTGGCAATAAACAAGTCTCGATACCCGACCCCGAATCATTCGACGGTGCTACCGACAAGCTCCGCCCCTTCCTCACCCAACTAAAAATGAAACTCCAGGGTGATACCCACCTGTTCAGCAGTGACCAACACCGCCTCGGTTATGCCTTCGGCCTCCTCCGTGGACGCGCCTTCGTCCAAGTCCAATATCGAGTCAGGAATGACCGCATCAACTTTACGAACATGGAGGAGTTCTACACCGAACTGGAACAAGCCTTTGGCGACCCTAACAGGGCCCAAACCGCCGAACGGGCTCTGAGGAGTCTTCAGTAAAAGAATCGGCCCTTCGCGGAGTACCTTGCCGACTTCCAACGCCTGGCAGTGGACACACTTTGGAACGATGCTGCCAAACGCACCTCCCTGTATCAGGGCCTCAGGACCGAGCTGAAGGATGCCCTAGTACATGTTTTCCCGGTTCCGGAAGCTTGGAACGACTACCTCTCCCTCCTCAAGCAGCTCGACAACAAAGTTCGCGCCCGTGCCACCAAAAAGAAAGGCTCCTCCTCCTCCTCTTGGAGGACCGCCACCCCCGCGACATCCCGCACTCCCGTTCCCGCTCCACCCCCAGCCTCCACAGCTACTGGCACCGCCTCCGGTCCCATGGACCTCTCCGCAGGTCGTCGAAAGCTGACCACTGCCGTAAGGCAAGACCGGATCAACCGAGGCCTATGCCTCTACTGTGGGGGACATGGACACATGGCTCGCGCTTGCCCCAACAAGGGACCTCGTTCCATGCACGGGGCTAGCACCCATGCTGCCTCTGCTCCTGAGGAGCTCCTCCCCGCTCAAGAAGAGTCGGAAAACTAGTGGTCCCATGTGCAGCCATCGGCACTGACATGGGACATGTCAAGTCTTCTCCTGGTTTAGTTATTTCTAGTTTATCTCTGGACGAAATGGAAAATGGAATTGAGGATAACCACTTGGTAGTCGCCTGTGATATTATAGACAACCAACACGTAATCCGAGCCCACGCCCTTATCAATTCTGGAGCAACTAGTTATGCTTTCATGGATATAGACTTCGCTAGCCGTCACCACCTACCCCTATCCCAACTCAAAACACCTGACGACCTTTCTGTCATAGACGGGAGACCCATTAGCTGAGGGGCCATTACCCATATCGCCTGTTTCGACCTCAAAATAAATAACCACCTAGAATCCATCCCCGCCTTTATCACCAAGCTTGGTGGTTACCCCCTCACCCTGGGTATCCCCTGGCTGAAACAACACGACATCACAATACGCTTCGCCTCCGACGCCATTACCTTTGAATCAGACTCCTGTCTCAAGCACTGCACCCCTGACGTGATGGGTATCCAAGTGATAGAGTACGAGATCCCCCATTTTCTCAAGGCCTACGCCATCCAATGTGCCCTGGACCATACAGTATTGGAACAACAGGAGGTCAAAGAGATTGTTCCTCCTGAGTACCATGACTTCCTACCCGTGTTCCTGGAAAAGGAACAGACCCAACTACCCCCAAGCCGCCCAGGAGTGGACCACGAAATACCTTTAAAGCCTGGCTTCACGCCTCCTTTTGGTCCACTATATAATCTATCCCCACCCGAGCTGGCTGCCCTAAAAGGATGGATCGACGAAAACATGGACAAGGGTTTCATTAGTCCCTCTACCTCCTCTGCCGCATCCCTGGTACTCTTTATCAAAACAAAGGATGGTACCCTGCGACTCTGCATTGATTACCGTGGCCTGAATGAAGGAACCATCAAGGACTGTGGCCCACTCCCCCTGCTAACCGAGACCTTCATGAATATCGCTGACGCTAAAATCTACTCCAAGCTGGATATTCGTTGAGCCTACAACCAGGTCCTGATGAAAAAGAAGGAACATTGGAAAACAGCCTTTCGTACCCGCTATGGACTCTTTGACTCCAATGTCATGCCCTTCGACCTCACTAACGCCCCCGCCACATTCCAAGCGTTCGTCAATAAGGTCCTGCGTCAGGGACCAGATCGGTTCTGCACTGCATACCTCGACGACATCCTTGTCTATAGCAAAACAGAGGAAGAACACGTCGAACATGTCCGCTGGGTACTGAAGGCCCTACAAGATGCTGATCTCGAACTCAAACCCCAGAAATGCGAGTTTCATGTTACCCACGTAGAATACCTTGGCTTTATCATCAGCCCTGAAGGGATTCAGATGGATAATGCCAAAGTGGAAACGGTTACTACGTGGCCTGTACCTGACTGTGTACGTGAGGTACGTGCCTTCCTAGGGTTCGGCAATTTCTACCGACGTTTCATTTGCGCCTTCTCCCGCCTGGCATGTCCTCTCACTGCCCTAACCAAAAAGGACCAACCCTTCGTTTGGACCCCCGAATGTCAGAAAGTCTTCGAAAGATTAAAAGAAGCCTTTACTACTGCCCTGGTCCTAGCCCACTTCGACTTCCTTAAGGAAGTTATTATCGAAACCGATGCCTCCGACTTCGTCTCTGCCGGCGTCATGTCCCAAAAAGACGATAGTGGACGCCTCCACCCTGTTGCGTTCTACTGTCGCAAACAAAGCCCCGCAGAATGCAACTACGACATATACGACAAGGAGCTAATGGGTCCCGTCAGGGCCTTCGAGGAATGGCGATGTTATCTCCGGGGAAGGTCGGTAACAATCCTGACGGATCACCTCAACCTCAAGCACTTCACCACCAAGAGGCTGTTAAGTAATCGACAAGCCCGGTGGTCCGAGTTCCTGTCCCAGTTCAACTACAAGATCGAGTATCAGCCTGGAAAGCTGAATGGCAAAGCTGACGCCCTGACTCGTATGAAGAACGAGACCCCTAAGGAAGCGGAGGAACGGCGAGACTATCAAACTCAAGTGGTGTTAAAGTCTCAGTCTCTGAGTTTGTTGGCGAACATTACGCTCCCTACCGGAGCGTCCCCTATTGAAGAACTTTGGGAAGAGGCCTATAAAGCTGACAGGATTCCAATCCAGGTTCTCCGTGCCCTCAACAATGGTGATAGACACTCCCGTCTCCTGTCACTTAATGAATGTAAACGCAATGGGGTTCGGCTACTCTACCAGGATCGGATCTATGTCCCCCAACATGACGAATTGCGCCTACGGCTTATACTGGATTCTCATGACCGGCCTTCGGCAGGGCACCCAGGACGTGCTAAGACCCACGAACTCATGCCCTGACGCTACGTTTGGCCCGGGATGAGGCAGGACATAGGTCGCTTTGTGGCCAATTGCCATGTATGTCAACGAAGTCGTACCTCCCGGCACGCCCCCTTCGGCATCCTGCGCCCCCTGCCAATACCCGATCGTCCCTGGGAACACATCTCCATGGACTTTGTTACCGGCCTACCATGGAGTCAAGGGAATGACACTATCCTAGTGGTGGTAGATCGAATGTCCAAGATGTGCCACCTAATTGCCTGTCGGACCACCATTGATGCTCCTATGCTTGTCGATCTATACCTCCGCCACATCTGGAAACATCACGGCCTACCAAGGACAATCACTTCCGATAGAGGCACCCAGTTCATGGCGGACTTCTGGAGAACCGTATGCGAACGGCTCCAGGCAGAAAGGAAAATGTCAACGGCCTTCCACCCCCAAACTGATGGTCACACCGAACATGCCAATGCTATCATGAAACAATACCTGAGGACCTTTGTCAACTACCAACAAGACGACTGGTCTCTCTGGCTCCCTGTGGCTGAGTTCACAGCTAACAACCATGCCTCCGAGTCCACCGGTTTGTCTCTGTTCTTCGCCAATTGTGGCGATGACCCCCGCATGGACTTCCTGGATA
This sequence comes from Tuber aestivum, assembly GCA_900010015.1. Taxonomy (NCBI): domain Eukaryota; kingdom Fungi; phylum Ascomycota; class Pezizomycetes; order Pezizales; family Tuberaceae; genus Tuber; species Tuber aestivum. The sequence continues at coordinate 480,753 of LN891025.1, read as the reverse complement.
CCCCTGGAGAGACCTCCGATAAACCAGCTGCCAGGACGTTTGTGGACCGTATCAAAGAGATCCATGACCATCTACGCACCAAGATCGCCTTCGCTCAGGACAGGCAACAGGAGTACGCCGACAAAGGAAGACTACCGGCACCCCACTTCCAGGTGGGAGACAACGTTTGGTTAAACGCCAAGAACATCCGGACCAAACGGCCTGCAGTAAAGCTTGACGACAAATGTTTCGGCCCTTACCCTGTCCTCGCCCAGATTGGTACCCATGCTTACCGGTTAGACCTCCCAGTGTCTATGAGAATCCACAACGTCTTCCACGTCTCCCTGCTCGACCTCGCCTCCCAGGACCCTCTTCCAGGTCAAAGAATACCTCCCCCGCCACTATTGGAAGTTGATGGAGAACAAGAGTGGTAGGTGGAGGAGGTCCTCGATGCTAAGTTTGTTTGGAACCACCTATGGTACCTCATTCGCTAGAGGGGTTATCCAGAAGCCACCTGGGAACCAGCTGACTCTGTTAACGGCCTCCAAGCTCTGGATCGGTTTCATGAACACTACCCACACAAGCCTGGACCAGTACCTGAATGATTCGCCTCAAGGGACTTCGGTGCTGGAGAGGGAAGCTAGTGTCACGGCCACCCGGCTATGGAGACAGAATATGCACAGGTTCTTCGTTGCATATATTGGTTGTGGTTTTCTTGGTTGTATGGCTGGATTTCCTTTGTATGAATGATTGGGATATGTTGCCACGCAACGGAAGATAGCGGAACCAGATAGAGAAATCGCGGCTGCGCGTGACGCCAAGGACTTTCTTTTGTATTAGTGATCATGGAGGATTTTCTTAGTATATAAAGGGGTGTGCCCCTTTATATTTTACTTTCTTTATGCAATCTGGTAATCTCCTTCGGACACCTGTACCTAGGAATTACACTCTCTACTATCTGGCGTCCTCTTGAACCCCTGAACCCTGACCCTGAACCCCTGAACCCCGAGCCTCGTACAACTCGCTTCGGTTGTACCCCCACACCTAGACCTCGTCTCCAGATTCCTGCCTGTCCTGATCGTGGTGTGCCTTGGGCTACCCGACCCTCAGACCCTGTCCGTTACAGGACCCTTCCGGATAGCTTACACTAACTTTGTTAGTTTTGGTCTGTTTTACTCTGGTCTTTTTGGAGAAGGTACTTGACCTTCTCACCTTGGCCCCCTTATATATCCTGCGAACAGCCTCCGGTCGGACGGACGGCAGCGACGTATACAGTATTATAGACATGTCTTCATAGACTCCATTTAACTAGTATGATGGCAACTTCAACCATTTTGGCCCATGACGCCCGGGGCGAACCCTGGGGCCGCAGGGACCTGTTAGGAATTATTCTGCAAAGTTACAGCTTGTTCAGAGCACTATAGCCCCTCCCATAGGATTCCGATCAATGTGCAAGCAAGTGCCCGTTGATCGTGATTACCCAATAAACAATCCTAACCCTTCCCGAAATTCCTCCAAGAACATTTCTCACAGAAGGTAGGGTAATAGTATCCCAAAGGTAGGATAAGTATATCCATGGTGACATGAAACTAGTCTCCATGGTAGGGTAATGTGACTCTCTTGGACAGGGTAAACTTAGCCAGTCTTTCGACCTATACTTAGGTCGGAGCAGCTATAGTCATATTACTTCCACCACTTAGGTACACCTATCCCAAGTACCTTCTGTTCTTTGGGATATCTGGACCATTAGATATCCCTTAGACATATGTCAGCATGCCCGCCTAGCCTACCATCCGACCTCATGGTCTTATGTATGGGTGTAAACTTAGGTTACCGTAGCTCTATAACGTAGGGTCATTACACGGTCACCGGCTGGGACCAGGTGTGCCTAGTCCTGAATGGTCCCAATGTCCACTATTGGAAACTGTTGTGCCTCTGTCCTCTGCTCTACTGTGACAAGATCATGGGCATTGGATGGCTGCCTGGAATTAACCATACTTGTCATTTCTACCATTGCAAGTCTGTAGACCCTACCCTGGTGCCTGTAGTCCCGGATCTTGAACAGCACCTTGAGTCTAGCAGGAAGACATCCTCTGAGGGCACCATACATGTACTCCACTCCTGCCTGCACCCAAATCAAATCATTGCCACTCTGGTGCCTGTAGAAGAGCCGAGAACCCATACAATGCACCTGGTGGACATTATAAACTTTGGTTTCCTGGAATGGAGGAATGGTGCTTTCAGGTTGCGTTATCAGTTCAGTCGAAAGTAGTCGAAGTATTGCAGGATCTTCAGGAAGCGAGCGCTCCACTGGCATACTGCGATAGCTATACTGGATCAATTTATTACAAATGCTGTTGGTTGAAATTCCGACCGCCTTGCACAAATCCACCATGTTCAAAACCTCATGCCGTCGTCCCTTTAGGATCCTCCAGCATGTGACAGACCCAGATGCGGTATCTTCTGCCTTCACCAGGTCAATAGCCTCCGGAGGTAGATCTACGCCTCAATGTCGAGGCACGTCCAGGTTCAAGAGTCTCATGTATATCCCATGCTGTCGATTGTAGCTCGGTAGAATCTGGCATGTGCCATTGTTTTTATTCGAATGCTACCAGCCATCTTTGATTTGGTCCTTATGTGCAAGCTCGTCAAACTCTGTTGAATGCATTTGAATGTTACCGAACTGATATATGTGATCCAGAAAATGGCCGAGCAGATGTAGGTTTATAAAGTTAAAATGAGATTCCACATGGATCAGTTCCAGGTGTAAGTTGTCGTCCTCCCCACGATGTTCCTCCAGCATCTGACGCTGCTTGGATTTGGTGAGAGATTGATCTGCACACCCCCGTAGACATCGCTGCTCTCTTCATTGGTCATTGAGCTTTTCTTGTCTCCTTTTAGATATCTGACACTCCAAGAAGATATCCTTCATTGAATGAAAAATGTGCGAGATATTGTTCTATATGATCTGTGGTCTCTGGGATATGGCTACGGTATTGAGCCATCAAACTGAAATCGAGCAATGACTAAATGCAGATGAGCGCACATTTGAAAGGTATTGCTTGCGTACTGTCAGGCTGTCTGAGAGCTGCAGCGAGGACTCCTAAGAGGCAACATCCGAGGTTCCTCATTTCCTTTCCTTGCCACTGTGTAACCTCACTGTAGGCCTTTTGGGAGAGAAACAATCCCAGATAGGCTAGTAATGCACTTCAGGTATCGTCAAAGGCCTGCTGTCGCTCATGCTTCTTGAGAAATCCCTGAACCCAGTCTATCATAGGCTTAAATAGTCTAAGATAAATGGTATATAGCAAATCTGGCTGGTGCAGATTGGACGCCAAAGCATGTGGAAGTCCATGAAAAACATTTCGCCCTACCTTGACACCAAGGGCATGAAAGGTGCCATGGACTGCCTCTGAGTCGGAGTGCATAACGCTATCCAGACTATCTTGTTCCGGAAGATCATATTTTACATAATCCTGGGTAGGATATGATTGCTTTTCAGCTGAACCTAACTTAACCGCAAAGACCTCGTATTTAGGACAGGGGTTTGATTTTACACTCTGTAGTACAATGTTTTCCATATGGTCTGCAATCCATGTGGCCAGGATAGGGAATCACCTCCAAACTTGGCTGTCTACACACTCAATCGGGACACTGTAGAGCGCTGCGTCGTGTAAGGGCTCGAGAACGAGTTTGAATACTCCTTGGACTGTGTCGGTATTAATTTGCCTCTGGAGTTCGTTCCCGGAAGAAGACTTTGGCAACTTGGATGGGACTGGCAGGAGCCTAAGAAGGAGAACTGCTATTAATCCAGGCTTGTTACACCTAGTCGACGGAAGATTTCCAACAGTAATATATACAGGTCAAGCCTTCTTGTCTCCAGAGAAGGTGGTAAGATGCGTCTGATCGGGCATCCCAATAATCGGAACAACAGTTGCACCAGGCGGGAGCATTTCCTGCACCAGTTAACTGGCAATCGCATGACTGATGAGAAGTGGGTAATTTACCTGGTAGTCCCACCACCAATCTGTGGTATGTATTTCCGCGTACACCCTCTGTCCGTTGTGGTCAGACTTCCATCACGGTGTGAAGACCAAATCATCTCTGTATGCTGCCTGCTGTAGAACATATCTGATACAGTCTAGTATGTTCCCGTAGTAAAACAGCAAAGTTTTCTTACGGTCGTCAACTTGGCCTTCGAACCATCGTAGATATTGTCTGCATGAATCCAACAATTGCAAGTGGTTCTCAAACGTATGCTTAGAGCTATAGCCAGCTGAGGCTGAATCCCTAAGACCAGTTGAAAAGTATTTATTAATTCCTGACTTTGACACCTTGCTCTCAATAAAGCAAGATGCGAGCTTGAATCTGTGTGCACTTGTGAATGGTATCCATGGATCCTTGATTAGAATACTGTGCTCCTCCTCAAATCCTATCACGTCTCCAATAGATCGCCCTGCGAGTGAATAATATGCCATTTCAATGGCATCGGGGGATTGGTAGTTGGTAGTGAGTGCTTCCGCATCAGGGACATGCGCAGGATTCGGGGTGTATCCGCTTGGACCCACGTCGAATTCATAGTGGGAATTGATCAGATCATCCTGTCCCAGAAGGCTGCCATCATTCTCCTATTCAGATACTATGCAGAGCAGAAGCTTCTGTACTAGGCTGGATGTGAGAACAGCGCCCAGGCTGGCATGTGCTGTTTATAGGTACTTCTCATAAGGACCTCAGGAGACATATTTGCGGTGGCAGAATGAATATTTGATAGACATAGCTCGAGGTAACGTACTAAATTGAGGGAAGCCAACTTGAATATAGATGATGTATGGCCCAAAGGGAATGTTCACGCATAACGGTGTGTTGGAATGTAGGGTAAGGGGTTTGGGTGCTTGAAGATATAGCTATTATTGAAGTAGGTTAGTAGAGGCGCACATGATGTGGCATTAGGAGTATTCTCTGAGCACTACTTTCAAAGCTGCAGAAAATCTCTCAAGTTCTGTTTCATCGTGATCCAAGATGTGGTTTAAACGTGCACAGTGGGCATCCACAGTTCAAGAGTCTAAGGTCTGAAGTCTAAATTACTAAATGATCTCGGAAATGATTTCAAGAGCGGTTCAAGATTCCTATAAGGACTCCGACTCTGATATATAAAGTGAATTGATCGAGGCCAAAGGGAGATTATACCAAGTGAAATATCTACAACTAACACCGCATTCTACATACACAGCGCTCACAATATTGACCTTTTCATGGCAGAGAATCTGACGACATGGCGCTAAAGAACAGCAATCTCCGGTATGTCTACAATCCAAATTCTACAAATCTACAAAAAGATCTATCAGGATAGGAGCACCAGCCGAGCAGGGTCTACATACTTCCAGCCATTTCTCTTACTGGGCAGCTTAATGCTCAATGTCCAGGCAGCCAGCATATCACTCAATATAAGTCTTCTCTTAACTTTGGAACCGCTTGAGATGACCCTGTCTATAAGGCATGGCACAATGCCGTCAAAGATGAACTGTCAGCAAGGAACTATACAGATATCAACTCTTTGCCCAACCGGGATTTCCGTGAGATTTGGGAGCGGATGAGGAGATTGCACCTAGCATGCAATTTACTTGTAGCAGCAGATGCTGCGAATAACATACAAAGGATTCAGGAGATAGACAACGCCATCATTCAACTCATTAAGATGCAGGAAAAAAACTTACACATACCATTCTGACTAAACGTGATGCGAACCAGGAGCCAGCTGTGCTGAAAATTGACCCACGGTGTATTATTGTTGACAAAACCTTGCGGCCCGCCTGGAGCTCTGCCTCACTGGGATCCTGCTCCGGAAGCTGGTGCAAGTCCATCTCAAGACCCTGCTCGGCAAAGGGCCCTGGATGGTGAAGATGGCCAGATCGCACGTCAAGGTCCTGTACTGGGAGATGCCCATGAAACGGGCATCCCAGAAGAGAGTACCCCAGTTCACTGGTATCTGGGATTATTGGCACCCACGGCAGGACCCCCCAAGGCAGGCCGCCAGAATGCACCTTAATGCCCAACCTGTAAACAGGGTCCCAGTACTCAAGCTGGACTGGCCTAAGATTAAGCATGGGCTCCTATAGAATGGGCTGATGTTCATGATCATGGCGATCACTTTGACCACCCTACAAGAACAAAACAGGAAGTGTACTATCTCCCACAGTGACTACCAGACGACAGCGGAGGTGATCCGCGAGCATGGTCGCGAGAAGATGTTCTAACAGGACATCAGACTCATCGCAGTAACTCCCATCAACCTCGTGATTTTCCAGCTGAAGCGGTCACTCAAACCCATCCACCAAATGCCCCAGAACAATTGAGTCCATTGTCAATAGGTTAGTTAGTTCTCCAGGGTTGCCAGATTCGAGCACCTACTTACAAACATCAACTTTGTAGATTGGAATGCGCCACTGCAGCGCCCACGTGCAGTGCGTATTGTTTGAGTCTGTCCATCAAGACGTGCACAGAGCCTACACAGTGAGAATAAGAAGGTAGCGAGTGGACCACCAAACTATCGTTCCCTCTGTTAGCGTCCGCCCCATGTCCATCAAGTTAAATTCAGTGAATTAGGAACTGGCGATATGCATGGATTATGTGCTATGATTAGGAGATGGGTTCCATTGCGCCGTATCTGCTATATCCTTGGCGCCACAAGTGAAGGGCACAGAATGCTCCAGGAGTTCCCTGGTGAACCTCTATCATTAGTAGAATTTGTCTTCATTGCCGGAAATGAAACTCTCTGGACATGGCTGCTATCGAACTGGATATACGAGGATCTGCTGGATCTCCTAGTCTACTGTTACCACAATTGTGGAGATGTGCAGCCAGAGATGCCTGCATTGATGAAGCAACCATATCTGTTGGAAGATGCAGTAAGTCAGATAGCTCGAGGTCAGGCCACACAGGTCGGTCAGACGCAATTCCAGACATCTGAGCAGGAATCTGCGGTAAATTCCGGATCTGCTACTATCCGTGATGGCAGGCTGACGAATGAGCCGCTTGAACAACTAGAACAGCATCAACCTGACGAGAATGTAATGCTGTCCTTCTCCAGCCCAGCTGTACATGATATTTAACCTGAGGAGCACTTGGGAGACATAGAATCCAGGAATCAGTTTTTAAAGCCCCTGGCAGTAGGATCAGAGGAGTCTCTTGCAAATCCCGGACTTCTAAAACTTAAACTGCTGAGTCTCCTGAGTGGTCAACAATTGTGCCGTCCAATGCTCCCTCCACAGAAGAATCAGAAGGTCTCGAAGCATCGTGCTTCAAGTTCCCTAAAATGTACTAGTCACTACTCGGGACAGAAGCAACGGCTCCTGGGCTACCATGACAGGGACACATCAGATGGAGATGCAAAAGATTGGACTGCTAGCCGATAGGCTTTTGATGTTGTATGCACCTAGATAGAAAATGTTAGCATTTAGATTTATCATCTCTGGCTTTTCCTTACCAAGATAGGTACATGTGTGTTGTGTTGTTTTATATAGCTTTCTGTACATGTCTTCCTTCGCCGTGGAGTGTAGGAGGGCATGTTGGATCCAGCCAACCGTTGGCCAGGGTGATATAATACTAGCACATATGCGGTACGTCGGCAGGGTTAAGGGTTATCGGGCAGTGTCTGCAGCCGTTGAAGAGCACCGTACCTGACAGGTAACCATAGCGATGGGATGGGGGCTATAGCAATTGGGTCTGGCTATCTACTACAATAACTCTAGACCTACATGACGTAGATTCTGCACGTCATGGTAAAGGATCGTCATTTATCTTAATAGCTATTCGATAGCCATAAACTACTGAATTGGCGGAATTCCCCTATTATGCCAAGTGATCTGCTGGTGCTTCTTTCCCGTATGCTTACGCCTTACTTTATACTGGGACACTGTGACTTACGGTCCCTGGCACCATGATAAGCAGAAAAACCAGGGGCCATCAATGCGGGGTCTCGTTTAGGGAACAACCCCAACGTATAAGCTGACTCCCTTCCGCCCCTTGTCTGATCTACCCCTCCCCTCTTTCTCCCACTCACTTCCTCTTGTCCTTCTTCTCCTACTCGCATCCTCCTGTCCTTCTTCTCCCCCCCACTCTCCAACAAACTCCAACACACTCAGTTTGCTATGTCCCGGCGCACATTATCCCCTGTCGAGTCCTTTTTTCTTTCAAATGCTCACTAAATCCATGACATCCCCAAACGGCCACCATGCCCCTACTTAAGACAAAACTGTCGTCGTCTGCAAAGAGAAAGTCAGTATAGATATTCCCCGTGGTGGAGCCACCAAAACTAATATTCTATCAGGCATGCGATCCTCCAATCGCACTCCAGGGACCCAGACAGTAGCAAGCGCTGAAAGATCCTTACATGTGCAGCAGCTCTAGCAGTGGAATCTGAAAGAATGTAAGTAAACCCCCCTATTAAACAGTCTTGATGATGGTGCAAACAAGGACAGACCGAGCTAATAATAATCAGTCTATACGCAGTGGTCATCAGGCATCTAGTGAGTGGCCGGCATTCATACCACCTGTCGAGGACTCCAAGTAAGTCAACCCCAAGCGAGTGAATCACAGGATCGGAACGAGTAACATATATCCATCTTCTAGCGATCGTTTCGGCAACATTGCTTTTGCGAAAAGTTGGTACGGTTTCCCAGACCCGGGCCACCCCAGCAAAGCGTACCTCTTGTGGCATGACCAGGTGAAAGCCTACATAACCATGCTTGTATGGGACCCCAACAAGCTTACTGATATGCAATTAGAGTCGGTCCTGGAATTTGCCCGCTCCCTCCCCCCCTGTTTCCATTCAGGTCGAGTTACTGAAAAAACAATATTGCACCAATGACGTTGTCATGCTCAATCATTAGCTGAAGCTCTTAGTCAAGGACATGGCCAAGAAGCTTCAGATGACAATCGAGCGTCGCAATGCAGAGGAGGAGGAGGGGGGGGATAGCACGGCAGAGGAAAGGATGAGTAAGTATTCTTCACCATGCATGTTGAGTTTCAATAGTACTTACAGATTTCACTAGTGGCTACAATCGATTGGACCTTTCCATATTGCCTTTGGATGATAAGGATCCACATCGTGTGCCAGACGCGTGCTGCCCAGTGGAGTATCCATTCTGGGATCACCCCTGGTACTCCCCCAAGCAGGATGAGGTTGTGGCCTAGGGTATCCTCTCATCCCTGAGCATGAGAGATCTACTGGGGATGGTTTTGGCACAACGAGTGGAGGAGGCTATCGGTTACTCCCGGTATCTTCTCGGTATGACTGCTCATGGTTCTAGCCCCTTACGCCGGGACCCCACAAAACCTCTCCCTCTCTCGGATGTTATTGTCTTGTATGGAGATAATGATATCTGGATGTGGCTCCTAGCAAACAAGCGGGAGGCTAAAGATCTGTTGGATGTGCTGGTGCTGGAGTCACGTGAGGAGGGAGTAGAGAGGCAGCCGGCTGAGCCTGGATATGGCCGGTATCCCTTCTTTGACCGGAGTCTCTGGGATCGCCAGGTCTAGGAGCGAGATCCGGGGGAGGCCATGCAAGAGGAGGAAAGGGAATTTGAGGGGGAGGAGGAAGAGGAGGGTCCGGCGATCCCAGGCCTTGAGATAGCTTCTCTTGACGATATAAGTTTCAAAATCTATACTGCATACAGCTAACTTGAGCAAAAACTCCAGAGCTAACTACCTGCATAGGACTATGCACCACGCTCGCAAGAATCTCCAACCATGTTGGAGAGTGCATCTTTCTCCGAATCCAACCCATGCTGGTGCTGACCTGCTGTCACTCGTGGACGTTCTCACTCCATCCCCCATTCTGTGTCTCGTTGCTCCTGATTCCCAGCCCCCATGGCACAAGCAACCAGAACGACCAGCCAGCCATCTGTTTCTGCCCAAGTGCCAATGCCACCACAAAGTACGATTCTGGCTGCCATGTCTAGTAGGCACCAAGAATGGCATCGCCAGGAACATGAAGGGCCTTCCCATCAGCGCCGCAAAAGTCCCTCCAGTCGCCGCCTCCAAAGTCCCCCCTATCAGCTGTTATACATATAAACGCACAGACCTTCCCCGCGCCCAGACCTCATGAAAACTGCCAAGATTTCATAGCCAACACCCTCCGCCGGCCCCATCGTTGGCCCGGCAGGCAGTAACAGTGTCACTGGAATTTGGTGTCCCGACAGTATGAACCAGTAAAAACGCAGCATGCTTTATAACACCATATATGTTGTCGCCATCTGCCTGACTGGAAAGCTTTCGCAGGATATGTAAGAGGGGAGCTCAGGCCATGTCTGAAAACTAGAATGGAGTCAATCAGACAGGTAACCGTGGAGCTACGAGCTAAGCGAGGTTGACCACTCGGATATGGACAGAAAGTGTTGGGATGAAATCGCCAACAGTCTAATGAGTTATCAGGACATGCCCATACCGACGAGGCACGGAGACCAGTCTAGTGCTCGCACAGAATAGAGCCAACCGGAGGCCTATCTGTGGGTAAGGAACTTTTCTATGACGGTGACTAGTCCAATCGTAGCGGAAACTCCACAAAGTCAGTGCAGTGAAGTTGCGAAGTCAACGAGGCATTCGTTAAGACTCTCAACGGAGCTGATCACTCTAGTCAAAGTAAGGAGGATGGTGAGTGGGCTTGGAGCGAGACCACTCACTCATACCTAAACCTCCGAGACGAAGGAATCGTGCGTTTTTGCCGGAGAGGTTTCAAACACCCTCACGGAAACACAACAACGCATGGAGACCATAGTCTGAAGAAGATGCAAAGTTTGTCAGGGTCAAACAGATCCCCCTGTACGATAGTAGGGGATGGAAATTAGGAACAGTACCTTGTTTGGTAATAGATAGATGTAGCCCGTGACCACCCTGACGTGGAATATAAATGTCGAGGTACCTCCTTAGCTTTCAGAACACCCTCCGCGTCCTCTACTTTCCTCTTGCTTAAAAACATTGCCACATTCGGCTGGGCAAAACTCCAGGGTTTTGCGTGACAACCATCTCCACACACCTAATTCCTTCCCTCGCTTAGGCTTTAGTCTCTAAGTGCACAGCTTCCTCACTACCCTGCACAGACCCCTTCATCATGGAGGGGTCTGGTCCAGGACCTTCCAGGTCTGGCTCCCGAGTCTCCAGCCGTGCTTCGCCCTATGAGTGAAGGGCACCAACCTCCTCTCTTCCCGCTTATCATTCTCTGGTAAGAGAAGAGCTAGCCCGTACTCTCTGCCATATAGGGCGGGCAGCCCCTCTGATTCCCCCCCCAACTGATCCTGAGCTTCAAGAACTATCTGCCGGTGAAGCCATCCTCCTACCACTACTCCGCACTGCCCTCTCTGGGATCTGCAGCATCATCCAAAGGCTAGAGGCCCTTGAGCAGTCCTCCACAGCTGCCCCCAAGGACCCTCCCTCTCTCCCTGCATTAGAAGCCTCTTTCCGGGTCCTCTCTCTAAGGCTCACGGCATCAGCTGCCCACCTCCTCCTCCCCCTCTAAAACAGAATAAGTGCTCACCACCACCCCCCCCCTCCTGCTCCCCCTGGAGCAAAGTACCGCCCCCCTCCCGGCTACATCCTAGATATCCTGGTTGAGGACATCGACTCCCCTGTGCAGGTTGATAGAGTGTGGTATGGTAACTCACGCACCTTCGCGGTCAGATATCCCTGCTCCTTCACAGCTTTCCAGTTCGCACAGGGTGAATTCCTGGAAGAGTCTACTATCTACCCAGGCCCCACCCCTCCTTCCTTACACTAGTTCCCCTCTCCTCCTCCTACGCCAGTGCTGCAGCCCCCCTCAGGGGCCAAGTACAACAGACCATCGCTAAGGGCAAGAAGAAGGTGACCACCGCAGCCCAAGTCCCAGCGTCAGGTAGTGCCCCCCCCCGAGTCTGAGAGGCTGCCCCTCTTACTGCTGCCGAAAGTCACTTCTTCGCGCCCGAACCGCTCGGGTCCCCCACCCCGACGCAACACACCTGGCGGCCACCGCCCCTGATATCTTAGCCTCTGTTCTGCGGGAGGCAAACTGTCCCTTGCCCGTTTCTTTCTCAGCCACTATCAACGCACATGGCATGATTACCCTCCTTACTACTGATCCCCTCATGCCTACCACCAGCCACATCAGCAAAAGTTCATTCTCCGTCAGATCCGCACGTCTCACATCCCGACGCAGCGCGCTCGTCCCCTGCGTCCCCTGCGTCCCCTGCGTCCCATGGGTCCACTACTCCGGCGCAACGCCCCCCTGCGTCATCTGCGTCCCCCTTTTACCCTGTCGATTCCCTCCGTCTCCAAGCAGGCGCCGTCCGCCCATACGTCCGGACCGCGTCCTGTTTCTGATCCAATCTTGTCGTCGTCCTGACGCCGCGACCCGAGGTCAACTGCGAGATCAAGCTTTCTCCGCATCCTGATGCTCTGTTCTCGCTCCTTTCCTGATTGCTAGTTTCCAGCCGCCGTTACCGCAATCCGTTAACTACCAATTTGATTCCCGGGCCCGGCATTCTTCATCTCTGACGGCCATCTCTCGGTTCTCGTTTCCTCCATGTTTACCCCCGGTCAGCACGTCCGAGTCTACCGCGTCACCTTTCTGATGCCGAAATGAAAGTTTTGACGCCCGAGCTCCCATCGCGATGTCCACATCTTCTCCTGTCTCCAAGCTGATGCCAGCTCCGACCAAGGCCCACGTCGCACATCATCACACCCTGTTCTTGGTTTACTAGTACACGTTCTCTGATTCTGAATACAATCTCATTCAACTTGAATCTTGTATCATTAATTTTTACTCTACTATTACGCAATTATTTCTACCAATAGTTTGAGTTACTACGCAATGGTAGGGATTTCGACGCTCCCTGCTGGCCCTGTGGTGTATCCTGCCTTGCGACGCAGGATACACCACAGGGCCTCCATTCGTTCCCTCGGATGCGATCTCAATAGATCTCATTGAACGTCCTCAAATCGATTCTACTATTCACCAGCCATCGCCGGTCACCGGCTGGGACCAGGTGCGCCTGGCCCAGAATTGTCCCAATGTCCACTATTGGAAACTGTTGTGCCTCTGTCCTCTGCTCTACCGTGACGAGACCATGGGCATCGGATGGCCGCCCAGAATTAACCACACTTGTCATTTCTACCATTGCGAGTCTGTAGACCCTATCCTAGTGCCTGTAGTCCCGGATCTTGAACAGCGCCCTGAGTCTAGTGGGAAGACGTCCTCTGAGGGCACCATACATGCGCTCCCCTCCTGCCTGCACCCAAACCAAATCATTGCGACTCTGTTGCTTGCGGAAGAGCCGAGAACCCGTACACCGCGCCCGGTGGACATCATAAACTTTGGTTTCCTGGAACACGGGAATGGGGATTTCAAGTTGCGTCATCAGTTCAGTCGGAAGTAGTCGAAGTATTGCAGGATCTTCGGGAAGCGAACGCTCCATTGGCAGGCTGCGACGGCTATACCGGATCAATTCGTCACAAATGCTGTCGGTCAAAATTCCGACCGCCTTGCCCAAATCCACGATGTTTAAAATGTCACGTCGTCGTCCCTTTAGGATCCTGCGGCATGTGACAGACCCAGATGCGGTATCTTCTGCCTTCAACATGTCAACGGCCTCCGGAGGTAGATCTGCGCCTCGACGTCGAAGCGCGTCCAGGTTCAAGAGTCTCATGTGTATCCCGTGCTGTCGACTGTAGCTCTGTAGGATCTGGTGCGCGGCGTTGTTTTTTGTTCGAACACCGCCAGCCGTCTTTGATTTGTTCCTTATGTGCGAGCTCGCCAAACTCTGTTGAATACATTTGAATGTTGCCGAACTGATATATGTGATCCGGAAAATGGACGAGCAGATACATCTTAATAAAGCTAAAATGAGATTCCGCATGGATCAGTTCTAGGCGTAAGTCGTCGTCCTCCCCACGATGTTCCTCCAGCATCCGACGCTGCTTGGATTTGGTGAGAGATTGATCCACACGCCCCCGTAGACGTCGCTGCTCTCTTCGTTGGTCGTTGAGCTTTTCTCGTGTCCTTTTAGATATCCGAAACTCCAAGAAGATATCCTTCGTCGAATGAAAACGTGCAAGATATTGTTCCATATAATCTATGGTCTCTGGGGTATGGCTACGGTATTGAGCCATCAAACTGAAATCGAGCAATGACCGGACGCAGATGAGCGCACGTTTGAAAGGCGTTGCTTGCGTACTGTCAGGCTGTCTGAGAGCCGCAGCGAGGACCCCCAAGAGGCAACGTCCTTGGTTCCTCAATTCCTTTCCTTGCTACTGCGTAACCTCACTATAGGCCTTTTGGGGGACGAAGAATCCCAGATAGGGTGGTAATGCGCTCCAGGCGTCGTCAAAGGCCTGCTGTCGCCCCTGCTTCTTGAGAAATCCCTGAACCCAGTCCATCATGTGCTTGAATAGTCCAAGATAAATGGTATATAGCAAATCTGGCTGGTGCAGATTGGACGCCGAAGCACGTGGAAGTCCATGAAAAACGTTTCGCCCTACCTTGACGCCAAGGGCATGAGAGGTGCCGTGGACTGCCTTCGAGTCGGAGTGCGTGACGCTATCCAGACTATCTTGTTCCAGAAGATCATATTTCACATAATCCCGGGTGGGATATGGTTGCTTTTCGGCTAAACCTAACTTATCCGCAGGGACCTTGCATTTAGCACAGGCGTTCGATTTCACACCGTGTAGCGCAATGTTTTCGATATGGTCTGCAATCGATGCAGCCAGGATAGGGAAGCACCTCCGAACTTGGCCGTCTGTACACTCAATTGGGACGCCGTGGAGCGCTGCGTCGTGTAAGGGCTCGAGAATGAGTTCGAATACTCCTTGGAGTGTGTCGGCATTGATTTGTCTCTGGAGTTCGTTCGCGGAAGAAGACTTTGGCAACTTGGGCGGGACTGGCAGGAGCCCAAGAAGGAGAACTGCCATTGATCCAGGCTTGTTATGCCTAGTCGACGGAAGATTTCCAACAGTAATATATACGGGCCAAGCCTTCTTGTCTCCAGAGAAGTTGGTAAGATGCGTCTGATCGGACATCCCAATAATGGGAACAACAGTCGCACCAGGGGAGAGCGTTTCCTGCACCAGTTAACCGACGTTCACATGACTGATGAGAAGTGGGTAATTTACCTGGACGTCCCACCACCAATCTGCGGTATGCATTTCCGCGTACACCCTCTGTCCATTGTGGTCATACTCCCGTCGCGGCGCGAAGACCAAATCATCTCTGTATGCTGCCTGCCGCAGAAGATATCTGACACAGTCTAGTATGTTCCGGTAGTAAAACGGGAAAGTTCTCTTGCCGTCGTCAACTTGGCCTTCGAACCATCGTAGATATTGTCCGTGCGGATCCAACAATCGCAGGTGGTTCTCAAGCGTATGCATAGAGCTATAGCCAGCTGAGGCTGAATCCCCGAGACCACGTGAAAAGTATTCATTAATTCGTGACTTTGACACCTTGCTCTAAATAAACGAAGAGGCGAGCTTGAATCCGTGTGCACTCGTGAATGGTGCCCATGGATCCTTGATCAGAATACTGTGCTCCTCCTCAAATCCTATCACGTCTCTAATAGATCGCCCAGCGAGTGGATAATATGCCGTTTCGATAGCATCAGGGGATCGGTAGTCGGTATTGAGTGCTTCCGCGTCAGGGACATGCGCAGGATTCGGGGCGTATCCGCTTGGACCCGCGTCGGATTCATAATCGGAATCGATCAGATCATTCTGTCCCAGAAAGCCGCCGTCATCGTCCTGTTCAGATTCTATGCGGAGCGGAAGCTGGTGTACTAGGCCGGACGTGAGAACAGCGCCCAGGCTGGCGTGTGCTATTCGTAGGTGCTTCTCGTAAGGACCTGAGGAGGCATATTTGCGGCGGCAGAATAAACATTTGATAGGCATAGCTCGAGGTAACGTACTGAATTGAGGGAAGCCAACTTGAATGTATATGTTATATGGCCCAAAGGGAATGTTCACGCGTAACGGTGTGTTAGAACGCAGGGTAAGGGGTTTGGGCGCTTGAAGATGTAGCTAATATTGAAGTGGGTTAGTGCAGTCACACGTGACGTGGCATTAGGAGTATTCTCTGAGTACTACTTTCAAAGCAGCAGAAAATGTCTCAAGTTCTGTTCGATAGTGATCCAAGATGTGGTTTGAACGTGCACAATGGGCGTCCACAGTTCGAGAGTCTAAGGTCTGAAGTCTAAATTACTAAATGATCTCGGAAATGATTTCAAGAGCGGTTCAAGATTCCTATAAGGACTCCGACTCTAATATATAAAGTGAATTGATCGGGGCCAAAGGGAGATCATACCAAGCGAAATATCTACAACTAACACCGCATTCCACATACACAGCGCTCACAATATCGACCTTCTCACGGCAGAGAATCTGACGACATGGCGCCAAAGAACAGCAATCTCCGGTACGTCCACAATCCAAATTCTACAAATATACAAAAAGGTCTGTCAGGACAGGAGCGCCAGCCGAGCGGGGTCTACATACTTCCAGCCATTTCTCTTACTGGGCAGCTTAATGCTCAGCGTCCAGGCGGCCGGCGTATAAATCAATATAAGACTTCTCTTAATTTCGGAACCGCTCGAGATGACCCTGTCTATAAGGCATGGCGCAACGCCGTCAAAGATCAACTGTCAGCAAGGAACTATACAGACATCAACTCTTTGCCCAACGGGGATTTCCGCGAGATTTAGGAGGGGATGAGGAGATTGCGCCCAGCATACGATTTACTCGTAGCAGCAGATGCTGCGAATAACATACAAAGGATTCAGGAGATAGACGACACCATCATTCAACTCATTAAGGATGCAGGAAAAAAACTCACACATACCATTCTGACTAAACGTGACGCGAACCAGGAGCCGGCTGCGCCGCAAATTGACCCACGGCGTGTTATTGTTGACAAGACCTTGCGGCCGCCTGGAGCTCCGCCTCACTGGGATCCAGCTGCGGAAGCAGGGCCGAGTCCGTCTCAAGAACCAGCTCGGCAAAGGGCCCCGGATGGCGAAGATGGCCAGATCGCACGTCAAGGTCCTGTACTGGGAGATGCCCACGAAGAGGACGTCCCAGAAGAGAGTACCCCAGTTCACTGGTATCCGGGATTATTGGCGCCCAAGGCAGGACCCCCCAAGGCAGGGCGCCAGAATGCACCTCGACGCCCAACCCATAAACAGGGTCCCGGTAGTCAAGCTGGACTGGCCCAAGATCAAGCACGAGCTCCCATAGAATGGGCTGATGTCCAAGATCACCGCGATCACTATGACCGCCCTACAAGAACGAAACGGGCAACGCACGGTCTCCCAGAGCGACCACCAGACGACGGCAACGGCGATCCTCGAGCACGGCCCCGAGAAGATGTCCTCACAGGACATCAGGCTCATCGC
>LN891025.1:429084-458483 GCA_900010015.1 Tuber aestivum | reverse complement strand
GCTCGTCCCAGTGAGGCCACGGGGCAGACGAAATGAGTCGCAGGACACCGATGTCACCGCAAGTTTCGGTCAGACGTCCGCTGCCCTGGCGCTGGCGTTGCTTGATTCTGATCCAATCGGTGGATCCCTCCAGGACATCACATGTCGACCGACGGAGATTGTTAGCAGCCCTCCTCCGGCCTCACAGCTATCGCTTAGTCTTGAGTAGTCACCTGAGGAACACGGAGTAGCGGCCGAAAGGGATCCCACCGGACCGGGCGGCCCATTGTAGTTGCTTATCACGGAGGAGAGGTGGGGGCAGAATTCGTGAGGTCAATACTAGGTTATGGGTGAAGGAGGATTGGAGCAATCACGATCGGAAGAGGTACGGCGCAGAGACACAGTAGGAGCCAGTGTGCATGAGGGGACGGGGACGTAGTCGGGATTTCACCGGGACGGCATAATATTGTACATAAAGCGTCAGGGTCAACTAGAGGGAATCCCACGAGATTAGGCAAATAAGTCTGTTAGGTATGGATGAGGAGGAAACATCCACGATGTATTGTGACATGAAATATCGGGTAGCGAGAACCAGGAGCCACGAAGGTCCGGATCATGATTGATTGGTAGCCGGAGAATCTGGCCAAGAAGCCAGCGCCAGGGGACGCAAACGGTACGTAAGTTGAAAGATCTGGGCGCAAGGGACGTCGGCGCAAAAGTCTCCAGAGCGTACTAGTAGAGATCAAGACCACCAGTTTGGACGGGAGATAATCCAGATCTTTGAGCGCTGGGTCGTCACGTCGAGAGTTAAGAGGAGTCGTTTAAAATATCAGGATTAATGCTGCCAGTGACGGGTAGGGTTGGGACGTCAAAGGCCAGGGGGTGGGCAAAGTCAGATGGGACGGAGCAGAATCAGACGATAGCAGGAAGTAGCAAAGGGTCACAGGGATAGTCAGGACGCAAGGAGAAGAAAGAGGAGAATCTCCTGACGCAAGGAGAGGGAAGGGTGGAATCTCCGGACGGGAGGAGAAGAGAGCGTGGAATCTCCGGACGCAGGGGACGTCGGCATCCACGTCCGGTGGGGTCAGGACGGGTTGCGCAAGAGGAAGGCAAATCTGAACACGACGTCCCGCGGACGTCGCGTCCAGATTAACGGTTTGCGTTTGGGCATCCCGTGCGTCAGATGCACGGGACGCACGGGACGCAAAGTGAAATTTTTGCTGATGCAGGCACATATCCGAGGGATATCTCATGGTTAAGATGGATCTAAGAACAGAAGGTACTTAAGGAAATGGTGTACCTAAGTAGTGGTAGTAACGTGACAATGTCCGCTCTAGCCTAAGGATAAGACAGAAGGCCGGGTGAGTTTACCCTGTCTAAGGAAGTGACGTTACCCTACCATGGAGACCAGTTTAGTGTCACCATGGACATACTTACCCTACCTTTGGGACACTATTACCCTACCTTCCTTCGGAAATGTTCTCCAAAGAATTTCGGAAAATGTTAGGATTGTTTGTTACGCAATGACGATCGACAGACACTTGTTTGCGCTTTGATCAGAAGGCTATGGGAGAAGCTAAAGTGCTCCTGGCAAGCTGTAACTTGATAGAATAATTCCTAACAGGTACCTGCGGCCCCAGGGTTCGCCCCGGGTGTCATGGGCCAAAACAGGTGGAGTTGCCGTCTTACTAGTTAAATGGAATCTATGAAGACATGTCCATAACACTGTATACGTCGCTGCTGTCCGTCCGACCAGAAGCTGTTCGCAGGATATATAAGGGGGTGAAGGTGAGAAGGTCAGATACCTTCTCCAAAAGGAACGGAGTAAAACAGACCAAAACTGATGGAGTTAGCGTGAGCTATCCGGAAGGGTCCCCAGAGTAGTCCCAGGTAGTACCGGAGACATCTGGGAAGGTTTTACACCAATCAAGCCTACATGTGCCCCTTTGCCGTAGGCTCTTTGTGAGTTGTTTGAAGACTCTAATAGCATGATACTTATCACGCTGAGTGGTGTGCCGGGGGTAAGGGACCATGGGTAGCGCCCACGGGTCCCGCCACTGACACAGCTCGATGTGGGAGCGCCGTAGATCCTCTAAGTTCGTATTCAAGAATGATAGAGCTTAGCCGGGAGACAGCTGATGTCTACGGGAGCTTGCATAGGTCATAGCACATGGGAAGACAGTCATTTAGTTAGCTTTCCTAGGGGTCTCGACAGTTAGCCACTGACGCGACACCAATACGCAGAGGTTTTTACTCCAGCAGGTGTATTGGTAAACACCTCGCAGGAACTGATGTGCATATAGGAGAATTCTGCTAGACTGCGCTGACACCTTAGCCCTTTCGGGGACACGGTAATGGTGCCAGGACAACCCTTACGGAGAAGGGGCATACTTATAATGGTCGGAGTAACCTGATGGGGGAGTTTTTGGTATAAGTCTGACTACTTAAAGATTATACGAGAACTCTCCTACCCCGACAGAATCAACATCCTCTCGAGAGACTTTAATTGAGATAAGCCTGAGCTTAACGATATTAAATTTTACCGTTTACTTTTATTCTTTACACTTTTGCAAGAGCTGTGTTCGAGAGATTTGAAGTTTGATGCGGTTGCATCCTTAGGAACCATCTACCTGAGGGAGCCCCCATTACAAGTTCGCTGGCTTGGCTACTGGTTGGCTCCTAGCCTGAAAACCTCTCCTCACTTTGCAAAACGATTGGCGCTTGCCCAGGAGGCTTTTGCTATGGTAAGTCAACTCTCTCCCCCTGGCAAAGGCTTGCCTCCTTATCTCAATAGGAGGCTTGCTGTGGGACTCATCCTTCCTATCCTCTCCTACGGGGCCGATCTCCTGGTACCCAATGCTTCTGCACTCCACAAGATAGAGGTCTTCTGGAACCCTGTCCTCTGCTGGGTGACCAACTGTTTCTATTCTACCACTATCTTGATCCTCCCTTGCAAGGCCAGCCTCCCCCCTCTGGTAGTACTTCTTCCCCACAAGCGCGGAATAGCGGCCTTGAGGATGGTCTGCTCACCTCCCAAGGTAAACCCGGCCTCAGCCAGTCTCCCCTTGTCCTTTCCCTCTGCATCAGCAACAAGGGCCCCGGACTCCAACCGGACCCTGTCCATCGGACTGAAGGGCAACGCCAACCCCCTCCTCTGGAATACCCCCAGGCCCTCTCCCACTGTACGATCCCACCTCCCTATTGATGGCATAGCTCATTCTCTGGCTCGTGTAATATGTTCACGCCAGGGCACTAGTCACGTCACTGGGTACAATAGGAGCAAATTGGTAATCTACCCGAGATGGATGGTTCCTAGGCTCACTAAGGGAGGCTTCAATGGTGAAATAGGAAAATAAAGATTAACCGTTCAACCGAGTATATTAGAATACTATCTGTTGAAGTCTGCCCTTTTCCTTAGTGGAAAACAGCGGTCTTTTAAGTACATATGTTTGAGTCCGATCATGAATTCTCACTCATGTTCTTACTCAATCAATCCGTAAAACTAACCAAGTATCAACCAATACTTAAAACAAAACATAAAACTAACTAAGTATCAACTGAGACTTAAAACAAAACGTAAAACAAACTAAGTATCAACCAATACTCAAAACAAAACATAAAACAAACTAAGTATCAACCGATACTTAAAACAAAACATAAAACAAACTAAGTATCAACCGATACTTAAAACAAAACATAAAACAAACTACTAACCGAGTACCAGCCCTTGTTACACCCTCCATACTTTGTCATATGGTTCGTACATCCTGAGTCAATCATCCAATCATGCTCGTGGATCTCCTGTTCACTCATGAGAACCTTGTCAATAGTCCTCTCATTCTCTCTTCCACATCGAGGGCCTTCAGTCGCCAGCCAGGTCTGGTCTGTCATCATACCAGCCCTGCCAGTCTGATACATCATCGATGGAGCTCTCCCCCATGACCCCTCTTGTACCTTGGTCCGACACTCACGGACCTTGTAACCTTGCTTTCCGCAATGGTGACAGTTTCCAGTAAACTTTCTCTTCTCAGGCCTTTGCCATACCTTCTCAGTGCTATTCTTTTGCGGTCCAGTTGGCTTCTGGTATCTGTCCTTGGACTTCACTGCAAACTTCGTAAAGAGTACTTGTCCTGACACGAGTGCCTTATCTCGGCGCAACTCGACCTTGTATGCCACGAGCATAGCCTTCAGTCTGGTATATCCTGTCATGGTCGCAAGCGATAGTAGTGCACCTTTTGTGACCATGATCCAGGTCTTCCACTCTGGTGTTTTTGGTAGCCCTTCAAAAATGTGGAATATTAATTGTCCATGCAATGGTGTCTGTCCGCAGATTACAAGCTTATCACAAAGCTCACGAATCTTGTTGAAGTAGTTCAGGACTGTTCCAGACTCCTCCAGGCTGCATTGGTACAGCTCCTTCTGCAGGTGGTTGGCATCGTAATCAATCGTGGTTTCATAACTCTCATTAAGGCTTTCCCAGATCTTCGTGGGTGTTGTCCAAATCGAGCTATAGTACATGACAGCAATTGCATCCGTCATACCCAAACGAAGAGTCCCAACCACTTTTTGGATCCTCCTTCGCTGTACTTGGTAGCGGTCAAGCATCTTCTCATAATTGTCAGCATCACTCGCTGGCCGCTCCAGTACTTCTTCCTCACCCATCATCAGATCCCAGAGCCCCTCTCGCTAGAGAAGGTCGGTCATCTGCATACTCCAGATACGATGATTAGTTCCGTCCAGCTTTGGAAAGCTGAGTCCCACTTGTGATAGCGTACCGTTGTGTTCACTCATCTTAGACTTGGTAATGTAGACTGTATGGCATGAAGGCTGTTCAATGCTGCTAGTTCTGGCTTAACGCAAAGTACGGACTCATAACCTGATAGCAACTTTCCTCTGTATAGGATGCGGTGCTGTAGAATTAGCGCGGTGTCAGCAATGAAACAAAGCTTATTGATAGAAAATGTGTATTGACTATGCTATGTTATCGGGAAGCTCTCAGCTTCATATACTTGTAGGTAGCGCATGTGATACATACAAACAGGAAAACAATAAATACTAGTCACACTCAACATGCCCTAATGGCATCCATGGTGCCCCATATCTGTCATGCCCCAATGATGTATGGTACTCCAACAATGTACCGGACACAACATACCTGCGGCACTGTAGCCCCATCTATTCCATATGGGATTCTATCCATCACATATTATACAAAATCCTCTTAAATGAGTCTAAACAATATTGTACCAACACAAAAGTCAGCTTCTATAATCTCCCACTACGTTCTCTAGTTCCTCTTGAGATTTTATATAATTAGTTGGCTATCTAAAAACTGACATTGGAATGGTTCACATATCTGCATCAGTTATTTACAAATGGCCTACTAAATCACGGATTTCATATCAGGATGGCACATAAATCGCCCTATCAATTCGTTACAGTACTCTACTCTATCGTGCCAGATTAGTCCCTGAGTGACCTAGAACTATTTCAAACCCCTTGTTAGCTTGTGCTAAAACACATTCATTCAATTCCTAATTTTTTAATTAAATCATATATTCTTATTTTTAGGATACAAGAACTCACTTGCAGTAACTAAGACTATAGCATAAAAATAAACCTGTAAATCAAAACTAAAACAAAAGAAATTACCAAAACTATCCTAGTAGCCGACCCTATCCCTGGCATGCAAGTAACTACAAAAAATACACGCAACTAAAGCTTGACTATCAAAGTTGGAAAAACGAACTCCTGGGCCAGTGGCTACATCAACCTACAGATTGTCAAGCAAGAAAAGTATAAAATGCCCAGATACCACAAATCTAACCTGGGTGGAGGGGGCAGTATGGTGCCAGCTGGTAGGAGTAGTTGTGAATAAACAATCAGAAGGAGGTGGATGTGCAGTAGGGTACAAGCTGACTGACAGGAAGGAGGATGAGAGGAGTGAACACAGCCCACAATTGAGAGTGCAACTATTGGTAACTATATTCATATCTAACTAGGCAGCCACCAGGCAGGAGGGGGAAAGGATCAACTACAGGCCTGTTAGGTGTTCCTTCATACTATGAACTATAATCCCAACCATCTGAAGCAAGGATCAGGAACACATGCACCCATGAACAACCTTAGCAAGAAGCAAAGGAAGCCAGAAGGGAGAGAAGAGAGGGATAGTGGAAGCCTGAGGGGCCTGGGAAGATGCCCAAAATACCTCAAAAAGTAAGTCAAGGGGAAGTGGTAGGCGAGGGAGCCCCCGAAGTGGGGGTGAAAAGGGGGGTGGAGTTTACAATAATTTCTCGTGGTGTTGAGATTTCAATCATGAGGAAAATAGCGGAGAGGGTCGATGAGACACATTCATTCAATATCCTTCCTACTTCTACTCCCCCGCCATTTCCAACCGCTTGAATTATTGGATTTCCACCGCTCTCGCATGCCGCCACCAGCGTAAGGTTGCTAGTATTCAATTGTTTCCCGATCATTTCTCAATCTCCTCGATTAAGAGCCTGGAGTGAGGAGTTGTCCCGGTAGTTCATGGCTGTTCTGATTTTGATAGTCCAAGGCTTGCAGTGAGCCAAGATACTCCTAACTGGCCTTCCATCAGGTCACGCTTAGTCATCCAGTCTGCCCCTTAGTTAGGACGCCCAATTTAGAAAGGGAAGGCGTTCGCCGGCTGGCCCTCCACCGCTCGGCGACAGTGCCTTACCTGCGTTCAACCAACCCAAGGAGCAAAACCTCACACAGTAGGAATCACGTTCCGCTACTCACGATCCCACCAACCCTAGAAACAACCCTTGGAAACCTTGTGTCTTGCTATCATCTTACTCCCTTTTGTCCCCAAAACCCCCCCCCCCATCAACTCCACTACCTACTTGCAATACCTCACTCCCCGTTTGCCCCCTCATCCTCAACTGTCCCTTCCACCAGCTCCTTACCCTCAGCGATCCCTCCCGGTATCTATCATCTCCTTTTCATCAGGAATACACTTGTTTTCCACAACCACCCCACCATGGCAAACGACGAGTACGATGTGAGTTTTACCGTCCTCTTCTCTTATCCTTCTCCTTGGTCCCGAAAAGCTTACAAAATTCCGCTATTCCCTAGTTTCTATTCAAAGGTACAAACCCTATAAGAAGAAAATAACGCTCCATCCCCTAAGAGCCTCATGATGATACCCCACCTGCGACCACCATCGCACATCATCTAGATCCCCTGACCATGCTAGTGCAGCTATCGCATTTATTGCCCTGTCATTCGGGATGATGTATTAACGTTTTCCGATATAGTTGTCCTTATTGGAGACTCTGGTGTCGGAAAGTCCAATCTCCTCAGTCGTTTCACTCGTAACGAATTTAACTTGGACTCTAAGTCTACTATCGGCGTGGAGTTTGCCACTCGCTCTATCCAGGTCGATACTAAGACCATCAAAGCCCAGATTTGGGATACTGCCGGCCAGGAACGTTATCGTGCCATCACCTCCGCCTATTATCGCGGAGCTGTCGGGGCTCTACTGGTCTACGATATCTCAAAGCAAATCACCTATGATAACGTTACTCGTTGGCTCAAAGAACTCAGGGACCACGCTGACAACAATATTGTGATCATGCTTGTTGGCAACAAGAGTGATTTGAGGCACTTGAGAGCTGTTCCGACAGAGGATGCAAAGAATTTTGCGGGTTGGTCTCGTGATCGCCTTAAATGACACGGAATGATATCGGGATTATTCTAACGTATTCCCTAGCCGAGAATCACCTCTCTTTCATTGAGACGTCCGCCCTAGATTCTACAAATGTTGAGCTCGCTTTTCAGACAATCTTAACAGGTGCGTGTCACACAACTCTTACTTGTAGAGTAGCAAAAGCGGAATCTAAGGGTGCCCTATCAGAAATCTACCGAATCGTTTCTAGCAAAGCTCTGGATGGAGGCGACCAGCATCCAGTCAGCCAACCTGGAAGCAGTCAACCCCTTCATATCACTCCCACCGCCGAAAATGCTACCAAGGAAGGCAAGTGCTGCTGAGTCGTTACAGCTTTCTTTGCACCGTTTTTTCAGCCAAGTGGAGGGATTTGAAGGTAAGGGTGGTACAATGCCGAGTGAGTGGCGGGTCGAAACTTGAAATTTACGTTCTGTTCTTTCCACTTCTCTGTACGTACACTGCAAACACCTGATTTGGATGAGTTTTCATTGAGCCCGGGGCTTAGATTGAGCCGGATCAAGATAAAGTCGCGACGAAACATGAATTCACGGGAAACTAACTTTTACTTACACTCGGGGTTGTTGGGATTTCTTATTTCTTTTTCTCTCTAATGGGATAGCGGTTTCGTTGTTTTCATCCCTATGTTCTCTCAATTGATCTACTTTGACCTCTATGCCTAATCCTCTCAAGTCTCATTTCCCAGTATTCCTTAACATTTGTATCTAACGATGTAATTGAAGGTGGATGCTGCAGTCGTGATTATGACTTAGATTCTGTACGATGCATAGACCGCACAATCGATTATCGTTTCCTGCAACTTTACATGCAAATCCGCCCTCGTATGAATCGATCCACAGCGGCCCGACGAACTCCCAAAATGGTACATGCAGCCCTTTTCTCTTTTTGCGTTTTGTTTCCAAAGCACTCTCTACTCTATGTATTATATCCTACTTTCTGCTAAGACTGGTGAATAAAATAATTGCCGTCGCCCAGCCCAAAGAGAGAGATACCCCTTTTGACCATTCCCCCTCCCCACCCAATTGCACCTCAAAAGCGACCCGTAATATAAACCAGAACCCAAACATATCATACAACCCACAATTCCCCAACCAGCCAAAACCCACTCTAAAACAACCAAACGTACCAGAAAAGCCCCACAACTGCCACCAAGAACAGCGCCCAAGCCTTCCAACCCACCCCAGCCCTCTTCGCCATGCGCAGCATACTATTCATCGTCCCTCTAAGTCGTATCCGCGTATTATCAAAAGAGTCATTCATGCTCGACATAAGCGTAGAAGAAGATCTGACTTCGTCGCCAATAGCCTCGGTAATCTATTCTCCCCCCACACACACCCCCCACACCCCATATTAGCATCTTCCCCACATCCCCCTTCCATCACGGGAGATGGAAGGAAAGTGAAACATACCTCCTTCAACATCTTGACCTTAGCACTCAGCCCTTCAACCTGTGCGTCGTTTTGCGACTCCAGCTCTTCCATCACAGAAGCGCTGTACTGGCCCCTCGAGTTGGGCGTTGCGGGTCGGTACTGTGCCATCCCTCTGGGAGGTGCGCCGCTGCCATTTGGATCGCCGAAGAGATGCGCTCGCGCGTCGCGCTGGTGGAGATGAGAGCCGTAACGGTCACTACTAGCCCGTTAGCTAGCCTGTGAAGTAAGGAGGAGGAGGAGGAAGAAGAAAGAAGAAGAAGGCTTGGAGATGGACGATCGAAAGCGAGTGATGAATAGGGATAGGGATGCGGGTAGATATAACCTTGATGAAGCCATCCTTCCTTCGGATCCCTTGATTTTCTTCTGTGTGGGCGGTTTGTCGAAGCTCGTTCAATCCAACACACCGCCTACGGTAGACTACCGGTAACTTAACCTACCCTAGAAAAGAATGAAACGGGAAGTAGGTGGACCAAAAAACAAAAAAGAGAGCTCCCTTTGAAACTGTTTTGATTGAGCGATCCGGAAGGGTTGGATGGTGCCTTGCCTGCCGTGGGTTAGGTAGCCAAGTCACGTGCCACTCGGTCAGGCGAGTTGGCCTTTCGCTGGAGCGCGCTACCCTATCGTGGGTTAGGTTAAGTCGAGCGTCAAGCTACCGTATCATATTACCGTATATCCTCCCCTGTTCCAACCGGCTACGGTACAAAATACCGGTAACGAAAAAATCTGAATGAAAAAGAAAAGAAAAAAACATGAATGAAAAAAGAAATTCTACTTTACCGTTACGGGCCCCAAATCCACACGTTGTGGACGAGCTAGTCCGTTGTACAGTACTCGAGTACTACTTGTGTGGGGAAGAACGGGCGGGGAAAGGGGGTGGGGTGGGACCTGGTGTGGTGGGCGGGGAGAGAATTCCTCCTGTACTGTAGACTAGAGTAGACTACCGAGAAATGATCCTGCTATCTGGATTTTGTTCCTTTTTTTATTCTTATTCTTTTTTTCCTATAACCCTATTTTATTTTATTTTTCTTTCCCGCTCCTTCTTCTCCCTCTTCTCCTCACTGCGAATCCCCGGTTTGGTTTCTCCGGGGTTCGCAGATTACGGTAACGGGAACGGCGCGAAGGAGGCTTGGGTTGATGGATGGATGGAGGCACGAATGGAGAGTTCCGCTCCCTCCCTGTTTTTGTTTCGTCATTTTTATTTTTATTTTTTCCGAGCTTCCTTTCTTTTTAAGGTTTTCCGGGATGGGATGAGGGGCAGGAAAAATATGAGAGCAAGAACGGGAAAGAAAAAATAAGGCATGGGGCTATTTGCGGCTTGTGTGTTCTGATGCTACGATACCATGCGTGGTGCATTGCTATGTAGTTATTGTACCGCTACTTGCACAGTTACGTGCCTCTTCGGTGCTTGGTGCAATGCTAGGAGGGGATGGAGCCGGGGGGGGGAGGGGGCTTGAATATTGGCTTGTTATTTGGGGGCTTGGGGTTGGGAAAATCTCGAAGTGGAAGCCATAAGAGGGGGGGATTCACCAATTAGGTTGAAGAACGCCAATTCAAGAAGGCTGATGTATTTTCGGTGCAGCGATGGCTTAACAGACTTTAGGTCCGATCAAACAGATGAATGTGAACCCGGTGATGGGAAGGTCCCTCCTCCCCCATTTTTATCCGGGAATAAACACTATGACGTCCCGTTTCTTATAATTCAATTTTATTTCCTGTTCGAGTTATCCCAGTCGAGAGTAGACATTGTCTGTGCTCCCGATATTGCTATAATTTACCATAATGTGATACATTCTCAAGTGAATTGATTGATAATCGGCTAGTAAATTCACTGTTTCCACCCAAAAGGTCACACCATAGGAGCTGCAAGTACCTTTGCTCATTTTGCGAATATCGGAACATGTAATCACACCCGATCCAAGCTCTACGGTCGAGGTGCTCTGCACTTTTTATTCGGGAATCCAGCACCTCCAGGTTGGTCCGGAACAGGTTCTCGTCGATATTCCTGATTGGGACCTCGCGGTTCGACCAGTACTCTCCTATACTAGAAGTGCTGTCAGATACCGCAGTGGATCAGCCCAGGGCGCGCGGGGGGAGGCTTCCGTTGTGCAGACAGCTATCCAGAACTACCTTTTCCCCCTCCCTCCCTCCCCTCTCGCCCCCCTTCCCACCCCCCCTCGTTCTCCCTTCTCGCCTCGCCATGTAAGGGGCCCGCCCAGCCCAGTGGAGGCCCCATAAAACCTGCTTCCCCACATACCAGCATGTCCACTCGAACCATGCGGAACCCCAGATGCATACTCGAGTACAACGCTTCACAAAGGCATTGAGAGCCCTACATTTTTCTTGGTATGGGTAGTTTGGTGCTTCGATTATGCACAGCAGAAGCAGAGCCCTTCAGCTTATCGACAATCGACAGTTTTCTTGCTGCTGTACAACCTGATGACCAAATGAGGTTTGCCATTCTAGTTGCCCACTGGTGCGGAGATACTTGATTCCCTGCGCCCAGATGGAAAAGAAAACAAGGACTGTATGCTACAGCCTACCGGCATGATCGGCAATTCACCGCATATGTGCTTCTCTCAGTTCGTGACGTCGCAGAGAGGACTTTTGGCCTCAGCCTATCATCCTCAGTCACCCAGCATTTGTGGTTCGGATCCGTGATTCTCGCTTGGGCCAGCGGAAACCCCCACATCTCTCAGCCCAGACCAGCCCACCCAGCGAGCCGACGAGCCAAAGAGCCAGCGCAAAAGCATTCGTGCACCTAGCTCGAGTAGAAACTTGCACCCCCAATCCAATCCACGAATTCCCATTCGCAAAGCTCGCAGCTGAAACTCAAAATTTCCGAGGAAATATTCTACTAATACCTGCACGGATCCATCACCTATTCCCTCCCCCTCCCCCTCCCCCTCCCCCTTCCCTTCGTGTCAATGATCAAGTGGGTGGGAAATTCGGGATCCGTCGCCTTGTGGGGGAGCGCCAAATAGGGCTTCTTGCTGATTTTTTTGACCTGGCCCCCCAAGAGTCATGTAGGGTCGGCAGATTTGAGCGAATTTTCTTACACCAGGGTCCCTGCCTCCGCATGTAGATGTATGGGGTTTCCGAGATTTCTCGCTATGGCAAACGAAAGAGTGCTTGATAGACGAGGGCCCCACGATCAGTGATTTTGACCTAACTTTTTAACTCTCCCGCTTGATTACCCGCCCTCGTTCTCCCTCTTCTTCACCTTCCCGCTTCCTGGTTTGCCTTGGTGCAGCCGGCGAGTTGCCTTCTGATCGCCCTAGGGTTTAGCCTTTCATCTATCCGTAGTGTAGGACAAAGGAGATCAATCCAGTGGTGCATCAAGCTCTTGTTTCAATATTGTGTGACTCATGATACCGCATCATGACTCATCAACGTGAAGTTGCCCAGCTCTCCTAAGCAACCGCTCGCCATTTCGCCATCACCACTAACTTAATCCAGTCGTCACAGGATATCACTCGTGTATACCAGCAGGCTCATTGTTACCCCCACCACTTCCCAAGTCCATTGTGGGCCGAGGAGATCAAACCCCGCCCGATATACTGAGGTTGTGAAGGTTCTGCGAAAGCTTATTTGTTCTATATCCGGTAGTTCCCTATCAGCTGCCCTGTCTCTCGACACTCACTATTGGGATCGGATTTTGCTTGTTCATCAGTCCAACATGTCAATACCAACCCCCTCCCCAAACCATTGCATAATCACAACATTGATATTCGCGTATTGTGCAATCTGCAATCCATAGCCTTATCTTATAATGAAAATGGTTTATCCCTCTCCTTCTTGGTTTGTTTGAAGAAAAAAGAATAAAAAAGACCGGACAGGCAAGGTTTTAAGAATTCGAGGATAGAGCAGAAAGTTAAATGAGGGGCTTTTTCCCCTCTTTTATTATCTCGCCCACTTCCTTCCGGTACCCACACAGCGTAATTCGGCGATATCGCTATGTAACATTGTGATTATCGATCTAGTCACATTTGCGTTAATCGAATATTCTTGTGTTCGTCCTCAATCGGCATATCAGACATTTTGAGAGTTGGTCCTTATAACACTGAAATTTCGTTGCTCAGTAATCTTGCGGATCGGGAGATTCTCTACCCTTAAAAAACCCCGCTGCTCTGAAAACACCCCCACACTTGTGGAGGTTAGTACTTTTTCTGACAATCCTTTTCCAATACCACTCAGTCGGACTTGCAAGCCCTAGCGAGAGGTAGCCTTAAAATTAATTAATAGGAGGATTATCTTATCCCACTGCCAGATAATCGCCTCCAGTGCTTCCACGGTACTTGTGTCCATATGCCCACCGGACGTCAGGTGAAGAACTCCAATGTATCCCACCGCCAATACTCCGAACTTGATTGGCCGCAGTGATTGAACATTACGATCCAATCCTTATCAAGCCCCGCAGAGCCCGGGCCCGTGTGCATTCAGCTGTACAGCAATTTCCTTTTCCTCTTCGAGTTAGCGACGGCCCGGTGGTGGGTTGTCACAGGTCATTCGAGATCTTGCATACAAGTAGGGAGATGACCAATTCCGACGCCAACAGTCTCTTGCCGATACCCTGGAGTCCCAAAGGGAAAGGGATAGTAGCAAAGAAATCATCGAGAGGAAAAGGATAGCATGAACTCTGTCTGCAACATTTCCGGATATTGCCGCACAGCAGTTTTCCGGGATCCTCGGGGTTTCCAGATTCATGACCTTTTATAAAGTAAAGTAGGGCTAAAGGTTCCCAGGCGTGGGGTTTGATTTCCGACCGAATGATGGCGGCGTTTCCTAATTTTTTGCGAGTACGACACCACATTGCACCATATCTTCCTCGCCAACAATTGTTTCGGTCACAAAAGGGGAACTTGGGGCGGAAACCGTTGGCCTGGATCATTTGGCTCCGAATTTCGGTCTCGCCCGCATCATCATCACCATCGCCACCACCATCTTCGGGGGAAGGAGGTACCGTGCGGTAATGTACTTCACTACTTGTAATTGTGGTCATGTCAGCCTCTCTCAACGCCTTTGCGCTGGGCCGCAGTCGGCGGCTCGTATACCCCATCCGGCGCCCGGGAAATTTTTGTGTACCGGTCTACTGCTGCACTGTCCAGTGCTGTACGTGGTTTTGTGACTCGATTCTAGAGTAGGTATATTGGGGAAGCCCATCATGTACCGTACCCTTTTTTATTTATTTTTTTCGCCGGTGGGGGCTTTCTTTGCTTTTTGATGCTGAGCTGGCAAAAGAACCGTGTTGAGTCGTCCCAGCCTCCAAGGATCCAACAAAAATGAAGGCGGGCAGCATGAGGCGGCCCGCGTCTGGCCGCCTTCCAAGACCTGGAGAGCTCTCAAGTGGTGTCTCGGATCAGTGTCTGTTATTTGAGCGTTGCCAAGCGCTACAGTAGGCTTGTACTGACCCGTACGGTGTCCGGCAGGAACTTAAGGAACAGTTTCTGGACGTTAACCAGCCAAATATACCCCTGCCGGCTCCGGTTACCGGTAATCGGCCCTGCCCGTGTGCTCGTGCCAAGGTGTGGCAAGGAGTTACGGAGATGTTGTTTGAGGTTAACCAGCCAAATTGTAAATATATCCCTGACTGCTCCTGCTAATGGCTTCCTACCCTGTAACCATGCAATGTGACCATGCCCATCTGCAGCCTTACCACCAATCAGATGTGGATTCTGTTCTCGAGACTCTCTACTCGAGTCGAGATCCGGTATCCAAGTACTCGAGTACCGGTACTTCGTACTGCATGATTCAGTGGATGTAGCACCGTGGAGTTAAGGGAAGCAGCTACCGGTATTGCCTTATTGATTACCTGTCGGATAGCCCCGTATGATACGACAAGGCACCACTGCAAAAATTTTCAAAGAGATTGTGCATACTGTACTGTATGGTAGAGGTTAAGTACCGTAGATGAGTTCCTACAAGGAAATAGTCAGGTGGGAGCTCTGGCGCGAGATACTTCCCAAACCGGGAAACATGTTGCCCAGGCAGTCTGCCCATTCGTTCTTCGTATTCAGACGAGCGGGGTCCAATAGACATTGTATTTCCATGTGAAATCACTGAGGTATAGAGAACCGTCCTCAACTCCTGAAGAGGCGCTATCCCCCAGAGACACAGCCGGCTTTTGTCATGACAATCCTTTGTTGGCCACATGCAGGAAAAAGAAAGGAACAGAAAATATAAAGAATATAAAAAAAAAGGAAAAGCAAAGAGGGGCAAAATGAGCAAGGCAAAGTGAGGAGATCGTACGAGTCCCGTATCATAATAGCCGTGATTTCTTGGCAAGTGAAACATTTTTTAGAAACAGGACCCTGAGTTTCCTGTTTGATCATCTCTTCGTAAGGTTGGGTCGAGCACGGTAAAAAGGGATCGCCAGGGTAGATCGTAGCGGCAGCCACGAGAAGGGGCATTGCGCAATTGGAGATCCGCACCGGGAGGCGGACGGCCGTTTGCTCGCAATTGGGGGAAAGGAGAAGGGAAGCCGGCACCGGGGGGCAAGTTCACAGTGCAAACGTCCCCGAATGCACGGGCAACACTGGCTCGACCGCCCTTCCCCTTTCCTCCCTCTCCCTACCATACCGTACAGTGCAGATTATCCGTGTGGGTGTGCGGGTGAGTGCTATGGGCTTACAATTGGACAATTAGCATGTCCTCAACCGTCGGTGCTCTTGAGTGCCTCGTGGTGCGCTGATCCATGCAAACTTCGAAGGCCAGGGAAAACGGCAGCTTGCGTCCGTCCTCGAGCCCGAGGATGGACACGAGAGAAATTAGCGAGCCCGTCGGTATGTGTGGCACCGGTACAGTATCCTACCGTACAGTTACAGCGCTGTAAACCGGGCCTGGAAAAATTTTTGATTTGATACCATCCGTGGACATGAATCCGCCTGTACCTTCCCATTATGGCAACTATTCACGTGAACAAAATGCATGAGTCCAAATGGCGAGGGCCTATTACCGCTGTCCCCAAGGCTTTTCCCTCCCATCATTCCCTGGCTAAGAATAATAGGTGAGAAGGCTCCCCTGATTACAGTATGAGGCTATCTGTTAGATCCAGGTTACCGTACTTCTGACATGAGCCCTAGAGCAGATGGGTCCAAAAGCCCGCGGGCCCGACGTAACTGGTTGCGATATATCATACTCGTACAATGGTTGCCGGTATTATACCGTGCTGGCACATACTAAATTTGCGTCGATAGTTTGTACAAGTGCGAGTGGTCCGGGTGGAAGACTGCCGGTACAGCAACATCACTCCGATACCATCACCTCACGGTTCGGCGTTTGTAGAAGCTAGCACTGGTGAATCAACCCACTCTGACCAAACCGGTATCTCGTTGAATTCAATTCTTTGCTCCCTCTTCCTCTCGGAACGATCGTCAATGTTTCCCATTTCCGTATCCGTATCATACCCGAGTGGGAAAGATGGCAAATTTTTTGAAGGCCGCATTCCCCGAATGACAACTCCAAAAATGCACAGTCCACACCTTGTTACATAAGCACTCCCTCGCCTAGAGGATCGCTATTGCTAACTTCAGCATTTAGCTCCGCAACTCAGACCCCCTTTCTCTCCACCCTAGGCTAACTAATACATGAAGCGCCTGGAGGATTTAACCCAGGATCGATGAGCTTCCTGGATTCTCACCGGAACTCTCCCCGAAATGGTTGCAGTGATTCCCATTGTGACCCTGAAGCTGCAAATGCAAACGCATCTCTTTCTGGTGGAACATCTTGCCCGGGCTTTTTTACATCGCGGTATGTACAACCGTGAGCGCCAAGCGGGCTGAACTTCATTCGAACCCTTTTACGTCGCTGCTAAGATTCCGGTGGTGCACATCGCATGAGACTCTCGCCTTGCAGATTATCATCTACAGATCTCCTGCCTCAATTAATCCCTGTCCAGTGGGGCTTTTTCAATTGCGGCGGGTTGCTTCTGTAGCATTATTTGGCATCGATACCCTTGTGTTTTCTGCCACCGCCGCTGCCCGCTCCGGGAGGGAAAGTGGAGAGGGGTGGGGGAACGGTGTTCGTGATAAGGGTACATCCCGGGGCTACATCCAAATCCCCCCCTCTACCAGTGCACGGCAAGCATGTTGTGAGTAAGAAGATGTACTTGCTCTTTTTTGTTTTTGCGATTCTTGTTTTCTTTTCTTTTTTCCTTTTTTTTTCTATCTTACTCTCTTGCTCGTACGCGCGGGATGAGGAGATGTCCACGGTCTTTGTCAATCTTTTGGTTGAGATATATCCCAGTTGCAGCGGCCGTTCTGCCGGCGATATGCGATATCCACATCCCATACCGAGTTTACTGATTGCGTGCCGTTCGTCCATATCCAAATACAGCTTCCGATTCTAGTTGCAGCGTTGCATTCCTACTCCATGCTCGTTACTATATTTTGTTTTCTTGTGGAGTCTCGATCATTTGCGTGGCGACCCGGTTAAGCAATTCACTCACTCCTCGGAAAGAGTTTAGACGTTGCTAGCTTTATCTGCATCGGAGGGAGCTTCACTTATAGGGCAGCTCGGTTTATTGGCTTGGTGTCCGATGATCCCCTGGGGGCCTTCGTTCTCTTTTTTTTTTTTCGCCATCCTTCCCACTTTTTTCTTCCGAGGCGTCTTTTTTTTTTTCATTTTTCCCGACTTGCTTTGCCCCCTCCCCCAGGTTTTTTCCCGGCCCAGATATCGAAAACCATTGGAGAGCTCCGGGGTGGTGGGCGTTAGGCAAGTTTCGCTGAATACAGATCGGAATTGATCCAATTGGACGTGGGGATCATTTCTGTGATTGACTGGCCCCAGATGTTCGCCTCACGTGGAATAATGGCTTTGGGGAATTAATTTTTCTATACACACAGTTCCCAGTATCATACATACATTGCATCTTTTTCAGGGTCGGTGGCACAGGCCACGCTTCACAGCTCCGCATGAGGGTGCCGACTGAATGGGGAAAGGAAGGCTAAAGAGATGCTGCCTTCGGGGAGGATGTTTAGGGAGCAACATGGGAAGCGCCCTGTACACAAAAAGCTGGGTATCGGTGGTATTCTGGTTACTGGAAAGTAAAGGGTCCAGCAATGAGCGATTTCGGAGTTTGGGAGACGCATGTAACGTACCGTATATACAGTGCAGCTAAAGAAGAACAGGAAGAGTAGGAAGAGTAGGAAGAGGGGGGGAGAGGAGAGGGAGGAGTGAGAGGAGGGGATAGAATTGGTTCGCTGGGCACAACGCACATAGGATGGTGATGATGACGGTGATGGTAAATGGAGGATGGGTGGGTGTGGGAGTGGAGAGTTGGGAGTTGGGAGTGGGAGGATAGATGAATAGGATTAGAGTGGATGGGTTAGACGGAGGGAGCGAATTGGTTGGACAGGATGGCAGGCTGCAATTCGTGGTGTTGTTAGTGGGAAAGCGGGCGGGCAAGGAAAGGTTCACTCTATAGGCGAGTGAACCAGCGAGTCGAGCGGATACAAAGAAGTACTGGAGTAGAAGAACTCTGGTTGAGCATCCGGCGCAGGGCTAATTCCCAGTCTCCTGTTACTTGGAGCACTCTTACGGTGTTTTCCCTCCTCGCTCTTTTCTTTTCATACACTCTCACGGCTTCGGCTGTGGCTACCCAACGAGTTGCTAGCCCGCCCTAGGATCTCTAGCAGCGTTTTGCAGCGTGGACCTGCCCGTTTGCGGTGCCCGTTTGGACTGACGAGCGTTCTGATTCCCTCTCCGCACCTCTCTCGCTACATGCTGGTCGGGGGATTTCTATTCACGTTCTCCCACCCCCATTCCCACAAAAGTCTACGGTACCCTGCCCAAAAAAAAAAGAGATCCCTTTCAACAACCACCCCCCTACCGATCCTTACCACACCCTACTTTAACACAACCCAATTCTTGGAGCGAGCTCAGTCCAACCCTCAGTCTCTGTGGAAATAGATAAAAAATTCGCAGCTCTTGCTGGCCTTGAAGCTGGTCCCTTTTTCCTTTCCGCAAGCTATTTATCCCACCCCAAGGTATTTACAGTCGCTTGCAACCGTATCGCCGGAATCTACAGCAATGCGACCTGAACCCAGAGGATCCGTTACACAGACGGTCTCAGAAAAGCTTAACATCCTTCTCACAACACCCCCCCCGCATCCTTTGGACCAATTGTCCGTCGATGAGATCAATAGAACTCGCGATGCTATCCTGCGGGCCCACCCCTCATCATCCATTGTCTTTAGGACGATAACCTTGGAAGAACCGGCAAAAGTTTTACTACTGCCGTTCCTACAAGCTGAGCACAAAAGAGAGGTCACGGGTAGGCCTAGAAGGCCCCCGAGGCTTGCGAGGGTATTGTTTGATGCCATTGGAGAGGATCGCTCACTGGAGTTATGTGATTCGGTGGTGGATGTGACATTAGGGGAGGAAGTGAGCTTTGACCTTATCGAAAAGAAGTATCACTCGCCTCTCAATGCGTATGGCTTGCCCCTCTCCCTCATGCCCTTTTCGTGTCTAAAATAAATACAGTGATGAGATTGCCAATTTCCCTGAGGTGGCAATGGCCTCTCCCCTCTTCAAGGAAGCTTTGGCTGAGCTGAACCTACCTGCGAACGTCTTTATCGTTATCGATCCATGGATGTACGGCGGTTGGGAAAACCCAAAAGAAACAAGCCCTCGTTACATGCAGGGACTGGTCTACGCCCGTGACCCCAAGACAAACAACCCGGATTCAAATCACTACGCATTTCCAATACCCTTAATTCCGGTGATGGACATCTGCAAGAAGGAAATTGTTCGAGTCGACAAACTAGCTACTGGTGGCAGGGACGATGGGCTCAAATATGGCACGGGTCCTAAAAATGCTTTGGATCACTGCAGAGCCGTGGAGTACATCCCGGAGTTAGTCGAAGGAGGGCTGAGGCAGGATGTCAGACCCCTTAACGTTATACAGCCCTATGGGCCATCATTCACAGCCACCGGGTCTCTGGTCGAATGGCAAAAGTGGAGGTTCAGGATCGGATTCAATTCCCGCGAGGGCGCAACAATACATGATGTTTGGTATGACAATAGGAGTGTTTTCTATCGCATGAGCTTCAGCGAGATGTCCGTACCGTATGGAGATCCCAGAGCACCATTCCACAGAAAACAGGCCTTTGATTTTGGAGACGGCGGGGCTGGGCGAGCGGCAAATAACCTCGAACTCGGCTGCGACTGCCTCGGCCTCATCAAGGTCAGTGATGTAACTCCATTTTACTATATATTGAGGGGTAGGTTTTTTAATGCTTTTTGGCAACAGTACTTTGATGGTTTCATGAACGACACCTCCGGTAAGGGAATCGTCTCGAAGAATGTTGTCTGCATGCACGAAGTAGACGACGGTATCCTGTGGAAACATACCAACTATCGCACAAACCGTGCTGTTGTCACTCGCAACCGGAAACTAATTGTGCAGTTCATCATCACTCTCGCCAACTACGAATAC
Source organism: Tuber aestivum (assembly GCA_900010015.1). Lineage (NCBI taxonomy): Eukaryota > Fungi > Ascomycota > Pezizomycetes > Pezizales > Tuberaceae > Tuber > Tuber aestivum. The sequence continues at coordinate 437,932 of LN891025.1, read as the reverse complement.
ATCTTCGCCTATCATTTCGACCAAGCTGGCGGTATTACTATTGAGACAAGAGCTACCGGCGTTGTCAGCACTGTACCAATCGACCCAGGTACTACCAGCCCATGGGGTAATGTTGTCAGCCCGGGCGCTCTCGCGCAGAACCACCAGCATATCTTCTGTGTGCGCATCGACCCCGCTATTGAGGGTCCAAAGAACACTATAATTCAGGAAGAGTCGCACCCGATTCCTTTCACCCCGGAGCTTAATCCTTGGGGGAATGCGTATGAAGTCAGACAAACAATATTTAAGAGGACGTGTTGGGCAGATGCGGCGCCGCATAACGCCAGGCTCTTCAAGATTGTCAACCAGAATGTCCGCAACCCAATAAGCGGTAGACCCGTGGGATATAAGCTCGTTCCTTCGCCCTCTCAACTCACTCTAGCCCATCCTGATAGCATCATGGCTAAGCGCATGGCGTATGCAAGCCATCATTTATGGGTCACTAGGCATCGTGACGGGGAGTTCTGGGCAGCGGGAAGGTTCACCAATCAAAGTTCGGTTGAGGTTTGTTTGTTATCAAACCCTACCTCTAGATATATTATCTGACAAACAATCAATTCACAGTCTGGCGGCGTCAAGGATATGATTGAGAGAAATGAAAATATTGAAAATGAGGACTTTGTTATCTGGCACTCCTTTGGCTTAACCCATAACCCTAGAGTGGAAGGTTTGTTCAAAATTTAATGACCTTCCTCAACATATTTGATCACTCGGCTAACTTTGTGAAACAGATTTCCCAGTCATGTGAGCGGCTCTAAGACCCCCTGTTCTTCGCTTAACTTTTCGCTGACGTGTTTTAATCTAACCGTTTTAGGCCAATCGAGACACATCAGATTCACCTCAAGCCGGCAGATTTCTTCACCAAAAACCCTGCCATTGATGTCCCGTCCACAAAAAACCAGTCATCCATCTTGTATAAGGTTGGGGGTCTTGTTAGCGGATTCGTAGCGGAGGTCCCCAAGAACAGCAAGGAGAACGAGCGCACCAGACCAGCCAAACTAGTTACCGTGGACGACAACAGCACAGAGCAGCTCGCGCAAGGGATAAAGAGTTGTTGCATATAAGAAGGCGCTTTGGAGTTCTGCTTTTTCACCCCCCCTCCTCCCTCTGCCATTACCGGTATAATACTTTTTCTACCACCCATATATCCGAATGGTAGCAGGAGGGTAGTTTCTTTTCGTCACATTTTCATTCCAGTGCATTCATAAGGGCGGGCGTTTGCTTCAATTACTCCTTCAGTCCCATTCCTTCAAGTCAGGTGCTTGTATCCATTTCATTTTTTCCTTTCCTCTTCTTGCTTTGGGACCGGCTTTCTCTTGCTAAATTTTTCACCCTGCCTTTCCCTATTTTATCTTCAAAGATTGGGGTTTTTCTTATTTCCCGTTACTTGTTTGTCACTACCACAACGAGATCACGACTATTCAGGTCACGAAGCAACGAAACGATTGACGCTATGTTGTCATAGATTTTTTTTGTTCTTTGCTTTGTTATTATTGGCGTTCCTCTTCACTATCCCTTCACATTCCCTACCCTCTTCGCTCACCCTCCACTCAAAAGCGCGGCGGCGAAAGCGCTACTGTACAGGCAGGTTAGAGTGGGGGGGGAGGTACCGGCAGGGTGTCGAAAGCCCCCATTTTAACCAATGGCCCCCATACGCACGTTTCTCTCTTGATTTCCTTCATCTTTTCTTTTTTATGATATTTCCTTACCCCTGTAGTCTTCACCACCGCCTTTGTATAGCAACCACCTCCATTCCGAAAAAGGGGGAAAGTCTAAAGGAAGAGGACGGAAGAAAAAAATTGTACATAACTCCCACTCCCCTTTCCCTTCCCTCTAGCAAGCAAGTTAAGCCTTACGTCTTATACAATGCCATATCGTAAGTCTATTGTTTTTTTTGCCCTTATCATCCAACCGACCCATCAGAAATATTTCGCCAAAAATCACTAGATCGAACCTTGCGGGGCACTATACCGTATGCCAATCAAGGCGGCAGAAACCTGGGGATCTGGGACCGGTAGATAGATAGGTGGATAGATAACATACTTGTACGGGGGGGGGGGGACAACGAACAGGGGCTCATGTTGCAACGCATCAGAAATGTCTTGGCAAACGGTGACTTTTGGTCTGCTGGTTGGCCCCCCTCATACTCGTATGTTGTGTATCCATGATAGTTTTCCCCACTACCGGTATTTGCCCGAAAAACGCCAAGCCAACACGGTTAGTCATCCACCTTCCGTATCCGGCCCAGTATTACCGACCGACACTTGGCCCATGGGAGCCTCACACAGCTCACACTCACTAACTTCGCCGTTCACCCATCGACCCATCATCCCTCCTGCTCCTCATCAACCCCGCCCCTCACCCACCGGTCCAATCCCCATTTCCACACCTCCTACACAGCACCGCAACTCCTCTGCTCGGCCCCTAGCTCACCAACCTTTCCCTCCCCATTCCTGTTCTTCCTTCACGTCGAATACAGCTATGCTAGGTAGATGCGTCCCCACGATCCGTAGGCTTCCCAATCCACACACAATCTACCAGCCTATCCGCACCAAATATCCTCGATGACCCTCGTTTTACTGCTATTATCGAATATCCCCGGGCTTCTCGGGAGGGATGCGGGTATATCCCCAGCATTGTCATTAGCCTGATTACAGATGTTACAGGAACTTGTCTAGGAGATCCGCTCTCTCAATACCAGAACTGATGATGTCCCGCTAAGCTCTCGGGCCCTATGGGACACCACAAACTGTGGATAGTGAGGGGTGCATCCGATCAGAAAAAACCGACGCAGCAGTTGCACGTGGTAGGGAAGCTGGGAGTAACGAAGGCATTGGCGCAAATACCTTAGCCGAAGAAAATTAGATGTCTTTGTCTCAAAAGCTTTTACCCTTTCTTAGCATGGCAGTCGTGAATATTTTACAGTTTCATGTATCCCAAGGCATAACAGGATTTTCTGCTCACCCACACGCCCGCCTTATTGACATATCCACATATCCACGTGTTCATTTTCCTTGATCTACTTCCTTTCCTCCCCTCTTAAAGTATGGTGGGCATTTTAGGTCCGATGTTGGCAATAGCCCATTGCATGGTTTATTCGTATTGCGCCCAATTCCGCCGGGATTAATTACCCTCCTAATATGGTGCCAGCCTCGGGATCCAATACCTTTAGCCAGTTTCTTGAAGGGCATCGAAATGATCACCAGCCTTATGCACGGCCGCACCACCAACATGGAAGATTTTTCACCACTGCCCGTCCATAGTCCCTTCCCCATGAGAATCGAGAATTGGTACATGGTCATCACCCACACCACTCCCAGACACATCCACCGGGAGAGGCTAGCCGTGAATATTGCAAGTGGTGAAAGTAGTACAGTACAATGGGAACAGGATGAACTTAGATGTGCTATGTGGGATACAACAGAAGCCGGTCTCGTATTTCGCCCGAGGTGGGGGGGTGATTTTGGGCTCGATAAGCCTATTTTGTGTCCCGGAAACTAAAGCGCCACCGATCCGATATACAGCCTCACAACCACACAGATGCATACACCTCGATTGGAGAAAGCAATCACCGCAGTTGGTAACAGTAAAACATATCATACCGTGTACAAGTGCAGGTATAGTAATTTACCTGGCCGACATTCCGCCAAAGCCCAGCAAATCCGCCACACCCACCCACCCACCCACCAGTGACACGGCGATATTTTCGCATCTAATTGAATTCGAGTGTGCCCGTAGTAAACCCTCCATCATCTTGGACCGGGTGTGGAAGGTTATTCCTTAAGGGCGAGATACAGTATGGATGGATGCACACGGTTGTGGCAATCACAGGTATGCTCGTTCGAGCCGCCTCCGAGTGATCATGCATGACGTGTGTTCCTCTATTATTTTTTTGGCCCGGGGGGTGGATTTACGATGCTATGATGGATACGGTATATTAAGAAAAGGATGTGAGGCGGGATATAGCATGTCAATTCTCACACACTGTGGTGGGGCGGGAATTCCCAGGTATGATACCGGCAGTATATGTTCTCCGTTCTGTAAAGTTATCTGATGTGATGACGGGTCATCTCTAACCGACCAACCGGTAATGGCGGACACAAGGGGATCGTTGATCTACTGGAGGATGCGAGTGGGTGGTTCCGAAAGTTTGGGACGAAAGTAGTGGGGGGGGGAGGGGGGAAGTTCGGAGCACCCGCCATCCAGATTGTTAGACACATCTTGGAACATGGTCGTATTGACTGTCGTGGTGACTGTCGTCTGTCACGCAGGAGTGGCAGCCGGGGGGTGATAGATTGCTGTCTTCCAATGCATTTACCGTACTGCTGCACCGAAATCGGAGTGGATATGATGGTCTTTTATTCGAAGCCCATAGAAATCGTGGCAGTGCAGGATGTTGGGCGGGGGATTTGGATGGTTGCTTTGACAGAGATTGAGTATGATACTAACTGGCCAGTTTGCGTAAATTAGAAGCTTACTCTTTGGGCTTGAGGTCGCAGGGCAGTGAGACATAATTCTTAGGCTAGCTAATGCTCCTTGGCCACGTTAATGAAAAAAAAAAAAAAGACATGCTTGGCCCCTTCCAATCATATGGGTTCTAGGATCGTATATGATAATAATATAGCATTTGCAGGTCATGAGCGCTTCTGTCGAGTGGATGTAGGTAGATGGGTGTCCAAGCTAAAAGTCCTCCGAATGTTGCCCTTAGTAGAGAGTTATGCTTGCGGAGTTCCCAAAAGGCCACTTGCGCTAATCCAGAATATCATAGGTGAAATTTATACATTTGGACTATCCCACAATACCTCTACACGAGTTGAATACATGAAATAAAAATTTAATATAAAAAAAACAATAAAAGAATGGAGCAGAGCCCCGCTACCCCCCCGTCCAGGGAGCCCATCCTTACTTGATCCCACCCACACCCACCGGGAACTTCCCAACCTAACAGTGAAGCCAGGTGCCCGCTGCGGGCATGTCCCTCGCTAGTCTCTCTGCCCCTCTACCGGTAACTACTCTAGCTAGGACTGGCCAACCCATGCACTCCTCCAACTCCTCCTGGTAGTGCTTGCGGGGGAATGTCTGTATTGCAGGCGCAGCCCTCATCCCGGAGATCTCCTCTTGTAAGGTCCAGATCACTGATCGGGGTTGCTTGTGGGTAAACGGGGAAGGAGCGTGCGGCGCTGAATACCATCATGATGGCGCCGCCTCCAACCCTCGGATGAGACTCATGATGGCACCTACACGATCTCTCAGGAATTCTGCGCGAGGAACATTCACCAAGTCAGAAATCAGTATTGCCAAGAAACCCCAAAGGTGTAGAATAACTCTTTTAATTTGGTTGCTCTGGCATACCATGATCGTAGGGGACAATAGCAATCCTAGTGTTGGATGCGGTGGTGTGGCCGGAGGGGTTTCGTGCGCTGGTGCGGCAGTGGTGGAGTGATATTAAAAAATACCGTCGCCAAAATCGGAGTCCGTCCCCGAGGTATAGCCGCACCACTCCAATTGCTCCGCTCTGCCAGCCCCAATGGCAGGAGAATTGTGTTGATAGCTATTACTCATAAATCAAGGGCCCTCGGAAAATGGGGTCACTGGTGATGTTAAGTGGTTATGAGAGGTGAGCCTCAATTTTCGCAAGCAAGGTGTGGCTCGGTCGTTTGTGCCCGGGTAAAGGCTGGGAACAGACTTGTGGTTTCGGCAAGCAGTAAATATGCAAAAGGTGAGCGGAAGTCGATGATAGGGGTCATAGGTAGCGGAATTGTAATCGTGAGGATGAGAACGCTGTCAGAGTTAACGATACGGCGAGAATAGGAGGCTTACTCGGGGGAACTGGATGAGAAAGCCGTGTCACCCGTAACCGGTGCAGTGTCATGGCGTGTGGCAACGAGGGAGAGGATGCGGATAGAGCAATTGAAGCTGGCTAACAGACAGAGTATGATAAACCTAAATAATTATTCATTGTGTTGACCGGGGTGCACTCGTTATTGGTCTGGCGATCGCTGATCTGTCCGGGTGTCTGGTAGCAACTCGCGCACACGAGTACGAGTAGTTTTCGGCCCTTCCGCAACTCCAATCAAACAATTTTACTTACCAAAACCTCCATTCACCCCCACCAGTCCTAAGATTTCATATATAAAAGGTTTGAATCATTTGGGAGCTTGTACCAGCTTCTTTTTTTGTACCCTTCGGCCAACCCATAGGGAACGCTCAATCACTTGGAGTCCGCTTAGTTTGATATAGCACGCTCAAACTTCCAGTGGTTTCTGTCCCTCACCTCCTGCTATCCAACACGTGTTGTCCGCCGTGTATTTCTTGATGCTGGCCTTCGCTTCCAAGGCACTTCTTCTAGCACCTCTACTTTCCCTGCCTTCAAATCCTTTCCTTTCAGTTTCGCATTACAGGACCTCAATCACATCCTTCAACCTAAACGATACCATGGCACCGTAAGGATCCTTATACCTAGAGGCGACCATCCAGTAGATGGAGACAGCACCGGTGGCCAAGGCCGGCTTGACTGTTGCACCCATGCAGGGCATCCGGAGGTGTTTTCCTTGAGTCCTGTCATGAGTGTTTGGTGATGCTTGCAGCCTCACCTCCGCAGCAACAGCAAGAATATGTGACAGTCGAAAACACCCCCCAGCCATCGTTGTAGCGCAATTCTCGCCATGACGTGGCCGTCTACCTTCGCTATATAAATTTTGGACACAGAGTGTTAGGTAAACGGGCCCCAAGTATACTGCTTTCTCTGATTATCATCCGACCACGGGCTGACAACCATATTTTATTCAAGAAATTGCCCACGATCTTTCCGGTTTAGGGGCACCTCGCTTTTGTGATGGGCACTACTTACAATAGATATCATGACCCAGACTGATATGACCAATATCCATGAAGAATCGCAACAAACTGGCAAACAATTAGGAAAAAATAATTGACAGTGCTGAAATGAAATTCGAAAAAACAGAGGCAAAACTCTCTAAAAAGCATTGAGTAGAGCAGGTATAGCACTAGCAATGCTGTCCTTATTCTCATTGAGGGCCAGAAAAAATGGAAACAGGCCGCGGTGATGTTGCAACGATTCGTGGCATGTCTCCATAGTGAAGGCGAGTGCTACATTTAAGGTAAGAAGATGGCTTGATTCATCTCCGATCCAAGTACTTATAGTGATTGGAGTAGCAGCAAGCAGAAGGAATTAAAGGTGCGGTTGCTCGCTTTATCCGTGCATTGATTCGTCCGGAAGTCGATGAAGGGGGCATTATTGTCATCAGAGTAAGTTTAATTTATTTCGATTGGACGGACTGTGTTACCGTATTCTCCAATAATTGCTGAAAGTCAAACCTGCGAATGCAATATCGTAGACTCCGGGAATAACAAATGGCCCGGAGATCCATCCCCATGATTCCTGACTCCCTCTCGTACACAATAACGTACTATCAAGAAAGGCTTTCTCACTATCAACCATTACCCCCAACAGCCCCAACACCTCAGCCCATATGACTAACCCGAGACAGGCTCATGAACCACCAGTATCCTTACAATACCTGCTATGGCCATGACCAAGCGGTACATAGCCAACAGCTAGTCGCAAAGTCCTTAAAACCATCAGCACAACCTCCCTCAGGCAAAGGTTTACAAAACTCAACGCCTTCACACAGTTTAAATACCATATCAACTCTTGAAGTCCACTATCTCCCCCATAAGCAAGGACCAATCTCCGCTCCACCCACGATAGGTTTGGTTTGACAGAAAAACGGGGTTGCAAATACCAGTTCATCACCTCTAGCAAGTTGGTCTTATACTATGTCGGGAAAACACTAATATTTCCCCAGAGCTTGTGACCCGGAATCCGGAGGTTACAGTGCTGGCCGAAATAATACAGCACATTGCATTATTAATTCAGGATCACTCACTATATTGCACGCACAGTATGGGCATAGGGGAGTCCATCCGCCACATTGGATAGTCCAATGACAATTTACCGACAATCCTGACAAATCTAGGGTTCAAATTTATGGATACTGGATGGGAGAAAAACTTGCTTGTATCGATGAAGGTGGAAGGGAATTGCTCTAGCTTGGCAGCTAAGGTGCGGCCACAACTTGCAGTCATTTATTATATGTATCATACTTAACACATATCTGATCCTTTAACCATGTGTCCAATGTTATAGTGTTAACAGCAATGGTGACATGAAAAGAAGCATATGAACATGGAGATGATGCAGATCCCACTGAGTCTCTACATATGTAGTACAACACTATAGGTAAAATACAGTAATAATAGTAAGAAGATAATTGAAAGATTCCCTGTAATTTATCTTACAATACATACTATCATACTAGTATCATACCCAACTAATCCCAGCGCTTGCCGTACCCAGGTTGGATGTAATCTAGGACCCCCCCTCCCCCGGGAACCTATATTTAACCACTCCCAGTACCGTATATCCACACCCGGACACAACTCCCCAAACTATCGTCAATCAAGCGATTCCAATCCCCCCATCCCCCCACCCCCCGCACGCCTTTCCTTCGCTCCATACGGTACCGCTTGCATAACCTACTAGGCCAAAACCTATGGCGTTGACATAGCACCCCTTTCGATGTGATAGGGTACAGCGGAGCCAGTTGGTTCTCTCGAAAGTGCCATACTTTATTTGTCTCAGTGCAGCGCATCGCATCGCATGATCGGGCCACGATAGAATACCCCACACTTGGGGCTGAGGGGGTGGGAAGGGGGGGGGGTGTGGACAAGTCGGTGACGGGTGTGACACATACGGTATCATCGAGCGAGAAATTTATCCGGATGG
>LN891025.1:372566-428718 GCA_900010015.1 Tuber aestivum | reverse complement strand
CCCCCTTCCCTCCTCTCTCTCTCTCTCTCTCTCTCTCTCTCTCTCTCCCTCGTTATATGCAGTGTACACCCCGAGCACCGTTTAGCTTAATACCGGCCCAATGCCATTCCACGGCTTCGCGATCACCATCCTTCCTCTCATCCTGACAATACCTGGTTTGCAATGATCCGGCTTTTCCCTGACATGTTGGATCGCCTGTCGTACTATACTGTACTACACTGAACTGCACATCGAAGAAGAAGGGAAAGATACCTCTCGGAGGTTCGCTGCTCAATCGGATGTCACTCGCGTGGCTGATTTCGAGCTCTTTTTCGCCCAGCGGAAGAAAACTCGGTTTGGCCGTTGTGAGGGATGTAACGCGTGGGTCGGAAAGAGACAAGGGAGGTTGTCGCGATTTTAGAGATAACTTAGGACGAAATTCGGAGATTGGGGATAGCTTTCAAACTCATTCTAGGCGCCCCCCTACCATACATGAGGTACGATATTGTGTATCGTAAATTTATGATAAGTTCCGAGCGCTTAGGCCTGATTTCGAATCTACAGGTATTCTCCGCAACCGATTCCGTGGCAGATCGCTAGGCACGTCAATGGTGCGAGTACCGTAGTGAAGCATTGATCCTGCATTCCCGGATGTAATGCCTGAATGTGGGATTTTGCGGGGAATCAGTAAGGGTAAGTTATTATAACTTAATAGAGTGCGCTCAAATTACAAGTGCTAGTTTCTTTTTTTTGCTTTTTTCCCTCCGTACAATTCTGGTTGTGTGGTTCCGCTGTGTTCCGGCCGGGTTTAGTACGAGTACACTACTTGAACACAGCTCAATGGGCAAACAACTAGAAACGATGTCCAAGAAGTAAATTAGTTGGCAACATCTTTACTTCCTGACGGTGTGATCAGGTTCCAGATTTTTAGCCAGCTAACCCTCCCCGCCACTCCCGTGCCTTTATACGAGTACTATGTTAGTACGGTACAGGTACTGCGTTCGGGTATGGGGGTAAGTGATAAGATAGGCAGGGGTTCCGAGTCCGAGCGCTTGATACCGTTAGAGGTAAAAAAATTATTCGATTTGGTAGGGATGATTCCGGGAAGGGTAGGAAGCTTTGGCTTCTTACAGACTCCTGTCCATCCTCACCAACCCCCACACCCGAGCACGTACCTGTACTCGTACTGTACGAGTGCCTGCACTCGAGTACTCGTACATGCCGGAACGGTAGTGGTTGCAGCGGTGATGAGGGTGGCACTCGTAGGGTACCGGTACTGTACTGTACTATCACCCGTCATGTCTCTCCAGCGCCCTAAATTTACTCGAGTATAAGTACGCGCACCGATCGCCCCATATCTCGGATCACACACTAACTACGGTACACCAAACCACACTGGACCAGACGGGGTTAGACGGTATAAGTTACGCGATATACCCGCACAGGCACCCATAGAGAATGACCGTGGAGCACGCAAAACTAAGAAGCCAATCAAAATGTTGCGAACGAATGTCATTCAAAGTTACAAGTGCGGGGAAAACAGAACGGAGAGATGCTACCAATTCAGTGTTCGATTCTGAGGAGAGAAACAAAACGTGTGACAAGATTTAAGGTAAGAGAAAAAGTGAAAGAGAATATCACAAACGCCCAGTGGCTACCGTCTCGCTAGTACAAAGATCATAGGAAATCCGTCGAGAAGAAGGGCCTAGGCGCGCAGGTCTGCAAGACCCTCCGCCGCGCCGTTCGGTTTTGCACCGCTCTTCTCAAAGGCTTGAACAAAATCGTCGATGATGTCATCGATATGCTCGATACCTACGGAAACCCGGATGAGGTCCTTTGTGACTCCGCTATTGAGTTGTTCTTCATCGGTGAGTTGTTCGTGGGTAGTTGATGCAGGGTGGATGACCAGGGTCCTGTGCAAAGTAAGCCCATTAGCGGGGTATCTCACAACCATCTCTCAAGGGACAGGGCGTCTTTTTTTTCGTTTCTTTGCAAAAATTGAAAAGAGAAGGAAAAAAAATAGGGCCAGAAATAAAATAAAAATATCTCTAGCACCCCGCTCCGATCTGCAATCCGATACACGCGGGGAGGTGATAAGATGGTTCGTGTGGGTCAATAATCGGGATGGAATAGGGGGTGGGAGTGGGGTAGGGTCAGTCCGACTTACTTTGCGTCACCAACGTTAGCGAGGTTGGAAGCCAGCTTCAGACTGTCCACCATCGAGACGATTTGACTTTCTCCACCCTTCAATCCAAAAGATAACACTCCACCGAACCCACGCTTAAGGTACTTCTTCGCTATCTCGTGTGATGGATGGGATTCGAGTCCTGGATAAGATACCCACGCGACCCTCTCATGCTTCTCCAGCCAGCGTGCAAGCGCAAGCGTGTTGCTGACATGGCGCTCAACACGCAGACTCAGGGTCTCAAGACCCTGTATCAACTGGAACGCGCCGAACGGGTTCAAGCAAGAGCCAAGGTCACGGAGGATTTCAACACGGACACGGATGGCGAAGCTGATTGGTCCAAAGGTTTCCCAGAACTTCAACCCGTGGTAACCCTCCGACGGCTCGACAAATTGGGGGAATCGTGCGGCATTCTTCCCCCAGTCAAATTTACCGCTATCGACCACCACTCCCGCGATTGTCGTCCCGTGGCCGCCGATCCATTTTGTTGCCGAGTTCACGATGATATCAGCACCTACAGGCGGTTAGTCACAGCCCCGAGTGATAAACTATGTATAGCAGTGAAATACCGTGTTCGATGGGCCTGACCAAGTAGCCTCCGGCTCCGAATGTGTTATCAACGACCAACGGTACTCCTTTATCGTGGGCGACCCTGGCAATAGCCTCAAAGTCCGGAACATTATACCTCGGATTTCCAATACTTTCAATGTATACCGCCTTGGTCTTGTCGTCGATCGCCGCAGCAATGTCCTCAGGCTTGTCCCCGTTCACGAATTTGGTGTGAATTCCCAAGCGAGGGAGGAAGACCTTAAATTGATTGTATGTTCCTCCGTAGAGGTAGGAGGTCGAAACAATGTTGTCACCAGCATGTGCCAACGCCGCAATGGCCATGAATTGAGCAGATTGGCCAGAGCTAGCAGCAACGGCAGCCACACCGCCCTCAAGCGCCGCGATACGCTTCTCAAAGACATCGACGGTAGGCTAAAGTTGGAACCCTGTGAGCAATATCCCAAAGGAAAAAAGAAAACATCCACAAGGGCAGGCCGAGTTACGTTCATGATACGGCTGTAGATGTTGCCTGTGGTGCCATGGGGGGTCAGCAAATTATTGAGGATAAGGGGGGGCAATGGCAAGTGGCTCACCAAACTCCTTGAGCCCGAAAAGACGTGCGCCATGAGCGGAATCATTGAAGACGAAAGACTACCCCACTCAAGGTGGTTAGCTGAGCTCTGATCCACCCCACAGCTCGACATGTAGCGGGGAACATACGGTGGAGGCATAAATAGGCACGGCACGGGCGTTGGTGGCAGGATCGGGTTCTTGGCTGCAAAAATTTCACGTGAGCGACAAATCCCATTCCCTCAGTACATTCAAGGAGCCTCAAACAGACAAACAAACAAACAAACAAAGACGGGGGAGGGTACACCCACCCAGCATGCAAGCAGAGAGTCTCAAAGCGTGACATTTTTTTTATTTTTTTCTCCTGTGATTGTGGCGTGTTTGTGTGTGGAGGGTCACTCTTGAGGTATTCGAGGTTGAATTGAATAAAGCGATATCAAGGAAACTTGTGGTAGAGCAGTCTGAGGAGTGAAAGACGAAAGAGGGAGACGGAGATTGGAGGGGTATAAAGTAGTGAAGCTTCTCAGGAGCGTGGGGCACCTCGTAGAGGGGAGGGGGGAGGGGGAAAAAAACAAAGTCAGAGCACGCCATCTGAGTATCACAGTTCTAGTTAGCAAACACTAATAGCCATCACAAACCACGAAAAATTTCCACAACCAGCTGAGCCAGCGGGGAGTCCCCGTACCGGTAAGGAGAGCACGGCAGTGAAAATGCGATCATCAAACAACGGCGAGACGTTGTCCAACATGCTCGTATCACTGCTTTCGGGATCACAAGTCCGTAAACCGTATAAATTACCCATAGCGACTTGAACGCACCCCACAAATCCACAATTCTGCGAGTATGTCCACAACAAAAGCATTTCGTCCGAGTCTTTTCGCGTAGCTAGGAAAGGTTCCACTGCAGAATTGGGGCGGTGTCTGATACCGCATCCGTTGATCTTCTCATTTCTATGTACAGTGCCGTGTCATGAGAATGATTCCTAAAAAGGAATTGAATTGCCTCTCCACTTTCTTGTGTAAATCAGCGGTACCGCGAGTGGGAGGAAACGGGGAGCCGAAGAGCCGGTATATACGGGGAACCCCTCGTACAAAGTTCCCTGCCGAAAGTGCCAACCTTAATATGAGCCTCAGCTGAATAAGCCCCCACTTTAGCCGAACTCGAAGGGTTAGCTGGAGGTACCGTACTAGTACAGCGTATAGAGTATCCGGAGACCCAGGCATTGATCGATATAGCCCATGTCCTAGCATCCAAACGCTTTTAATGGCCAAGCCTAGGGTCCAACACAATCACGGTACGAGTAGACGAGTAGACCGTCTTGATAGGGTTTGTTCCTCAGTGATGACCATCCCTTCCCCGCGTGGCATCTGGTAATGCTCCCCAACAGCTCAGCATGGGCTCTCTTGCATAGCCAGGTGTGGAGCACAGCACTGTACGAGTACCGTATGGTACCGATAGGTAATCCATGGCCTAGACACCTGCCAGACCTGCATGCCCAGCCGTGGGGTGGTGGTCGCCGTCTTCACCACATCAGATAACCTTATCCAATCCACCACCCTGTTTTGCAGGCACTCCGGACGAATTCACTCCCTAATAAGGCAATCAATCCAGTCTTCTCGTATCTTGCGCAAAGAATGGGGACCCTTTTCCCAGAATAACTGGATCCGTCCGACCATCTGAGACACCGGGCAGTGCACTGCAAGTTCTTGCTCTCGCCCTCCGCTGTACCGGTGCATGCCACAGCAGAGGGCCCTCGTACCGTAGACTACCAGTACGAGTACAGTATGCTATGATCGGATACCGGTATGATAACTCATACCGTAGCTCTTAGGACGGCGATGGTGGGAGATATTATCATCTCCTATCATGCACCGGTTTCAATTACCAAATACCGGTACCGGCATCCTCCTATGTGCACTGCCGTACACGCTATATTTGGAAAAACATCACCCCAGAGGTTTCATTCGATGAGGCGCATTTTAGTTTCACTATACGGTAATGGTTAGTGAGCACGATCCCTAACCCTGACGTTAACTTTATCTGGATTCGGAAAAAAATGATACCCTGTCGAAATAGAGTAAAAAAGCAAAGCTGTGGGGGAAACAATTCTGCATCTCGCGAAGGAAGTATCGACTGGCCTGTGCCCTACAGAAATCATGAGAATCGGACCCTTAAAAATCCAGATAAACGTGTGGCTTTCAATCCCAGAGCGGCCGGTGCAGACAGGGTGGTAATCCCAGGGCCAGCCACAGTTTTCCCTCTCACACACACCAACCTCACCACGGCAGCAGCCTCACAGAACTCTTGCTCGCGACACCTCCGACCTCCAATAAACCCGCCCGGAACACCATATCTGCCACAAACTACCATCCATCGCAACACAGCCGTCTCACTCGGATAGTGATCGATATGGCGGACCCTTCATCGTCTGTGTCGCCTCAGCTCCTGCACCATCTACACGCGTTATGTATAATGAAATATCCTCAGCAGCAAACAGTACAGCCTGAGCTCCTGGTCGAGCTGCTTTTGAAGACTCCCCAAGCCGCTCAGCAGCACCCCTTCACCTGGATGATGATCGATCCACCACAACCGGGTACTCTTATGCTTTCATGGAATCCACCCCAGATGGTCGGCGTCTGCCCTTCCGATGGCTATGTGTGGGCGGATGCTGAGGTAGTTCATACTGTTGAAGTGAAAGGATATGTTCGTCTTTCCTCCTCCTCCTCCCCCCCCCCCTCCCCCATTCCTCCTTCGTTCCTTGGCTCCGTTGGTGGTGGCCCTTTTTATAGCCTCTTTATATATATATACACACATAATGTTTGGACATCCACACATACACACACACACAATGTAATGAACGCCTCCCCGGTATGAGGCTTCCTGTTGCGTTACATTATTGGCGCTGTTACATCGTGCTTTCGCGGCTCTATGCTACGATCCGCGATAAATACCCGACCTTCTCATTTCATTTCTGCACCCCCACCTCCGTCCAATCGCCTTGACCGCCTGGTGAAGGATATTCCCCGCTACGTACGGCCGATAAATGCGATGCAGCTTGCGCATTCGCTGCGCTTGCTATGATCCCGCCTGCTGTCTTTCCTTTTTCTTCCTTGCCCCTTTCTCCTGGTCATTTCTCGTTGTTGTTGATATTACTCGAACAATTATACTAGCCTCTACTCCAGAGTGGGAAGTTTTTCCAGGGCCACCACCACAAGCACGAGTGGAAGAAAGGAAAATAAAAAGAAAATAAAAAGAAAAAAAGAAAAAGAAGGAAACCAGCTAACGTGACCGGGAGGCCTTAATAGCAAATTGAGATTCACTACCACAAAGCCGGTTACAACCCAAACGTGCCCAACCAGTCGCACGCTATATTTTCTCGGCGTAGATATCGCCTAAAACCGGGCCATCCATCGACCCCCCCGGAAAACGCGAACCTCTGGTTCCTGCACTACCTCCAAGCGGAGCGTCAAAACCACGTTCCCGTCAACACGGTGCCCTTGACAAGCAGTATTCGACAGAGCTTCACCGCACGAAATTACATCACCCAACTTTTCCAGACGGGTCAACTCCCGAGGAAGGAGTTCTACTTGCCCGACCGGAATTCTTGGCCCATAATCACATTGCCAAATCAGCAGCAACAGCAACAACAGCAACAACATCCCCAACCGCAGCAGCAACAGCAGATCCAAATGCAGGCTCAACAACAACAACAACAACAACAGGCAACGATGCAAATGCAAACCCCTCAGCACAATCGACAAATCTCCCCGATGAACACCCGCGCGACCCCGCAGCCTCAACAATCGGCTCAACAGGTATACTACACACCCGCACGTTCCAACGCCAAAGCCCCCGGTGGTGCCCCTCCATCGGCAAAGCGATTGAAGCCGACTCCTCCCGGTGGTCACAATCACGCGGCAGCGGCAGCCCAGGCCGCAGCACTGGGTGCCGACCCCTCAATGACTATCGACGAGGAGGAAGACACGTCGCGCGGTGACATGCTCGACCACCTCAGTCCTCGCGAGATTGCGACGACCCGGTACATACAGCATCACGAGTGGATGGAGGAAGTTATGGGCTCGCCGTACGCAATCGACAAGATCGAACCCGTTGATCTAGGCCTTGGCTTGCGCGGCGAGCTGGAGATGGTGACAAAGGGTCTCCTGGACCCACCCGCGTACCCGCCCATCCCGAAGCCGCCGCGTGCGGGAGATGCGACCAAGGAGAAGGAAAACACCCAGGCGGAAATCCTGGAGGAGCTCCGCCCCCGTGTCGAGGCTAAGATCAGAGAGATGGAAGCGGAAATGCTCAGGATGCAAGAGGCCCACGCGAAGCGCCTTCAGAAGATCAAGCAAAGCGGCGTGACCAAGGATGCCGAACTAAACCTCCGAACCGGCCTTGGCCTCACTCCCCAGCACCAACAACCCGAGATTGAAAACCACCAAGTCCACACCCCCGGCAACGAAATGGAAGATTGCCATTCCGAACCCACCACTGCCGCAACCGCGATCAAAGACCTATCGGCGGTGGAAGAGATAGTCCGTGACGTGGAGCACGCCCTCGGGAAAAAGGTGGTGGAAAAGAAAATGCTGGCAAAGCACGGCCTGCCCGTTGAAGAGATTATCAAAATGGGCGGGATAGTGGCTGAGGGTGATGGCCAACCAAACCTGGACACAATCATGACGGAAGATCTAGACGGCGACGGCCACGACAATGAGAACCAGCGGGGTGACGATGCGGGAGGAGGAAATCTCAATGGGTCCACTACCGTCGACGACGAATTCAATCTCGCGCTGGGCAACATGCCGGACGAGAATGGTACCGACTCTTCGCGTCAGTCGGAGATGGGGTTCCCGCATGTGCTTGATAGTGCTGCGGATGTGCCCCCCCCTCCACCGCCTCCGGTGGCAACAACGGGGGCGCAGGAGGAGGAGGAGGAGGATACGATTATGAATGACTTTATGAACGTTGATCAGGATTCGAAGCCGGATACGCCCAATGTGGAGGAGAAGGAGAAAGATGTTGAAAACATCACCGCCCCTACCACTGAACCTGCCCCAACCACTACAACCGCGGCCGCTACCACCTCGCCTCCAGGCACAGACCAACAGCAACAGAAGGCCAGTGAAGACGTAGCTCCGGCCGCAGCAGCATTCATGTTCTCCCCACCAACGGAGAAGGTCGGCGAACCCACCACCGCCACCGCCAATACTTCCACCAGCGACGGAGGCGGAGTTCCAAGCGCGGGGATTCCGGGACTGGGAATGGGGATGCCAGAGACGGGGAGTAGTTAGAGCAGAAAGTAGGAGAACCTTGTATCATACAGAGAACTCCCACTCTTGTTTTTTCCTTCTTTTTTTTTCTTTTTTCCTTTTCTCCTTTTGCTCTCCTTTTTCCTCTTCCAAAACACTTTCCCTTTTTTTTTTTCGCGGTACGGTGCCCGGGTCTTTTCTATTAATGAGAATGTCAAAACACCACCCTCCCCAGGGAAATAGAGTAGGGTTGTAGTCATGGAATGTCACTCGGATTTATATCAATCTACGGCACGCCCCTCGCCCAATCTGTCCGTCAGGATGACGGATATACCGTAATTTCACGGGATTGACACCGTTCCGCACCGCGATCGCTAGTGCTCGCCTAACGGAATAACCACCGCAGTCCGCGTGGGGCAGGAAAAGGCAAAACTCGCTCGCCGGCTCGTCTGCACACTCATACAGCAACAGAAGGTCGGAGCTCACGGATCCGTTTGCGGCCCCCACTATGTTCCAACCGCGACGCCACCCAGGTACACAGCCATACACCGTTGCCCAGACAACCCCCTGCCTCTCCAACCGTTTCTGCACATTCTAAGAGAGACGACACAGTGGTGAAAATGGTACAGTGTCGCGCGGGAGTATGAATAACATAGCGGTAGGCCGAAACCGAACCACGAGTGCGATGTGTAGCGTACTGTACTCGTAGCGTAACTGTACCATACATGTACTCGAGCAAGTCGTGCATCACGGGCGCGCGAATGGAGCACCAAAGAGCAGGCTCGGCGAATGACGAGCATAATGCTGGGTTAGGTCGTGGCATACGTCAGCGTCGGTGGGGCATAACGGGTCTAAATTAACGACAGGGTGCGGCATTACAGCAACGGTATCAGGGTCAGTCCAGTGGCGGAAACGGATTCGCTTGTGATGGGATCCCTGAAAAATGGTGGTATGATACAGGTTACTGTACGAGTACTGTACGGTACGATAGCGGTACCGGTGGTACTGGCAGTGGTGGTTGTTTGGAAGGGAAGGGAAGGGGACAGTACCGGTATCACTACCGGTATCATACCCCAGAATACAGAACAGTGCGGTACAGCACGGCACTGCACTGTACGAATACAGCGCCGGGCAGTCAACATGATACCGGTATCCTATGCCTACGAGTGGTTTCCTGAAAGATCGGGACTGTGCTTCTTGTCCGCTATTCTCCTCCTCCCTTTGTTTGTCCGTCCATAGGAGATTTACCCCCCACCACCCACTGCTCGCACCCAAGTTCCAAGGCACTCCTCATCTCCAGGGCACTCCCGGAATATTAAAAGCCCAAGCCTCCTGCACTTGGCCATTATTTATTATTATCACCGTCACTACATCTCTCTTTACTCGACTTTCCGCCACCGTCATACCAAGAAGATAGGTACGCGTAACATCTCTCCCTGTACTGCCCCGGACACTTGCGCAATGTTTCCCCCCCCCCCCCCCCACCAGCACTTCCCCACCAACACTTTGCCTACTGTACCCACCCTCCTCCATCCACGCAGTCGTTTTTATCGTCTTTGACCTTTGCTGACTCGATCGGATCCAATGTTTTCTTCACACCACCACCAGGTGAGTCCTGATGCTGAGCCTCCTCCTTCTTTCACTCCTGGCCGAGCGAGCGAGCGACTGCGTGGCCACGGCTGGTTGCAGATTTCACTTTTCGAACCTTTGCTCTGCTGACGTTTCCCCTCCTCTTTCCCCCCCTCCGCTCTTACAGGTATAACAGAGAGGGCTTGGTCCTTGATCGATCTGTTGCCGCCTTGAAATTCCAGGCTACTAGTTGAATTTTTCTCCTACTCCTCCCGCACAAACTGTTACCACATACCCGTTTGTCCCGCCATTAATACTGCTCCAACTTCAAGGAGAGAGAGCGCTCACTACAGCGCAGGTTGGAAACAGGGAACAAAAAAAAAAAAAAAAAACAGACACAATGGTCAACCCAATCCTTCTCCTAAGAGTAACTCAGGTTGTCCTCGCCTTTATCGTTCTTGGAGTCGCCGCATATGTCGTGGACTTTTACAATGGCGGCATAGATGCTCCGAATTTCCTGGTCTTTGATGTGAGTTCTTTCCCCTCTGTCACTTCCCGAGCATGCGCAGATTTCTCATGCTCAAGATGCTAAACAAAACATTCCAGTCAGTCTGGACCTTTATTGCACTCGGTTACGTCGTTGTGACGCCAATGTTCTTTCCCGACTTCCACAATCGCTGGGCCGTTCTCGGCGTCGAGGCTATAACAATGGTATTTTGGTTCGCGGGTTTCGTTGCGTTGGCCGTGGAAATCAACGGCTGGAAGTGCATTGCCGGTTTCGAATGTCCGATTTCGGCGGCAAGGGCGGCAGCTGTGTTTGGGGCTTTTGAATGGTAAATTGCTTCCGCCACACAACAGTGGCAATTGAGATAGGAGGACTGATGAAAATAATGGAGTAAATAGGCTTGCTTGGGCAACTTCACTAGGCCTAATCGTCCGCGCGCTCATCCAGTACGGAAAGGCGGAACCGGACGTTGATGCAGGTACCTTCCCCAGTGATGACACAACCCCTGGCCCTGGACCTTCGGATGTTGAGAGAGGTGAACAGTTTGATCTTGGTCTTGGTGAGGGTGGCGGTGCGCGGAAGTATGAGGGAGTAACACCACCACCGAGGTTGCCAGATTTAGCGGAGTTGGGTGGCGGTATCTCTGGGAGCAGGGGCGACGAAGGCTTTTATGAAGGTCCTAGGTTGGACATGCCGGAGGTGGACAGGTTTGGTGGACGCAGATGATGTGGTATGACTACTGGTATGTTTTCTTGCTATCTCCTGGGTCAGGTTCTGGGGAGTAGCGATTCCAGTTTTCCTTTTATCGTTGTTTTCTTTGGCTGGCTTGGGTGATTTGAAAAGTACCGGTACTGTACATTATGATATCCTTGGCTCTTTCTTCTTTCTTTCCCCTCTCTTCCTTCAGGGGCGCAGTATGAGGGCTACCGTTGTGTCGTAACTGTGGGGTTCAGACAGTTGGGGTTTCCTTTGTTGGGCATTAGCAGATTTTCTTTTACTTTTTTTTATTTTTTTTTTATTCCACTGCCGGATTGATATCAGGGATTTATGTGCTTCTTTTGTTGTATAGACACCGTCGGACGGTGGAAATTTCGCTCTGTTATATCTGGGGATAGCGATCGGCCCTTTCTTTCTTCGTTTTTTTGTATGATACTGTGCAGTAATTGCGCTCTGTAGAGAACGAGGAATGAATCATGAATTGTCACTCGAAAGCCTCCCGAACCCGGGGCCGTGTGATGCTGCCCGATGTGGCTGGGGCGATGATGATGGAGAACGGGAGAACATGGACGGGCGTTTGAAAAACTAAATGTGGGAAACATAAAATTTTGGCGAACGGGTTTAGAGGGGCGGATGATTGGACTAGCTCCCGGTTGGTTGAAGATGCAGATGGCCCAACAGTTTGTATGCTAGTACAGTACTCGAGTATAGCGGCTACATCACACTACTCGAGTACCGAAAGACAAGGCAAACGACGCAAGCACCCTCTCTATTCTACTCCACTCTCCGACCCCTCGCCCCCCAATCGAGAAGACGACGGGGACGGGGGGGGGGGGGTAAAGCTCTAGGCCGGCTCTCACCATCCTATCGTATGATATCATACAAAGTGCGATGCCTAACCCCCGATTCCGTCCCGAGCTTTATACGAGTACGGTACCGTACCGTATGATAACCCGTGCAAGCCACATCCCAATCGCGAGATCCAAAGTCGCGCCTGTGGTACGACATCTAATAGAGCACGATACCATATTCCCAATAAGTCTTTTATGTATATTCGTTATCATAGCTTTTCACATACTACCGCTGGGGGACATGGCAGTCTACTACCGGTACTATGATACATAAGTTACTCGCGTATTCACTACAATACGGTACCGGTATGATACTTGAACCGCCATCTCTTAGATATATATGATGATAGATAGGAAGGGGTGGTTTTTTTTTGGGGGGCAGGGGTGCAAAAAAAAAAAAATCCAAGGAAGGGAAAAGTGAGTTTTGCTCAGCCATGGCTTACTGTACGATATGGAAACAGTAAGAGTAAATGGAATAAAAATACGGTAAGCGAGTGGCGGGAAGGCGATGCCGATATCCTAGCGGGAGGCTTCGATCGCTTCCGTGTGGAATACGGATTTATCGTATATCGTATCGTATGGGTGTATAATACTGTACAGTACCGGTATCATGTCAACTCGCTTTCCCTCCCGTACCCCGTATTCCGGAGGGTAGCCTCCGTGCGCTCGTACAATACTAGTATAATACGTGAGTGCGTATTCGTATGATACCCCCTTCCTCCTTCTCATAATCCCTGGTCTAATTATATGCATAAGGTGGAGAATAAATAAATAAAGAAGAAGAAGGGAAAAGTGTGGTAGTTTAGCACTTTGGTTGTCCGATCATACCGGTTCATATTATTATTTGTCTTTGGAGTTTGTACATACCGTACAGGATTAGGGTTTAGCCTAGGGGCTGCAGTACAGTACCGTATGATACGGTAGAGTTCGGATATGTATGTATCCATTTACATACAGGAAGTCTGGTCTGGGTCGACTTTGATTGTCCTTTATTGGTTGGTGGTTATCAGGGATCGACTTGATGGTGGGAGCGGTGGGCGTGGAGGATAGTAGCTTAAGGTCATGATGATGTTAGTGTTGCCTTTTCTGTAGGTATCATGGCAAAGGTATAATACTGTGCTGGTTTCTGGTCTTGGACTTGTCTGAATATATAGCACATTTGTGAAGTTTGTCTTTACATTCTTCTTTCAGGTGGTCAAAGCCGCACTAGTAGAACTTTGTGGTATTCAAGTTATCTTGCTAATACTTACTTGAATAGTATTAGCTTTTCAGTATCTTTCGAAAAACAAACAAGAAAACCTCAGGTATGATGTCATCCATATAGTACCCAGTTGAGAACTTAGATAGTGAAGAGGAAAAAATGGTCTCTTACAGACTTTCCTTTCCTGTTTCTCTCTTGGAGTACCAGATACCAGATACCAGCTACTAGCAGTAGATTCCAAACCATAACTCATACTAACCACTACTAGTAGTGTATCTAAAAATTATTTCCTTTACTATAGTTAAAAGTTTATTATTAGATCTCTGCAGCCACGCACTCTTAGGGTTTTAACTTATCGCCACATCGAGGTAAATTTACGCTTCCAGGTCGGTATTCTGCAAAGCGTGGGATATGACAATTACTACACAGCATGTAAGCATATCTCCTGATAAGTGCAATTTCCTTGACGCCAGTCTTTTTCAATAGGCTGGAATTTCTTCCCTGAAATGATGACGACTATAATAGTTCTGGAGCTCGTTTACTTGGCACTATTTGTACTTTTGCGAAAGAATTCTTAGAACTGTAGCTTCTGCACAATTCATCCGAGATATTTTCTTTCCGGGAGCTGTTAGACTTGGCCGACGTAAAGTCTTAGCTCTCGAGCATGATTCTAGAAAATATATGGAAAGGAGCTTGATACGTTGGTACGGTGCCCCACAAGTTTGTATCATATCATTTCCTAGGGCATCGATACACTGCAGTGGTTTACTCGCATGGCCGTGGTGGAGTTGGAAACTTGGGTTGGTAATTCCTCTGTAAAGCGCTCAAGGCCAGCTCGGCCCGAGCCGTAGGTGCCGGCAAGGTTCCGGAAGCACGGGGGAGCGTGGCGGGTCAATTACCCGTATGGATTCGGTATAGTTTTATTTTTCCCTTCTTTCTTTCCCCCTTTTCCACTTTTGAAATCTGTGGGGGAAAGAGAGAAGTGACCGTTGTTTGGTAAATCATGGTTGATATTCAAGTGCTTGTAGTGGTACAGTACAGTACAGGTGCCTTACAGCACCGTACTACCGGAGTAGGCAGTCGCATGATTTTCGGTGGTGTGCGGTACCGTAGCTGCCTGTTCCCGTCGACAAGTACCGTACCGTAGCGCGGGATCTGGATGCGGATTGAGGGTGCGGTGTTATGGAGACAGGGGGAGGGAGGTGGCGTAAAGTGCGGGTTACTTTTACGATACAGTACTCGAGTACAAGCACTATGCAGTTCAAGTGCCCACGATAAAGTTGGTGAGGAGGGAATTCGGGCTAGCGGGCCAAACCACTTGCGGGAAAATATCTCCCCCAGCACTTGCTCAATGCACTCGGCGGCGTCAGCAGGAGTCGAAAAGCGGGAACAGCGGTAACTCCTGTCTTTGCAGAGATTTCATCCGGGATCAGCAGAGATGGACTTTATAGCCGCCGCACCGGAGCGCATTCGTGATTTGTGCAATGCTGTTGTTTTGGTAGACCGTAATAAAACACCATGTACCGAGCGCGGGTCTGGGTGGTCAGGAAGTGGGCGAGTGCTTTGCATAAGTTACCCGTAGCGTGCCGGTAGCATCTACAGTACCCGAGCAAAATATGAATCTGTGCATACTGCGCACCACTCTCCTCTCCACCCTTTTAAACCTCTCTCCATCTCCATAGCTTGACATGGTCGGGCGCAAATTTAAGGAGGGGGCGCGCGGGTGGAGAGATTCTTGATCCATTTGTCGTCCAGTAATGTAAACGAGGGACCAATCCTCCCTTTGGATCTATAGAACCGAAATTGAAATATGAAGGGTGGCTCCAGGCAGCGGGAAGCTGCGCATATCGATAGGGCGTCGAACATTGCTCGGCCGGGCTTGCTGTAATGCCGTACGAGTACAGTACTCGTACAGGTACACAAGAACTACGAAGTTACTGTGCTCGTACGGGATGGGCACAGTAAGATCTTCACAGTAAGATCTTTAATTTAAATCCTTACCGTGCTTGGGTATTTATACTAGTACTCGTACAAGTGCTCGTGGAGGAAGTGCTGCGATAATCCGGGACTGGTACCGCCACCGTACCGTACTAGCACAGTACCGGTGCAAGTGCTCGAATGCTCAAGTACGATACCGGTACCCCGAGCATGCCGCCATTCCCCAGCTTAATGGTTGAGCCTCGCCATTCTGTGGTCCATCCTGGGTTTCGGGATCTCTGCTCTATCGGAAGCTCCTAAACTCTGAGATTTCCCCTTCAACCGAATGCGGACGAACCAGCCTAATTGGGACTGGTGCAATATCTCACCCCAGCAAGGTCTGTACTCGAGTACGAGTACCGGTACCGGTATCCGGGTACCGTACGTGTATGCCCGCTCCGACCTATTTCTGCTTATCCCGCAAGTACGATACGGTACTCGTGTAGTCAGCGGTACTTGAGCCTCCGACCCCAAACCCAATAATCAGTCTTGTAGCTCATCACTCCTGAAATGGAAATGATGGATCGATGCAGTGGGTGACCACTGACTAACAATCATACTGTGCCCACGCACGAGCAACATTTCCATCGTGTGAAAATCACGGAGGGACCGTCCCACTCATACCGTAGCGATCATCCAACCACTGGTTTCCCCTTCCATTAACAGACCCATCGCCGCCGGAACCATACATGCACGATTAATGTCATCTGTCGGAGGTTGCCCTTTGAATTGGGCCGTAGCCACCGGAACCTTAACCCGCCCAGGGACCATTCCGTTCATGCCTGTATTCCCCCCCCTTCCCCGATTTTCACGCACTTTTGGTATCGTATAGAAGGAGGTTTTGATACCAAAACTTGACGATTGCCGGTAGCTGGAAATGTCACTAGAACTATAATGACAATAACCTGGCTGATGATTCTTCGAAGGGGACCTGCCACCCGTCACGATATCAGGGTACCGGTACTATCAGGCTGTCTGCTCCTCAATCTTTGGAAGGCACTAAAGCGTATCGTGGCGAGGGCTTACTTAGATTAATGGGGTAGCGCTACGAGTGTAATACGGTAGCTTGAGAGCACTCGATCTGCGCGCTAGGTACGAAGAAGCTAGTCGACAGTTCCATCACGAATACCTATCCGATCACGGATACGGGTACGAATTCGTATATGATCACCGGTACAGCATACGCTCCCATACATGCACGCGCACACACGGACAGACGAGGCACAGAGTGCTCGTACTTGTGCTCGTACTGTGCTGTATGGCGGTGGGTGCATATCGCAGTTTCTGTTCTCCCCTACTCTGCTCAGCTGGATGGGTTTGGATTGGCAATGTTTGGCATCCGGCTTCCGTTCTGTTCCAAACCCGGGAGCTGCCGGTATTACTGCGCCGGCGATGTGCTGTGGGGTGGGATAACTCCCAAATGGAGATCACCCGAGCACGGCAACAACAAGAATACGAGTACTGTACCGTGCAGCGTATATATCGTATTATATATCCAGCGCTCGTGACCCTATCAGCTCGAAATGGCGGAAGAAGGGTTGACCGTGCCATGGATGTCCGGGTCTTGGCAAACCCTCCCATCAGGTACGGCGGTCTGCCATGTGATACAAGTGAGTTCACCTTTTCCCGCGCGGTATGGTATGAGGCACTGACGGTCACCGCGTTTGTTGCGTCAATCAGGGGTTCGAGCTCCGGAGTTCGAGCTAGTCTGGCCAGGATTTTCCCAATAACCTCACCCTCTCCGTCTTTGACACAGTACGGTACGAGTACGGTATGGTATGATACGATTTATCATATCGTATCATACTTCCGATCAACAATTACCCGTACTATGACCAGCTCCGTTCCCCCCCCCCCTTGCCCTGATTTGTGGAACCATGATGGCTCCGCTGTGCTACCGTAATGCTTCTTTCCTTTCCACTGTTTTTTTTTTTCCCTCCCTAGCGTATACCTTTTACTCCTGTTGTGTGCCGTATCGTTTCTTTCTCTCTGCTTCACTCACCTCACCCCCCCTCCATTCTTTCCATTGCCGTCCGTTAAATACCCAAGGGTCTACCGCGCAGCTCGTGATCATGGTCCAAACTCGGTCTCAGACTGGAAAGACTCCAAGGTACGTATGATGTGGATACGACGCAATTCGTTTGTTCCTTTCCCCCCCTTCCCCCTCTCTGTTGTCATTTGCTCCCGTTTTGCTTCCTATTCCCCTCGCGATTCTAACACCCCCCCCCCCCCATAGGAAGCAGGAATATCCAGGTCTGGTCCCGACACCAGCTGTTAGGCGTTCACGTCCCAGTAGCGTTAAGCCGACACCGGAACCCGAATTCGAGCCCCTCACACCGTCCCCGACGCCTGAGAAATCTGCTTTCGAGGTCGTGATGGAGTTCAAGTTGAGGGGGATGCCCTACGGGGAGAATGGCTCAGCCAATGGATCGACCGTTCCCAAGGGACCCGCGGCGAGTGACGTCGCTGCGAGGGACAATCTCAAGATGGGCTACGATCACAGGGTCGACAATAGCGGTGAATTCGAGTTTGGGGGCGTCTGGGGTACTGGGCTTGTTATGGTCTTCTTCCCGCTGCTCATGTGGTACATGTGGGTTGGCCAGGTCTACTACAATTCTCAATTCCCCATGCCGGAGAAGGGAGAGGCGATTGGCGATTTTGCAGCCAAGCTCGTAAAGTTGGCTTATGAGGTATGAGGAGTTTGGATGTTTTTTTTGTTTTTATCTTTCCCCTGTACGTGTGATTGCGCTACGTTTTTTTTTTTTTTTTTTTTTGTTGTTGACGGAACTACGGATAGTGCTCGTACCCTACAGGAAAGGCTTGGTTGGTCTACTGGGGGTTCTTGGCTTACCAGAGTTTACTCTACGTCACGCTCCCTGGTGTCTGGGCCAAAGGAAACCCCATTCCTCACAGGAACAACGTTCGCCTCGATTACTACTGCAATGCCATCTGGGCTTTCTATTTCACCATCGCCACTGTCATTGTCTTCCATGTGACTCGAATTCTCCCAATCACCTTCTTGGTGGACGAGTTTGGGTCCCTTCTGAGCGTTGGCATTCTCTCAGGTATTCTGGTCAGCTTTGTGGGCTATTTCAGCGCATTATATCGGGGCGCTCAGCACAGGATGACTGGGCGATTTGTCTACGATTTCTTCATGGGGGCTGAATTGAACCCCCGTATCTTTGGTTTAATGGATCTGAAGATGTTTTTTGAAATCAGGCTTCCCTGGTTCATCCTGTTTCATGTGTCTTGCGCTGCCGCCGTTAAGCAGTACGAGACTTTGGGATATGTCACTCCCCAGGTTGCTTTCTTTCTTTTGGCTCATTGGCTGTACACCAATGCCTGCTGTAAGGGAGAGGAGCTGATTGTCACTACCTGGGACATGTCGCACGAAAAATGGGGTTATATGCTCATCTTCTGGAACATGGCTGGTGTTCCTCTGACCTACTGCCATGGTGTTCTTTATCTCGTCAGGCACGACCCTTCCATATACCGGTGGTCCACTGGTGTCAATGTCTCCCTCTACGCCTTCCTTCTCTGCGCGTATTATGTCTTCGACACGTGTAACAGTCAGAAGAACAGGTTCAGACAGGTGGAAAAAGGAACACTGGTTGTCAGAAAGGCCTTCCCCCAATTGCCATGGCAGACCCTCAAGAACCCCAAATTCATCAGGTGCAAGAATGGCGGCACACTACTCACCAGCGGGTGGTGTAAGTCTGCTCGACCACAAGTGATGTACATCTCGTGACGATAACTAATCGAGCGTTTTTACAGACGGCCTCGCCAGGAAGGTTCACTACACGGCTGACTTTTGCCAACTGACCTCCTGGGGCTTGATCTGCGGCTTCGCCAGTCCCCTCCCATGGTTTCTACCCGCCTTCTTCATGACTATGATCCTCCACCGCGCCTGGAGGGACACCGACCGGTGCGCAAAAAAGTACGGCGCCGACTGGGAGGAGTATAGGAGACAGGTTCCATACCTATTTATTCCCGTAAGCCCCTGCCACCCCTCCTCCCTCTCTACAAAGCTAATATTTCGAACATAGTACGTTATTTAAGCATCACCACCGCCACCGGAACCTCACTCCGCTGCATGCCAAAAAGAAACTGCTAAATCTCGTGTTTGCCCCAATTGTTTGTCATTTGCCGGCCAGTTGTGTGCCCTTTGGGCGGATAACAGGAAATGTGGAGCTTAATAATTT
Organism: Tuber aestivum; assembly: GCA_900010015.1. Lineage (NCBI taxonomy): Eukaryota > Fungi > Ascomycota > Pezizomycetes > Pezizales > Tuberaceae > Tuber > Tuber aestivum. Next base: position 409,161 of record LN891025.1, on the reverse strand, counting down.
TTCACTATTTTCTTTCCTGTAGATAACGCCGTTTTTATTTTATTTCCTTTGATGACGGTTGACGGGAACTGTTGTGACTATTATTTTTCCTAGCGTGTTTTGGGGATGTGTGTGCTGGCTAGGTTTATGAGCCTGGGCCTTTATTTTAATGTTTTCTGGATGCGGTGGGAGGGGTAGGGACGTGAAGTGTACGGTAATGTATAAGGAAGGAAGGAAGGAAGGAAGGAAGGAAGGTGGGGGGGGAGCATGTCATAGAATGTGCCGCCGCATAAATGATTTCAAGTACTAGTATCACGGTACAATTGTACTTGTATTCTACCAAATGTTGTGGAAATAGCCGTAGCCAATGCTCACCGACAACTCTGGGCACCAATGAGCACAGTACCGGTAGCCCCGGGTGCGGTGGGCAAGCGCCATAGACATATCATACCATGTTCTATGATATATTTGCTAATGGGGGATGGTGGCGCAGTCGTCTCCAGAAGGATTCTGCACCTCTGCATAGTGGATGGTGATACGATATCATAGTCTAGGACTGGGGGGAAAGGGGGGCTAGGATGAAGAGAGTGATTGCCCATGATCTTGATGGTGCCGGTCAATGGATGTGAGTCAAGCCTCAACCGATATCCTCATAACAAGTAGATGTTACTCACTCCCTTCGGACAGCCGACTGCGTTAACACAGTTAACCAGCAGAATCCTCCAAACCAATCAACCAATTGCGGTAGTCGACAACGTTCAAATCCGACACCTACACAGCATATACTCTATCATAGCCGTTAAAGCACACCTCTACCCATTCGTCCAAAAGAAATTATAAACACCAAGGTTAGTGTAGCGTATTGAAACAACCATCTCATACACAAAAAGTAGGAATACAGCAAGAGAATAATTCCTCCCTTTTCTTCTTTTCTGCAAAAATCACTCCTCCCATGTTCTGAGCGAATGAAATCTCCCAAAAGACCAGATCCAAACGATATCAAAGTGAAGCTAGGTAATAAAAAAATATAAAAAAAAGTGGGTAACTTAGTAGATAAAGGAATCTGTCTTTCTCGCATATGATACCTAGCCCCCCCCCCAACGCTTACAAAGGTCTCAAAGAAAAGATGGAAAAATAAAAAAGAAAAGAAAAGAAATTAAAAGAGTTCAAGTACAGGAAAACGAGGAACAAGATGAATCTGAAAACAAAAATCCTACTAGTATGTTACGTTACGTAAACCCAGCAGCCCGCTTCCTCCCGGGCTGCCCTCTACTTGGTCCCGATACCAAAGCAGCATTGTTGTTTCCCGTAGTAGAGCTCTTCCTCTCCTCAGTCCTAACCGCCCATTCCTCCTCCTCTGTTGCAATAATTGAGTGGAAAACGTGCTGCTGGCCACGGGCAAAGTATGCCGGCGGGCACTCCCTCTTTGAGACTGCTTCTGTAACGAGCACATATCTAATACTTGATCCTGGTGACTCGAACATGGCATCCGAGAGAATGCGCTCCATTACTGTTCTCAAGCCGCGGGCGCCGGTGTTCATTGCTATAGCAGATTTGGCAATTTGGCGGAGAGCAGGGGAGGTGAAGCGGAGCTCTACGCCACTTAGGGCAAAGAGCTCGGTGTACTGTTTTAGGAGCGCATTTCGTGGCTCCGTGAGGACACGGACGAGCATATCTTCGTCGAGGGACTCAACGGCGGCGATTATGGGGATACGGCCGACCTTTCCGACCATTGTTAGTCTTCAATTTGTGTCATTAGTAGGGATGGGAGATACGATTTCAGGAATGAGTCCAAAGGAAATCAGATCACTTGGCTCCGTAAGTTCTAATGGATTAAACTTCCTCTTTTTTATCCTCGTCTTCGTACCAGGTTCATAGTCAGCTTCGTCCGCTTCCTCGACGCTACTAGAGAAGAACGGTGTAAGCTCCTTCATTAACTCTTGGTCCTCAGCTAACTCATCTACCGAGCTGCCACGCACGTGTGCGTTAAAGCCGATAGAGCCCTTAGCGACCCGATCTATGATGTGCTTTTGCATGCCGATGAAGGCCCCGGTAAAAATAAAGAGGATGTTGGAGGTATCGATCGTGAAGGTCTCCCCTTTCGCTCCACCGCCTCCGGCCATGCCTGCGCCAAAAGAGGAGTTTGAACTGTTCGGAGAATTAGGGAGGCCAGCGGGTGGGCGGCGCTCTGGTTTGGTGCTAATTTGTAAGGTAGTACCTTCGATGATCTTGAGAAGAGCTTGTTGTACGCCCTATATTGCTCATGATTAAAAAATATACCTCTCTCACCGTATCCCGTTGGGAGTTAGAATATACCTCTCCAGATATGTCTTTACTACCGTAAGGGGATTTCGGTTTTGCTATCTTGTCAAACTCGTCCAGACAAACAATTCCGCTTTCTGAGGTCCCGTTAGAACACAGAGTCCTTGGTGATCGAACAAAACACTACGCACCAGCTCTTCGAGTATCCCAGTTAGCTGCAGCGAGTAATCTATGGATACAGACATCTGCATCTTCTCCAACGTAACCCGCTTGTGTGAATGGTGTGCAATCGGACCTATCGGTATTAGTTCGTAATGCTCGGGACACCCGAGTGAGTTCCTACATTGAAAACGGAACTTCTAATACTCGTGCAAGCGTCCGTAGCATAAGCGTCTTCCCTACCCCCGTCGGTCCTAGGCAGAGCACGTTGCTCTTTTCAATGGTCAACGGAGAGAGATCGCAAATAGAAGAGCGATCCCCTTTCGGCGGTACATGGACAGTCCTTGGCTGATGCTGGATCTCCTCTGCTGGATTCCCGTTAAATGCCGCCCGGTTCAAACCCTCTTGAAATCCAAAGACCCACCATCCAGTATTTGTGCTCCCATAGCTTGACTTGACCTCAACACCTCATCCTGCTCCTCCTGCCTTTGGTGTAATTGCTGAATCCGCTTGTAATGATGGTATATCGCCGTCGATAAAATTCTCTTAGACCTATTCTGACCCACAACGAACCGATCCAAATGGTGCTTCAAAGCCCTGCAAAGGGATCATATTAGCCCTAGAGCTCAAACAACTTCAGCAATGTAGGCTGCGATGGTGGTGGCAGTGGTGGTCATGTACCGTGGTGTCAACTTGTTAATGCCAGACGAAGCATCTCCCAATGGTCCGAATGTCGGCGTATCGGTATCCACCCTCGAACTAAATCCCGCACCCCCAAATTGAAAATCGGAAGGATCGTAGGATGACATCCATCTCCGAACTACCGCCAAGGACGACGGCCGGATACCTCGGTACAGTAATGGGGGGCGCCCGATAAGCATGATGGTATTAAGCTCTGGTGAGATGGTATGAAGCTGCGGATGGGAAGGAGACGGGTATCCGGAGGTGGGAGTCGGAGTATGGAAGGGGGGGGGTAGAGCGAGCTGGTGGTGTTAAGGGGGTTAGACTATGGAGCACAGCTCTCCCTCGAGTTACCCAGGCATTCCACGTTGTATCGAGCTCCGGCTGTTCGTGACTAAAGCGACTTACCCCACGTCACAGGACAATAGCCGAGTGTACTCGAGTATCGGTAATAGCATGAGCGCCCCAGATTTCGACGCTTGTCGTGCAGGTGCATGCCCGTTCTATGGTATGATACCAACATTTCCCAGGTTTTTTTTTCTTTTTTTCTTGTGGCATTTCTGGTCCTGCCCTCCACTGACCGAGGTAAAGCGGCGGGCCGCACTCTCACTGTAGGGGCCTTTTTGGGCATTGTGCTATAATATTATGATATTACTTGTGGGCGACGAGCATGGCATAGTATTTGAGTGCCGGTACGGTGCTATACTATGCTGTGCAAGTATCATAGTGTGCTATCACACAGGAGTGGGGCTCCGGTGTGCGGGGGAGCATAGTCTATCACAAGTATTTACTATTCTGGCAACACGGAGTAGACTAAGCTGCTCCTGTTCCCGCTATTACTGTACTGTACGAGTACTGTACGAGTACGGGTACTAGGCCAGCCCAATAATTCCTTCTACCAATCTACCAATTCCCATCGTTTATTACCAATACTACAGATTTGGATAGCTTTCCAGAAGCCCCCAATTTGTTTCCTTCAACCGCCACCGTACAGTCTAGTAATGCTCCGGTTACCGTACCCTGCCAGGCCTAGGGCTGATTCCCATGCTCTCTCATACCATGTCCTACTCTAGTACGGTAACTTACAGCACCTCTATCCCTCCTCTCGATCAAACATCTTATCTGATCTGATGGGATCATCATACAAGTAGATCATCATTACCCTCAATCTGCACAAATGAGCCCATAACATGATTCCTGAGTACACTGTAGTGTGGCCCTGAGTGTTTATCTTAGGGATGCGACCATGCTAGTGGAAACCCCATTTGGAGAAGGAAAAAAGCCACCATATTCGCAATATTTGCCCCGAGTCCCGGGCCAGTATATCCAAACCCGTGGCACCCCGTCACCCAAAATCACTGCATTGCCGTTCCAGCCAATAGGAGAAACAGAGCGGTGACAAGTTGGAAACTTTGTAGTTCGGAGGGCGGTGGAAAGCCTACCGGTACTTAGCGGTGGACAAATACTTGGGTTGCGTACCGTATTAAGAGAGGCATCATGAGGATCTTCCCTGTTGTGGAATATCTCCTAGGCTCCACGTACCAACTCGGTCACGGTCATCCGTATTTTCTACTGAGTTGTGGATATTGGCATCATCTAAAAATGGTCAAACATACACTATTCAGAATCACAGTCAACCACTCCCTGTGAGCGGTGTGGTGAATGTATCACGCCTAGGATCATATCCCTACCGAATGGATGACATACAGGGTCGGAGGTTCCCGTCACTCTCTGTTCCCCCTTGAACAGGACATTCCAACACACCTCTCTCTAGAAACATTTGGACCTGATCTTTTTCGCAGGGCCGCATGTCTGGGATGTATGATATCCAACTCGTCCCGCTCGTGATATGCGTCTGTGACCAAGGGTGGTGCCCTAGATACCTCATTTTGGAACTTTGGGAACCCTTCCCAATCTCCTTAAAGGAACACCACTTTCTCCAGAGGCTATAAGTACACTATGCCTGGCACATAGTTGCGAGTGGATCTATTTGCTTATTTCTCGAAGAAGAAAACATTCGTGGAATATCCCGGGGGTATAGTACCCAGGCAGGTGATATATAAGTGCAGATCCCGAGCCACTAAGAGGGGACCACCGTCTCCCGTAGTGGCTGACAGGACGAATTGTTTTCCTATTAGAGTAGCAGCAGTAGCGGGGATAGGTTACAGAGGAAGAACAGAAAAGGAGAATAGGACTGGGTCAAATTATGATTATAACTAGAATTTTATCTCGGAGAAACTGGGAGGCAAAGAAATGTTAAGGGAAAGGAAAGAGGGCTAGGAAGATAATTAGACTTGCTGCATTGTACCCGTCGCCCCGGCGGTGGTCCAATGGCTGTCCAAACGGATCCGGGCATGTAGCAATCTTTCTCAGCAGTATGATATTTGACCGCTGCGTATGTCTTCTACCACCAGCCACTATTTAGTTGAGTGATTTTCCCATTCGGCGCAGTACCCTTAGCACGGTAATGAGATTGATATGCCAAAGTGCAAAAAACATGCCAAAAGTATGATTGCTCCAGCTCTTAGCTCTCCACAACTCCCCACAACTCCCCACCACTCCGCGCCCTTGAAGCAAAAATTGATACAATATCGTAGAAAAACTCTCAATATGCTCCCCGGGATATTGGAGCCCGATGGAAGTTCCTGTCATTTTTCCCAATTGCTTCGGTAGAATGGTAATCGAGGTAAAATACTGGTATCGTACCTTGTGAATCCTGGGGCTCGGGGCTCGAGTACGATCATACTGTGCCCACCAAGGCAGCGCACGCAAGGTACGGAAGGGGAGACTGCTTTAGACGCTCAGTTCTCAGGTTATGTGGTGTTAATAAGATTGATGTGTAGTACCGGTATTTCAGATGTATGCCTGCTTGACGTCCGTTTTCCGCAGTTAAATTTGCTGAAAATCGGTGGAGTTTTAACCCCTCCAAAAACCTCGATGGAAGAAGGGTTCGTTACCCGAGTACCCATACTGGCGCAGTCTGATATACTCTACCCCACGGGTCTTCACTTTGTTAGTCACCACTCAAGACATATATTTATGTGACCAATAAACCAACATATTCTCCAAGATTAAGTTCTATATCGTGAAAAAGATATTCGGTGTCCCATTTGCCCGAATGTGGTACTGTGGATCGGGGATTCCTCACTTATACAAGGCAATTGTTTCGCGTGTTATCGGAACGTATGATGCAGTGCCAAGCCGTTACCATGGTCCCGGTGCGAAGCCCTCACGGGTCAGTAGGAGGCCGCTCGCCAGTCTCCCTGCGCTCCATCTCCCCCGTTTTCTCCCCCTCTCCAGCCACCGTCATCTTTCCTCTCCCCTCATTCCCTCTGCCTTGCACACCTGTTTTTGTTCATCATGCTGAAGAGGTTTGCAATCCTCTCTTAACGAAACCGGGTTTGAGGAGTCAATTGCTGATGCCCCGCGTTTGGTTCCCCTAGCGGTCTTGCTCGATTGGCTGCCGGGAGGCGAGTGGGGGCTGCTTCCCTGAGATCCGCCTCAGTAGTCAACAACAACGCCTTCAAGGCTTTCAAGCCTGCTCTACCTGTCTATGGCGCTCGTTCCATGGCCACCGCTCCCGATTCCTCAAGAGTCGGGAAGATCCATCAAGTCATTGGTGCCGTCGTTGATGTGGTATGTGCCGAGAAAATTTTCATCCAGGGAGAATTCACCCACCACGGCCACATCGGGATCAGTTGATTAATGCAAACACCACCCTCTAGAAATTCGACGGCGAGCAATTGCCTCCTATTCTCAACGCCCTCAATACCGATAAGCATGGGAATAAATTGGTTTTGGAAGTTGCCCAACATTTGGGGGAGAATGTCGTTCGTTGCATTGCTATGGACGGTATGCGGGACCCTACCTAGAATCCTCGGATTGGTGATCTACCGATTCAACAAGCGCTGATGGACACCCTTAGGTACCGAGGGTCTCGTCCGTGGTCGGGAAGTTCATGATACTGGCGCTCCTATCAAGATCCCCGTTGGGCCAGGTACCTTGGGACGTATTATGAACGTCACTGGCGACCCTATCGACGAGCGTGGCCCTATCAAAGCCACAAAGATGGCACCAATCCATGCCGAAGCCCCACCATTCGTCGACCAATCTACAACTGCTGAAATCTTGGTCACCGGTATCAAGGGTAAGAGTTGTCCGTTCTAACAGAGAAGGATTTCATCTGATTTTATCCCTCTCCACTTTTTTTGCAGTTGTCGATTTGCTCGCACCATACGCTCGTGGAGGAAAGATCGGTCTCTTCGGAGGTGCCGGTGTCGGAAAGACTGTGTTTATTCAGGAATTGATTAACAACATCGCAAAGGCTCACGGTGGTTACTCCGTGTTTACTGGTGTCGGTGAACGTACACGTGAGGGTAACGATCTGTACCACGAAATGCAGGAGACGCGTAGGGTTTACCTTCCTCTAAGTACTCATTATCACTCACTAACTTAGGGATGTTAAAGGTGTCATTCAGTTGGATGGGGACTCCAAGGTTGCATTGGTCTTCGGTCAGATGAACGAGCCCCCCGGGGCTCGTGCTCGTGTTGCCCTTACTGGCCTTACTGTTGCCGAATATTTCCGTGATGAGGAGGGTCAGGACGTGCTTCTCTTCGTACGTGACTCCACCGTCCGTATATTAGATGCGGCATGCTGATTTTTTTCCCTTTTATTTCCCTCTGCAGATTGACAACATCTTCCGTTTCACTCAGGCGGGTTCTGAAGTGTCTGCCTTGCTCGGTCGTATCCCCTCTGCTGTCGGTTACCAACCCACCTTATCTGTAGACATGGGGCAAATGCAGGAGCGTATTACTACCACCAAGAAGGGCTCCATTACCTCCGTCCAGGCTGTGTACGTGCCCGCCGACGATTTGACTGATCCTGCCCCTGCCACTACCTTCGCCCATTTGGATGCTACCACTGTGCTGTCCCGTGGCATCTCCGAATTGGGTATCTACCCCGCTGTCGACCCACTCGACTCCAAGTCCAGAATGTTGGACCCTAAGATTGTCGGAGAGGAGCACTACAATACCGCCACCCGTGTCCAGCGTATGTTGCAGGAGTACAAGTCGCTGCAAGATATCATCGCCATTTTGGGTAAGAACTCGAACTGCCTTTACCCTTCTCTATAACTTATACTAATGGTGTTGGCTGGTAGGTATGGACGAACTGTCTGAAGCCGATAAGTTGACTGTCGAACGTGCCCGAAAACTGCAACGTTTCTTGTCACAGCCCTTCGCTGTTGCCCAGGTCTTCACTGGTATTGAGGGTGCTTTAGTCGACATCAAGGACACCATCAGATCGTTCAACGAGATTATGAATGGTAACTGTGATGACCTACCTGAGGCTGCATTCTACATGGTTGGAAACATTGAGTCTGCACGGGCAAAGGGGGAGAAGATCTTGGCAGAATTGGAGGCTAAATAGATACCGTAGACGTGGCTGGTGTTTAGAAAAAAATCACCTTGAATTGGGGTTTACGTGCGTACGTAGGGCGCAAAGCATACGGTTGTACATGGTTTTTATCTCCTTTGTATGCTACTCATTACTCTCAGTGTATTTCGGCAACCAAAATTTTCTACCCTCTATTCTGATAGCCTCCTACGCACGTACAGTGGATGACTCCCGAGAGTACCAGTGGGAGTGGATCAGTCTCTTCCATTGTGATATATCATTCACCGACGTATAAACCCTGGACTAGAGCACTAGAGTCGAGAGTATATGCGCTAGAACCACAATTTTTTTCCGTACCCTCTACTTGATGAACGAGTGATACATGATGAACATTTCTACAATCGAGCTGCCACGGATGATATAAAAGTATATTCGACGATCACTACTTCTTGTGAGGATACTGTGACGCGGGAAAACCGTTGGGTCTTCCATAGAAATGTCGAAGCCCGCGATATGCCGGGAAAACCTTATAAACCCGGAGTATCATACTTGAGACGTTAACCCTCCTTACAAACTGCCGGGTAACCCGACCCACCAATACAGTAGCTCTACCGGTAGCTAAGTTCTTTGAGACAGGGTTTCCTCCACCAAATAGAAAAAACATCCTTTTGCTCCTGAGTTGCTGCGCACCCTTCGCTGGAGAGCTCTCAAGATGGTAAAATCGACACAAATTGCCCGGTTAGACGGTATGTCTCTACCCCTTTCCGAGCCTACCGACGAACGAGCCCCTGACTCCACGCATTTCTCCCCATGAATAGGTGTCCCTCTAGCAGCCACCGTCGACGACGACCAAGCGGAAGCAGAACTCGCTGAAGTGAAACAGCAGTGCAAACTGATTTTCAAAAGACTAAATCAGCATTCCGAGCCCAGAGCGAGTATTGAATCTGGCCCTTTTACCCTGCAGTAAGGCAACCGACAATTCCGGAGTTCTTCCAGACTGCACACAAGTTTCCGTCAGTTGCTAACGGTGTCGGTGAAACAGCTACATTATCGAGAACCACGTATGCTACTTGTGCGTTTGCGATAAATCATACCCACGTAAACTCGCCTTTACGTACCTCCAGGACATCGCGGCCGAGTTCTACTCATCGTACGGAAATGAGCTCACGAATCCATCTTTGCGACCGTATGCGTTTGTCCAGTTCGACACTTTCATGCAGAGAACCAAGCGCACATATCAGGACACGAGGGCTAGCGCGAACTTGGACAAACTGAATGATGATCTCAAGGATGTTACGAGGGTTATGACCAAGAACATTGAGGATTTGTTGTACAGAGGGGATTCGCTAGAGAGGATGGGGGATATGAGCTCAAGGTTGAGGGATGAAAGTAAGAAATATAGACAGACTGCCGTCAGGATCAACTGGGAACTTATGTTGAAGCAAGTATGTTGGAACAAATTCCTTTCCTCTCGGGAATGGCCGGGGCTAACACCATTCGTATTCAGTACGGACCAATAGGCATTGTGGGCCTGGTAGTGCTCTTTTTCATTTGGTGGAGATTTTTCTGAGCGGTAGTAAGCATCTCGTATTCCTCTAATGGTCGAGCATCTCTTTCATTGTGGACACGGTTGAGCTGGGGACAGAAAAAACGGGAAATTTGGAGTGTCGCGACTTCGGCTGCCCTCCTGTTATGCCTTGATATCTAGGTGTATGATATTTATTGTACGACATGTAGACTATTCTTCTGTAACGCTTGTCTGAAAAGAAACCCAGAACTGTGAGACCCTACGATGCGGGTTCATAGTATGTTCCAAGCTCCCGTACCGTGATGCGTCGAAAGGGATAGCCCTGTGCGTCCTAGTATGCTACCACAGACGGATGTATGATACTCGTACAGTACGGTATCCCTCTGGGATTGCTCCCACGCTGCACGGTTTCAGGCCCACTGGAGTACCCTATCGTTGTCAGTGCCCGGGGGGAAGCTTGGCTAGCATGCTGTGCTGCATATCATATCAAGTTAACTAATCCACGAAACCGTTGAGCCCCGAGCGGGGGGGGGGGGGGAATAGGGTGTGCAGCATTACATTACTGGTATAATATGATACCTACAAGTTCTCAGCCCATATCAATCGACGGACACGGCACCCAACACTGCGCAGTACTCGTACATGGTCGTGATTACAGTAGTATGATATAATATTACCGGTATAAGATGATCCACTTGTATGCCGGAAATATTTAGCACAAGGCCTGTTTCCCCACTCGTTTCCCACTAGGCTCGCTTTTTATATAGAAACGGCAGCTTGAGGCTGGAGGTTAGTACTCCGTAAGAGCCAACAGCTAACAGCAGCGGCACCCGGCACCTATCCCTACTCCGATCCAACCTGAAGCCAAATATTCCCTCTCGATCAGGTATCATACTGGTATCGTGTAATATCCGTGGGTATAAACACAAGCTATTTTTGAGAGTTGTGCCTTCATGCTATCCAGTGTTATATCATATCATACCTCAGCTGGCAGAGAGTTGGGGGACAACAAGGCTCACAACACCAGATCGGTATCACAACTCCTGGCACTGTTGTACTTTTAGGCTCCCAGAAGCATCGCCTTGAGTACAATAGGATACCTGTGCTCGAGTACGCATTGTCCGCCGCACCCATCCTGGTTAACAGTGCTAACACGGCGGGGTAAGTCTGAATAAGGTTATCTATTACCAGCGCAGCTATCCTTCCTCGCCCCACGATCATAAGGAGCACATAATTCAACGGCATCACTGTACGATTATTACCATAGTAATGACCCAACTATCATACGGGGGATAGAAGTTGGCCGTGCCGGGATTATCACACCACGCTGTTCGCTTGTCCTGCCGAAGGCGATCATTCATCCATAACTAAACGTTATTCCCTCCGCTCTACCCTTCAATCCTTCAATCCTTCCTTCCTTCTTGCATTCAGCCCCTGCCGGTCACTCACATTTTCACCCGATTCATCCACTGTAGCTAAATGGCGTATAGTTGCGCCTTGCAGAGCCAAAATTCCGCCTCAAAGAACCATTCGTCTTCCCCCTCTTCTCTGAATTCTGGGCGCAGATCGTTGCTACTTGTACCTTCCCTTGTCGTCCCTCATGCTAAGGTTGCGGGATTGTGTACTCGTACATGGCAGGCCCTCCGCCCCACGTGAGAAATTCCCCGAACCCAAGCTTACGGGACGCTGTGAGCCTTCGCTGCACGTCTACCCAGACACTCACCTCCGCATTATTCGCCACCCGCCTACCCGCCCCGTCCCTGGCCGCCGCGCTCAAGGCAACAAAAATCCCACTAATCGAAGACGACTCGGCACCACGAGTCGTCGTGCCCCGACTCCTAGTTCTGGCGGAATCCACCCCCGACGAAGGAGTTCAGACTCTTTCGCAATACACACACCTCGGCGACGGCATGGATGCTGAGCACTATCAACACTCTCTGGATGAGGAGGACGACGACGACGAGGAGAGCAGTTTCGTTCGGGGCATCACGGCCGGAGGACATGACCATTCACGGGATACATCTCCCCCAGAATTTTCTCACCAAGGCTTTGGACGACAGCAACTCTCTATAGATCCGGCGCTCCACACGTCACCCCCGGAAAATCACCCCCATCATCATCTCCATCACCATCACCATACGGGCCAGGACGGCGATGATGATGATGATGATGACGGTGATGATGATGATGAGGGCGATGGATCCTCTCACCACAGACTCCAGCAATCACAGCAACAAGTCCAGAATCATTTTGTGCAATCACAACTTCCCCGGCAGATCTACACTGACCTCGCGCGGAGCGCGAATCAGTTCTCGTTACAACACCACGCCCCTGACCAGTTATCGACGCCTCCGGCTCAGTTTCAAGCATCGTCTCCTGCGCCCGGGAAAATCTTGCCGACATTCACACCATCGGATCGGAGCCTGCCCGATCGAGCTGTCACGGACGAAACGTTAGACGATGCCTACGTCGCATTTATCTTATACTGCAACCCATCCGTGCCACTGGATTGTGACACGGCCGAGCTGCGGAAAGCCTTTAGACAGCCTCCCAAGAGCGATGGCAAGACCTTCAATATCCATCACCTCCTCCAATTGATTGAAAAGTTTGAAGAGAAGGAAATCAAAACATGGACGAAGCTCGCGATTCAACTGGGGGTTGAGAGAACTGCGGACCAAAGCGCGCAGAAAGTCCAACAGTATGCAGTGAGATTAAAGGTGCGTCTGCTCGTCAAAGGATTCTTTCTTTCTTTCTTTCTTTCTTAATCATTAACACAAGGTGCGCAGAGATGGATGCACGCGATGCATATCGACGCATTTTTCGAATACATTCTCAACAAACCCCACACATACTACCAACATATCCCTCACTCTTTACCTTCCTCTGACTCCCCAGATCAGATGCGTGACGGCGTGCCTATTGAGGAAGACCTGGCCTTGCGCGCCTTACATCCAGAGACTCGTCCCAAGCGTGGCCGACGGAAAACAGATGACAAGGATGATGGAAGCGAAAAGGATCTGCCCGATCCTAAGCGGCCGCATATTGATAATGAAACTCCCACAACCGCGGACCCCACCAGCGCCATGGAACACTTCAGTAATTCCTTGTTTCCACCACACCCCCAGTCCGCGGTTCCATCTAGTGCTGGAGGAGATGGGATGGAAAGGTTTCTAGAAGAGTCAGATCCTTGGGCAGCAGCTACACAATCTGTCCTAAGTGGTGGGGGGAACAGTGCTACACCTACGGGTGGACAGCAGTTTCGGTGGAGGGCTTTTCCAAGGGAAGGAACCACACCGCAAAGCGCACATCCACCTCCGACCATACTCACATCCCATGATAACATCACCCCTCAGGATGAAATACAGACACCTGTTTCGACCACAACCCCAGTATCCGCCTCAAAGCCACGGTCCCGACGGAGGCATGGGCCAGCCGTGTCCTCTGCCTGGCCAAGCTCCGGGAACCCTCTTACCGGAAAATTGAGAGGTCGACCACCGAGCAACAGGTCCGTTAGAGATGGCCCATTTTCAACATTCCCGGCTCACCCTACGGGTAAAGGCCATACGATCGACCTTAGTAGTCCGGGGGGCGTAACCGCGACCCCGGCCTCAACTCCCGTCACCGCTCATGCACCGCAACAATTCACATTCAGGCCAGAGCAACTGCACCTAACCGTCCCAGCAAGGGTCGGCGGTAACACCATTACAATGGCATCACCAGCCTCAGCCATGACCCCATCACCTCACGTGAATGGTAACTCCTGGAAACGCGAAAAAAGCCCACTGGGGAGAGAAAGCGCGAGTATATACGCAGCACCGGGGCTCGAGGACATCGAGCGGAAATTCTCCGTGAGTTTGTTACAGGCCCAGTGTCAGGATGGGTTGGTATTGGGAGTGGACGACGCAAAGAGGATAGCAGACAAGATTGTCTCCACTCTGAAACGTGCCTGGCCGGATGGTGGAGGTGGGATGGATGACAAAACCGTAGCAGCGCTCCTGGGCTGTGGCGGTGACGGTGTCTTCGGTGAGGTCAAGGTTTCGAGATTAGGCGGAGACTCGGATCGGCGAGACTTGGATGACTTAGGACTGGACGTTGACGATGGCGACCAGCTGGGCGGCCGGGGAGATGGCGAGAGGAGGTTCGATGTCCGGTGGAGTATACAATTTGGCTCCGTCAAGGGCGAATTCTCGCAGATTGTGTCTGTTGGCAGAAATAGCGGACTAGACCATAACAACAACCCTTCCGACAGTGATCTCGGCCAACTAGGTGAAGAAAATGATCGGGTACTAAAGGAGCTGGAAGACCTTGGAGACTTCAGCGGAGGAGTTAACGACGACCCACATGGAGAAAATACGGGTAGCAACAATGATGCTAACAGCACTGGAAACGTCGAGAAGTTGAAAAAGCGAGTCCTGGAACTAGAGCGGAGTTTAAAGGCTAAGGAGAAGGAAATTCATGGTATAAGGGAAAATGTTCTCAAGGCTGTGGTTATGTGATTTCTGGCGCTGGTATTCATCCAAAATATTGCTCTGGACTGGGGGAAGAAAAAATCTGAGAAAAAACTGAAATTTTGAGAAAATGAAAAGACTATGGTAAGAGTTATTGGTCGCTGTTCCCTCGCCGGACCCCCGGCGCATGGGGCTTCTGAGAGATGCCTTTCTTCGCTTCATTCGTTCCCTTATGTTTTCCTTATCACCACATTATCATCATCATCTGGGTGGCCATCGTCGTCTTATCCATTATTCGTTTGTTTTCCTTCTCTCACCCTTTCACCGGAGGCACAAGTCTTGGTCAAAAAAAATTTTCTTCTCAAATTGGTCCATCGGGGTTTTTGATTTACGAGCAAAAGAAAAAAGAAAGAAAAAAACGCTTCTGTTTACTCACTTGTTTGTTTATCTGGGATGTGTATCATTAGCGGGATTGGGGGTGCCGGTGCGTCATTGCAGTATCTTGTGTTTTTTGTTTTTTCTTCCCAACATGATTTCGGTGAGAATCTGTGTGGTTATGTGTGATTGCATGTGGTGGAAACACGAGTAGTTGATATCGGGGTTGGGCCCGCTGTTGCTGTGATCCGTTCTCTAGCGTGCCGTACGTCTCGGGTCATAGGGCGATAGGGGATGTGGCTTCAAGTGTCATATCGGTTCTGTGGTATTATACGCTTCCACTTCCTGCTCGCTCTCTCATTTGGGGCTTCGGGCCGAAGCGCTGGATATCCATCCTTTCTGGGCCGTCATACTAAATGACGGTAAATGCCGAGTGAGATACTATGAGGCGCAAAGGATATTGAATTGCGCGTGGGGTGGTGATTGTTAGGACACTATACTCGAGTACCGGCAGTGTTGGTGGGTCAAATTCCGGTTACGCATTACTCGAGCATTGAGGAGGGGGGGGTGTTTTGTGGGAGAGCTCGCTTGGAAGCATTAGTATGATAATGCAGGCTCTTTACTGGACTGGAGTGAAGCTTTCGGTATCATGATGCCGAAAGCAAGGCACAATTAGTCGGCGCTTTGAGTCCACGGCGCCATGGCACTATACTAGATTATTTTTTATTTGAGGCCTCGAAACCCCATTCTTTGGGTTGCCGCTCCATTGCTGTCCGGTTGTCATATCAGTAGGTGATCGAGCACTGCACGAGTACTGTACGAGTACTCGTACAGTACTTTGGGGGTGAGCATAAGTGAGGCGAAGTTGCTACTTGATTGATTTTAACTGACCAAGGTTTGGTGAGTGTAACCATGGAAAATACGGTAAGCCAATCTCGGCGTTCTTTTGGAGGGCGAACAAAGTGAGGCGAACTCAAAATGCGCTAGTACGGGTACCGGTACAAGTACCAACCCCAAAACTTCCTGCTCTCTCATTGGCCGAGTGACCCAGGAACCGACAAGATCCGTTCCGCCTCACTTATCCTTAACCCGTACGAGTACAGTGGGTGGAGGGGGAATCTCCATACGGTACTGTAGATGGATGGACGTCCTCGGGCGCCTCCTACTGCAAATCCCGATATTCGTATTGTAAATCGGGTTCCATGCATGTGCGAAATTGGCCATCTGTCCTGTCGGGTCCGTGCTTGAGCCTGGTCTAATTATGGCTCCTGTCATCTCGATGCCGGTACGGTTACGGCTGTTGAGTCAAGCGCGGGAGCCAGGCATGTTATCGTACTACCGTACTAGTACTCGAGTACCGGTATTGTTACCCTTGGCGTCACGAATGGCCCGGTGGTCGGCGTACTCGTACAAGTAAACAACCGGGGGCTGTGGTGCTTACACTGTGGCCGGAGTGGCTTTTGCCGAGCGCTTCTGATGGGAATTGCGGCTCTACTTGGAGTGGGTGATTCTCTGCCCATTAATTTAACTGGGGGAAAACGGGAATATCTCGCGCTTTCATTGTGATGACAGGAGGACCTGTTACTGTAAAGTATTAGTACGGTACTGTTAATTTCCTTGGCGTAAGCGGTTAATGGTTGCCTGTCAAGGGATCGGTCTGGATCAAGGCAACACTTGGCAATGTAAGATATTGTCACTGTCACCATGCAAGTAGCGGTACCTGTACTCGTACTGGTATCATACGCGATAGCGCCAGAAATCATGCCTGACGAAAACTGGGGGATGGAAAGTGTGAATTTACGCTACTGTAGGTAGGGAGAAGAAGAAAAAAAAGACACGATTGGTTCTCATGATGGAGTGCGGAGTGTCAATAACATTGTCATAGTCCATGCCCGAACAGGGGTGACGGACGATGCAGATTGATGCATCATTTTCTATTTTTTTTTTGGAGAATTGGTGGTGAGGAAACCGTGTCTGGATCAGCCGCAGCACATTGTGCTGGATTATACGCGTGCCGAAAATCCTGGCGCAGAGCAGGATGCAGGGTTTTGGGGCCGCAGTCCCGGTATCACTTCTATGGTTTCCGCCGCGCTATCCATCCCTCGCTTCGTTCTACTGGAGAAAGTTCCCGTCTTGAACCATCAACCCCCCCCCCCCCCCCGCCCACCCCCTGCGTTGCCTATACGATTGCTGTGAACTCATTTCTGTACTGTACCCGTACCGTACGGTAGTTCCCTCTCTTCTCTTCTTCATTCTTTGATACCCCATACCCTTTCCCTTCCCTCCCTCCCTCCATCACCTTTGGCGTTCGAACCCCCAAACACTGTCCGCCCGAGAGCGTACTATTGTTTTTCGTTGGATTGCGGAAGCTGTCCTCAGCCTCCTTTTTTTAATTTTTGTTTTATACTTTTTCTCTTGCGGAACGGCTACGTCTTTGATATAGGGTCTACCTTTTTTCCCGGCGTCTAGGCTATGGCGTCGAAAAACGGTGCGGCCTACGGTACCGGTGCTGAGTTGGATCCTGCCGGGACGAGGAGAAGAAACGTGCCTGGTGAATCACCAGTCGGAGGTGGTGCTATTGTGTCAGCACCGGAGGATACGAAGAAACAACACAGGATTGTGAGTTGCTGCGGTTGTTGATACAACCTTTTTCCCTTCAAAAAACAAACAAACAGAAAAACAACCTCCCCCTTTCCCGTGCTTTGCCCGGAAGAGCTACAGTACAGCTGGCCTTTTCGTTCTGCTTGGGCGGTAATGCTTACTGGGTGAAACCTTTCGGTGATTGTAGGATCAAGCTGGCGATGTGGACATCGAGGCTATAGGAGCTCCGATATTGTTCACACTCTTGTCGTTCTTCACGAGGCTGTACAAGATTGGGCAGTCTAATATCGTTACATGGGACGAGGCACAGTACGTCGACCCATTTCCCTCCTCAGGCTTCTGGCTTTCGTTGGGATTAAGGGGGCTCCGGGTTTGGAGGAGCTGATCCGCGATGGTCATGATCGCTGACAGGGATGTTGGGTAGCTTTGGAAAATTTGGATCTCATTACCTTAAGCGCGAATTCTACTTCGATGTGCATCCTCCACTTGGAAAGATGCTTGTGGGTCTTTCGGGTTGGATGGCCGGGTATAATGGCTCTTTCGAGTTCAAGTCTGGGGAAGTTTACCCCGAAGAGCTCAACTATACCTTCATGAGAGTCTTCAATGCTACCTTCGGAGCTCTGTGTGTGCCTCTTGCCTACTTCACCGCTAAGGAATTGAGGCTTTCCAAGCCTGCAGTATGGCTGGTGACTTTGATGGTTTTGTGCGGTATGTTGGGGATCCGGAATTTTATGTAGCATGAGCTGATATTTGTTTCGATGCAGAGAATTCCTATGCCGCCATCAGCAGGTTTATCCTACTCGATTCTATGCTTCTGTTCTTCACCTTCACCACTATGCTTTGCTTCGCGCGATTCCATAGACTCCAGACCAAGTCTTTCTCGCTCCAGTGGTGGCTCTGGCTAATTCTTTGCGGACTCTCGATCGGTTGTGTCTGCAGGTGGGTTTGCACTGATCCGTTATAACTGGCGCTTACTGATCCGCGCAGTGTTAAATGGGTTGGACTGTTTGTTACCGGAGTTGTTGGCCTTTACACTGTCGAGGACTTGTGGAACAAATTCGGAGATCTTAAGATGCCCAAGGTTCGTTTAGGCCTTTTCTTGCCCGTGAAACACCAGCTCATAGTGCCGTAGATTGTGTATGCACAACATTGGATTGCCCGCATCATTGGCCTTATTGTGATCCCCATGGTTGTCTACATGTGGAGCTTCTGGATGCACTTCGCTATCCTCGAGAATTCGGGTCCCGGAGACGCCCAGATGAGCTCTCTATTCCAAGCTAACCTCAAGGGGACGGATCTTACCGATAGCCCATTGGAAGTCGCTATTGGTTCACGTGTCACTATCAAGAACATGGGTTATGGTGGTGGTCTCTTGCATTCCCATGTTCAAACATACCCTGAAGGATCCGGCCAACAGCAGGTTACTTGCTATCACCACAAGGATGCCAACAATGATTGGTACTTCCATCCCCACCGTGGCCAACCTGAGCTCGATCCTGAGTCATCAGATCTCCGTTTTGTTGGAAATGGGGATACAATCCGACTTATCCATGCTCAAACCGGTCGTAACTTGCATTCCCACACCGTCGCTGCTCCTGTTACCAAGGCCGATCATGAGGTTTCATCCTATGGAAATCTGACCGTTGGCGACGAAAAGGACCACTGGACCGTTGAAGTTGTGAGTGATGCTGCTGGGAGAGATTACAGCAAACTCAAAACTCTCACAACTGCTTTCCGATTGAGACACACTGCCTTGGGCTGCTACCTCAGAGCTGGAAATGTCAATTTGCCTCAGTGGGGGTTTAAGCAGATTGAAGTTACTTGCGCCAAGAAGAATAACCCAAGAGATGTTTTCACTCACTGGAACGTCGAAAGCCATTGGAATGAGAAGCGTAAGTTTGAACCCTTTCGTTCTGGTAGCATCAGCCTTGGGGTGCGGTTTAACATTTACTGTTACAGTTCCAAATGCGGATGTCAAGGCATTCAGGTCACCGTTCCTACGTGATTTCATTCACCTGAATGTTGCCATGATGACCTCAAACAATGCTTTAGTTCCAGATCCCGATAAGCAAGATGACCTGGCATCTGCTTACTGGCAATGGCCAATTCTTCACGTTGGGTTGAGAATGTGCAGTTGGGATGATGGCATTGTTAAATACTTCCTTTTGGGCAACCCCATGGTGTACTGGGGATCGACTCTGACACTTCCCCTATTCTTACTTTTGGTCCTTTTATACCTCATTCGATGGCAGCGTGGATATAACGATCTGCGCGGCGAGGAAATTGACCATATCCGCGCCGCAGGAATATACCCTCTCGTGGGTTGGATCTTTCACTATGTTCCTTTTATCGCCATGGCAAGAGTAACATATGTTCATCATTACTACCCTGCTCTTTATTTTGCGATTTTGGTGTTTGGGTTTCTTTTCAATCATCTCACCAATAAGTTGCCTAAGACAGTAAAATTGGCTGCTTATGGTGTGGCGTATACGGTTATCATCGGCGTTTTCATGCTCTTTATTCCAATCTCGTTTGGCATGACGGGCTCATCGGAACAGTACAAGTATCTGAATTGGCTGGTAAGTTGATATCATATTTTCTCTGAGCTATCGACCGAACGTGCACTAACATCATTTAACAGCCTACATGGCGGATATAAGTTTGTTAGATGGGGGGGGGACTCTGGGCAGATGATTGATGGGTTGGCGCATCGGAATGTCACTAGAGAGCTTGGTGTGCTGGGGAAAAGGCGGGTAATAATGGAATAAAATGGTGGCAAAAAAAAAAAGTAGCAATTTCCTCTATTTGTTCATAGGTTCAATTTCATGTTTTTGTTTTTTTTTTCGTTTTCGGGAACTGGCGGGGTGTTCAGTGCTGTATGGGTGGGCAGACGCTACCCGTCGCGTCAAAAAGATTGCGTTTTGGATTCTCTGTCATTGCCAATCTCAGAACCGCCCGAGTGATAACTTGTGTACAGCACTCGAGCATTACAATGGAGTAAAGTGTTTTGATATATACGAGTTAAATCGAGCCTCATCAGGTTCCACAAGGGTTCAACAAAACAGCCGTGCACCGGGCTTTTCAGTTCGCCCATTTGAGTATTGTAGGTTAAACTTGGAATCTTACTTCTCACCACCTCCCCCCCTACCCCAACCTGCCTGGCCCGGCTACCGCAGCTCATATAGGGCCCCCACGCACGACCACCGGTCACCAACCCCAAATGCTAGAAAAGGCTGTACTTTATGCGTGCATCCATTCGCCCCACGTCATTCACACCCTAATATCGTTCATTCGCCCCGAAGTTTTCGGATGCCCCACCCCCACCCCACCCCATCCCGTCAAATACCTCTAACCTCGACTACCAGTATGATATATGATACTGTTCTTCCCATCCCTATTCTACCCGCTGTAACCAAACGAACAAACCATAGCCTCGCGAACCATCACGCACCAACCTAGCTATAGGAAATAGACATCTCAGGCGGCGAAGAAAGAAGGGTTGGAGGGGGGGGGGGGAAGAAAAAAGGGGGAAGGAAAAAAAAAAAAAAAGAGAGTTAGGAATATTATCCACACCCAACTAGCCATACATGTCATATCACATCCGTTACACCGCCATAAACTTACAATGTAAAGCAGGAAAATCCCCTTCCCTCCTCCCTCCAGCCCAAGTTTGAAAGTAGAGAATGGATGAAGAAGTGGGTGCAGGGAAGGGGGGAAGGGATATGCGAATGGGAAGATTAAACACTGCACCTTCTATTCCGCTGCTGCGACGGGACTTGGTATTGCAAGCCGTAAATGAGTCCCTGGTGCTGGTATATGATGGATTGGGTTCTCGACGAGGAGACTTCACCCGGGACCACCGCCAAAGTAAATAATGAGGAGAGAAACGAAGGGAGGGGAAAAAAACATCACCACCCGTCCAAACTTCGTTTTCCTTCCCCGGGAAAAGAATCATATTACTACCACTAGAGCGATCCGGGAGGAAAAGAAAAAGAGGAAAATAAAGGGGGGGGGGACGCAAGGGCAAAGTACAATCAAATAAGCAACCAACACTGGTCAAAAAGAACACGCAAGAAGGGATTCGATCAAAGTTTTTTTTTCCCAGAATATAAGAAGCCAGATGGGACTCCAGGCTCAAAAGATAGAGAGAAGGATGATGACGGATAGAAAGAAAGTAAGAAAAAAAACGAGAAAGAATACAACTGTGCCCCCTACCAGATTCTCAAATGACATTGACAAAACGCACACACCGACCATACAATAAAGGAATTGAGAAATTGGTAGAAGGAGAACAAAAAAGGCTCGAAAGGAAACCCCTGTACTTTCGTCGCCATCCATCCAATCCAGCAGCTGTCCATGATATCTTTGGCCCCCCCCCTTGTTAACGCCCTCGATTGTCAGGATGCTTCAACTAAAAATGCTGTCATCCGATGGGAGGATCTCTTCTTGCTTATCTTAATTATCGCCATCACCAGCTGCTGCTGCTCCTCCGTCTTGTTGCTGCTGCTGGACCTGCGATTGTCTCCTATATGCGCCTCGATTATACGATCCACCGTAACCTCCGCCTCTCCCACGTCCGTAATTACCCCTTCCCCTGCCCCTTCCTCTCCATCCACGTCCGTAGTGGTTGGGCCCACCATCAACACTTCCCTGACCAAAGGTTTCCAGGTTCTTCTTTTGCTCCTCACCCCTCCAGACTGCCCCACCCCTGGGTTTCTCTCCTTCCTTGGCTTCCGCGCGTTCTTTGTTCTCGCACGATATATTATCGAAAAAGCTGGAAAAAGGGTTGTAGAATTTTGCGGGGGGAATGACAACTTCGTCCTTGTTATTCCCATCTACATATCCATTAGTGCCATTGGCCGGAGTCTCCGGATGAGCAACTCTCTCGTCTTCCCCACCTGCGATGACCTCCTTAGCCAAGTCTTGTTTATTAAACTTCGCATTCGCGCTTGCAAAGTCGTAATCAGTACTGGGAACTTCAACTTTACGAAGTTGATTGCTTTGGAAACCGCCACGATAGCTTCTTCCGCGGGAAGCCCCACGAGCAATAAACCCGCCAGTGCCCGGTCCACGGGCCGGGCGCGGTTCCCCACTAGGACCACCATTCGTATCGTTTAAAGCAGGCGCAGGCCCTGCCACGTTATTACCAGCAGGAACAGCGGTCTTCATTGCCAACTGGTTAACCTTGTTAGCTAGATCTTGGACGGCGGCATTGGTATCGTTGCGGGTAGAGGTGGATGCAGAAGCCTCAGTAGATTGAGCGTTGCGGGTTCCGGGTTGGGACGAAGAAGGCGCTGGGGAGCGTGGAGGCCTGTTATGGAAAGGTAGGGGAAGTGCCGGTACAATTCCTCCATGCGCTTTAGGTCCGGTTGGTGCTCTGCTAGCATTTTGCGTCACAGGAGCCGGGGGTGCTGATTTAGTTTCACTATCCTCGGGAGGAGTCGGGGGTTTGGAGCTATCGCTCGCAGTTTGTTGCGCAGAGGCAAGAGGCGCCTGCCTCTCGTTAATCTTAGCGTGCGCGGGTAGCTGGGATTGAGCTACAGAATTTTGCGCACTTGGGACTTGGTGTGTAGGACCGCGATTCATTGGTTGTTGGGTGTGTTGCTGACGGTTAGCAGCCGGCCCGATTGGGGCTTGTGGTGGCGCTCTATTCTGGGGACCATGAGTGGGAGTCTGTTGCTGGACCGATGGAGCTTGCTGGGGAGCCTGGGCTTGGCCTTGCTGCTGGGAGGCCTGATTCTGCTGATGTTGTTGAGCAGGCTGTTGTTGAGCCTGGGGCACGCCGGCAGGAGGTTGTCCTAGCCCTGGTTGCTGGGGACCTTGAGGGGGTGGGTAGGCGCCATACATAGCTCCCTGTTGGTATGGACTGGAACCATAGCGACCCTGGGGCCGGGGGAGGGGGGTAATAGTACGGCGGCATTTGTTGGTACTGGTTGGGAGGCGGCTGGTTCCCTTGGGCATAGCTCGGGGGAGGTGGGCGAGTTGAGCTCTAGTAGTACCAGGTTAGCTACCGCAGTGTGAAGGTACGGTCGAATGGCTCGATTGAACGGCAATATATCGATAAAACTCGAGAGAAGGCAATACACCCTCCGGCTTAAAACATGCAAAAACGAAAACCAGGTCTCAGAACCCCGCAGCGGGGGGGGGGGGGGGTGGAAGTGGGGGTGGGGGACAAAAGACAATAATTCTCCAAACAACATACCCCTAGAATGGCGGGATCATCAGGCACCTGGGGCTGCGGTGGCTGGGGTGCAGTCTCCTCGATCCTTAAATCCTTGACGTCGCCACCGCGAAAAACGATATATTCGTAGACATTGTCTGAACCAGCGATTTCCTTAGTAGGATCGCCGCGTCTACCTTCCGTCCCGTGAGAAACAACTTGTTCTAGGGCCACGGTGTGATTTTCGGAATTGATGTCATGGAGACGGCCGACATAGCTAATTAGCGAGAGAGGAGGGTTGGTCAGTTCGGAGAAGAAGGAAATAAGCGGCCGACGCAAGCAAGCAGAAGAGTGTATACCGGATATCGCTCCTGGAGATCAAGGAGATCCGGGAGCTATATAGAGGGGCAGATGGTTTAGTTCGAGTTTTCTATAATGATTTACCAAACAAAGCGATGGGGAACTAACCCGATAAATTCAGACATGATTAAAGCGAGCAGGGTCAACGACCCGGAAATGGTATGGCGATTTTAAGAGAATGTGAGCACCTATTTAAGGATCGCTCGGTTAGATGATGGGTACGGAGATGAGGGTGTGCAGGATTGCTTTTGGAGCATACAGATTGCAATGAAAGATGTCGTGGAGGATGGAGGCGTGGGTAAGGGTAGAGCAGAGAAGGTGGTGGTGGTTGAGAGAGAAAGAATGGGAAGAGAGATGTTTGGGAGGTAGGAGAGGGCGGCAGGTTCTGGGAAGGAGGGCAAAGAGTGGATCAGTTGAGCCAGTGAAGCGCCTCAAGGGATTCACGCTTTCACTCAGGCAGGCCGTGTCACCTATCCTATAATTCACAAGAAAAAGGCCTAAGTTATAGATTATTCCATTCAAGACTCCAATTGATCGCTTACTGTGCGGTTACACCCATAACTATTGAGGATTGGCCATTGCGTTGATATGAGACTGTCACCCACACAGAGGCTCATTCCCAAAAATACGCAAGCGTCCAGGGTCCCGCCACCACTGCTTCCAACTTTCTCCCCCATTCACTCCTTCCCCCCCACTACAATGAAACAGTTATGACCTTCTCACTCGTTAGCTTCAACCACCCAACCCGAGAATGACCAGCCAGTCCTTCCCACAACCTGCCGACTTGGAGAGTTTCGATGCCATCGACGCCTATGATTGGGGGTCGGACCGGGAATTTCAAGTACATCCAACCTAATCCTGACCCCCCCCTCTGCGCATTTAAGGAGAGAATGGGGAAAAAGGCTCACATGCTCTGCGGTAGACCGGTCTGCAATCGATCCTCTCATCGGTCCCTTCGCCTACAGCAGAGCAAAAAGAAGGATTAACCTTGCGGGCAAAATGCTTCTTTTACTCAAAGTAACCCACCCCAAGTTAAGCCCTCACTCGTCAAGAACAAGACTGACTAAATGCTACCTGCAGAATGTCCGGCATCAGGATCGACTACAACGCCTACAGAGCCCGTATTTCCGGGGGAAAGCCTAACCCCACTGCCACTACTGCTACCATTGCCCCGGCAGTCCCAGAAACCCCCCAGGAATTCGCGCAGAAAGAGCACAGTACCCTCTTGGACAGCACCAGCGAAGAGCCCATCCTAGATACCACAGAGCCCGACGTTAACAGCGAGAGATTCCCCCTTAGCGATCCGGACCCTAACACCCCCGCCGCCTCACCTGGAGGAACTCCCGATGCGCCGTACCCGAATTCGTTCGCGTACATTGTTGAACTGATTACAACGGGCCAGCCGATACCTGGAATCAAGCATATCCCCAGTGAGCTCAACTCGGCACCGCCGAGTGAGCCGGTTCGCGCGAAGAGGTTAAAACCTTGGGAGAGGGCTAGCGGCGACAATCCTAGCCCTAGTGCGGGGGTCGCTGTGAGAGGAGGTGGGGGGGGAGGTGGCGGCGGGGAATAAATGCGGGCTCGAATTTTATTTGGTGCCTTCTTGATTCGTAAACTTGGGCGGAAGGAAAGGAGGGAAGCGAAGAAGCCCCAGATATCGCCGAGATACTGCATCTCTAACACCATATTATTTGTTTTACAGTGCCTTAGCACATCACGAGAAAGAGCGCCTACACTCATGTAACTTAGCCTAATTCTCAGACTACGAATAAGAAAATATCAGGGTATTCAAGATCACCCGAAGAACCACCCAACGATTGAATGATTGATAATCTGCCTGGACGCCCCCCCTACCTACTGGATCCGATCACCGTGCATAATTTACCAACATCAGATTCTTGCCGCAGTACGGTAACAACCAGAGCCTCACCCATCACTCCCTATCGTACCATACCAGAACCTCCCCAAAACGAAAACAAACCCACCATCACAACCACCACCCGACCACCACAACTAACCCCACCGAACCGAACCGAACCGAACCGAACCAAAATGTCCCCACCAACACCCTACCCTCGCTCAAACCTCAAGCGCATTGTGAAGGCCCACAGCAATCTCCGTATCTCCAGGGATGCCGACGTGATGGTCAGTCTCCCCCATTCCTCCGTCCATCGCATACTTATCCGCCTATCCACCCACCTACCTGTGAATCGGCGGGGCCAGCTAACTAGGTGAATGGTGGTTCGATTGGTTGGTTAGATATACCTCGACTACGTCCTCTTCATGCAGCAGCTCATCCACGAAGCTAAGGTCCACGCGCGCGCCGGTGCTAACGGGACTGTGGCGGCGGGGGTTGGGAAGAAGAAGGTTGGGATTACAGCTAGGGATGTTAGGAAGGTTTCGCAGGTCAGTTTTTCCCTCTTTCTTTCTTTCTTTTTTTGCTTAGGGAGTAGGAACTGACGGTGGATAGGTTACATTGAGGAAGTTCAAGGGGTAGTCTAGTAAGCTACCAGTATTGGGTAATCTAATGGTGACTGTAGATGATGGCTGCGGGATTGTACGATAATCACTTCACTTCCGGGTTCTGGGCTTGGCATTCTCTTATTCTGATAACTTGACTTATTGCGGACTGGTATCATGGGTGCCGAGTACTCGAGTACGTACGGTATGGCACTGGTACCATATTCTAACTTGTGATACCTGTACCGCAAGTACCGTATATATATCATTGAGGCCCTTCCAAATCTCATCGCACTCACGTCCGCACCCATGAACACCGAATCGGCGAGATCCATAGGTATAGGGCGATATGTCACGGTCTCGCGCGGCGCTTTCGTGCTGTCACAAGTCACTGCGATAGGGTTTCTCTAGAATTTTCCATTGAGCCCGGAGATATAGAAAATGATTGCACAGCAAACGAGTGATAGAAGCCGGAAGAAAATTCACATACGTTAACGTTAAGAGGGAAACAGGAGAGAAGAAAGAGAGGTACAGAAAAACAAAATGACGTTGGACTCCCAGGCCTCCCTTCGTTTCACGTGTAATACGGCCACCATTCACCAACTCCCTTCCACCTACTCACACATCTCACATCACCCCTACGTTCTCACAAAGCACCTTGAGAATATCTCCACCGGGCCATTAATTTCCATCGACACTCCACAGTAAAAACCCACGCCCCAGCTCCCATTTAAAATCCGCCGCCTTTCAAAGAATAACGCAGAAAGCAGTGTTTCCATCCAAGCAACCAGAGAAAAAAGGGGAAACCGAGACTAGACATTCCACGAAAACGGAATACTAGTCGGATGTCTAGTGCAAAGTTTTTTTCTTTTCTTCTTGATTATCTTTGAAGTTGAAATTAGTCCGGTGGGCAAAAAGAAGAAGAGTAATTGTTTAACAGCACCCGCCGGCAGATCCCTGCTGGACACCTGTGCCTTGCTGGACCGAGACGGTGGGCTTATTATTGACTGTAGTAGACCCCATGCGCTCCTTAGAAACGGTCAGTCTGCGGGTATTTCTCACACCGTACCATATAATCAGCCTACCTTAATCTGTCTAGCCATCGTTAAGAAAGCCTGCTCGACATTGGTAGCATTCTTTGCCGAGGTCTCCAAAAATGGGATTCCAAGACTGTCCGCAAATTCCTACTCACGAGACATGGTGTGTCAGATCTAAACGTTATCATGTGATAGTCTCGAACGTGACCAACCTTAGCCACTGTGTACTCGACGACTTTTTTGTCTGCGATATCACTCTTGTTTCCAACGAGGAGTTTGTTGACACCTTCAGTGGCGTAGCGGTCGATCTCCTGGAGCCACTGCTTAACGTTGTTGAACGAGTCTGGATGGGACAGCCATCAGCAAAATATCCGGTGACGCAAGCATGACAAGGTCATCTAGCATACCCATATCGGTCACGTCGAACACAACACAGATTCCATGAGCACCTGAAAGTCCCAGAGTCAGATCTAGTCGCCTGTTCAGGTGAAAAGAGAGGGCAAACCTCTGTAGTAGGAGGAAGTGATGGTTCTGAAACGTTCTTGTCCGGCGGTATCCCACTGTAGGAAACGTTAGTCAGCAACAAGACCCTGCAAACTGCATATGTCAGGGGCAAGAAAACAGGGAAGAAAAAGAAAGCATACAATTTGGAGTTTCACGGTTTTGGCATCGAGTTCGACAGTACGAATTTTCTAATGGAGTAAATAGTCAGCCGGGAAGGTCCATCACACCGACAGAATAGTTGGCGGCACGAGATGCATTGGGGGACCAACAAAGTCGACACCAATGGTGGAGATATAGCTCTCGGTGTAAGTATCATCAGCGAATCTAAGCAGCAGACACGACTTTCCGACTCCTGAGTCACCGATGAGAAGAAGCTTAAAGAGGTAATCGTATCTATCACAAACCGTTCCCGTTAGTAAGCCATGTTAGGGATAAACAAAGAATGCTCCGAGTGGATTTCGGTCTCAAGGCGGGCTAGTAATGACGGCCCATCTTCCACGGGAAAGGGAACTCAGAGGCAGAGGAAAGCGGAGAGAAAGGGCTCTGCGAAGAGAAAGTTTGAGTTAGCATTTGGGTCGTCCCGATAGATCCGGTGGTGCAGGGTAACGATGATAGGAGACGAAGACTCGAAAAAAAAAGGTTGCAAATGAGGAATAGAGAATGAGGGGAAGGTAAGGAGGGGTAGGTACATACTACTCGGGATTCATGGCGACAGAAGTTTTCGGTTATCTTGAGCTCGTTGAGAGGGAGCGATGGAGGGGAAGGAAGAATATCAGCGTAGCAGTTAGAAGCTGACGACGTGTAAAGAGGCAGGCAGCAGATGAGGCTGAGGTGATTGAGATGAAGAGGATATTTGGCTGATGGGGTTGGTAGAGGTAAGGTATCTTTTGCTCAGGAGGTAATGAGCTGTTATCTTAGAGGGTTCGTTGCCAGTGGTGGTAGTAGTGGTGGTGGTGGTGGTTGATTGTGGTTGTGGTAGGTAAGAGGGGGGAGAAGGGGAGAGAGAGGTTGGAGTGACCGAGCGGAGGAATTTCACTTGTCAGGGCTGTGTTAGTGATGGAGCGAGCGAACGGCGGGTCGTTGACTCGTTGGTTGTAGAAAGGAAGGTTAGACAGGACAAATCCGATAATATCCTACCGGCAGCCGGTAGTCACTGCTAGAGTTTCGCTTGCTTCGGGGTCCACTCAAAAACTGCGAGGAGTCGAAAGCGTTCTCTTCTGTTTTTTTTCTATCTCTATCTCTACCATGCTCAAGTGAAGGGAGACGAATTGCGATTGGGTTAGACGCTGAGTGAGGCCTGGAACTATAGACTGATGCTCGACACTTCTCCTATCAGATGATTGGCTGTGTGGCGTGCCGTGCTGCCTTGCATACTCTGGTCAAAAGTGCCACTGTGGCCCTACAAGTACTCGTACTCGAGTACAGTACCGCTACCGGTATGCGTATTCACACTTTTGGCTTGCCAAGAGTGCCTGCATGCGAGAATACAATACTTGTAAAATGAATTCTCATTTTAAAAGTCCACAAAATCTCTCCGAACTTTGATTGAAGAGAGAGGGGCTCCATCTAACCCTTGTGGATAACCACCACAGATATTACCACACCCCGCGAGAATTTCTTTCCTTTATCATACACCCTTCAGTAACTGTTGATGATAATGTCATACCATACCTGTGCATGCATTTCTATGTGTGGCATCGGCGGGGGCTGTCCATTCCATGTTGACTCTCCCGCGTCCTTTATCAGCACGTTCTGCGCCGTAAGTTTTCAGCCCATCTTTTTTGAGCTTCCTGGAGCATCTTGCAAAGTTGGTTATTCATCGAGATTGGATTTTTGGCGTATAAGCCGGTTCTAAGAATCCTACAATGTATATGCACATGTACTAGCTATAGAAAAACAGTATCAGAAAATCTAGATAAGGCGCACATACATAGTATGGTATCATACCGCAAAGCATTAAAACATTACTATACTGCACTCCGCAAACCTGAAGCACTCAAGTACTGCAACATTCAAACTTGCGGACCGCCCGGAAAAGCTATTGTAAAAGATCAATGATGGTAAATTGAGGTGGACCCCCTGTACTACTTCGTTTGGAATTAACGCCGCATGGCCGCTGGCGCTGCTGGTGCCCCGGCCGGCAGTTGATACACTAACCCTCTTATCCATGACCGCAAGGGCAACATCCTGTTACACATTCCCCATAACGATACGTCTAAGTTACGTTCCTACTATATACGGGAGCATATGTAGATCAACGTGTCAGTAACTAATGTCTCTGAAAAGTCACCATCGCGAAGCCGAGCGAGTGAGTATTCGTGACTTTGACAAGTTTCTTTCATTTTTTAGATTGACAGAATCCGACGGAAAAAGGCTAATATTCCTAAGCCTTGACATGCTCCTTGACCCATTTCCCAACATCCTCCTGGTCTCTCTGGACCCAGTTTGCATTGCTCCTAATACTGTCACCGATGATTGCCAATCCTTTCTCGTATCCGTGGGTATCCTTATCGGCGAAGAACTTCTCGATGTCCTCCTTCACATCCAAACTTGCGAACTTGTTCAGACTATTCTTTAAGAACCGATCCAAAACGACCATGTTACCGGAAAGTTGCTGGTAGATAATTCCCCAGTTTTTCTTGATGAACTCCCATAGAGCATGGCGTGCATGAACATTGTTCGATAGGGAAATAGCGGGAGTATGCTTATCCTGTGTCTTGATCTTATCAGACATCATCAACTCAAGGAACTGTTGGATTAACTCGGATTTTCGGACTCGGCCGAGGGCAGAGAGACAAATCTCCTTGCCATCAACCGCAGAAGTAGAGAGGTATTCGTTCAAAACGGCATCGTATTCCTCCTGGCCACCCTCGGCTATAGCAATGCGGAAGACGGCAAGGCGAAGATTAGGGTGAACAGCGGACCTGTCTTTGCCAGAGGTATAAAGTTTGAAGCGGCGTTGGGCTTCCGCGATTACCCCCCTATGACCAGAGCCCCCGGCAGCGCTAATGAGAAGAGCACGAAGTCTCCCAGTCAAGAAATCCTCGCCTTCCCCGTAATCCCATCCAATCCTTTCAGCTGCAGGTGTGACGAGGTCGAGAGTGAACTTTTTTAATCCATCCCTGATCTCCTGTGAGCACTCGGAGAAAACTGATCTCAACTTCCCAAGCTGCTCAATAAGTTCCGCCCAAACAAGGTAACTCTCTTCGTCTTGAAGCGCGGCCAAAAATGATAACAGGCCTGTCGTAGAACCAAGACCAGAAAGTGCCATGGCGGCAGCATCAGCAATTAGTCCAATTCTGTCTGCTACACTGAGTTGCTTTCTCATCTCCCCTAGCTTCACGAGTCGTTCTGCTGGGTAGTTTACCCTGTAGAATCCGTTCTGGTTGTTGTTGAGCTTGTAGCAATTGGCATTAATCCCTTTAATCACCGCTTCTTTGGATGTGAGAGCCGTAATCCTCTCTGATCCTGCGGCGAAGGACTTCTCGGACAAGAATAGCGGCACCCACCAGGTCGTCTGGTCTTCCTCAGGCTTCACATCCCCAGTGCTTAGGAATCTCTTTTGCTGAAGGAGAATGTGGCCAGAATCTTCAGTGACTGTGAGAACAGGGAAACCGATAGATTTAATCCAGTTGCTCTGTTGCATACATCATTTAGTCGACTGTTTTGTGAATTTTATAAGGGTGGAAAGCACCATAAAAGTAGCAACGTCTGTCTTTGCCTCTTCGCTAAGGGCAGCCCACAGGTCTACGGTTGTAGCATTTCCGTAAGCATGCTTTTTCAGGTACCTGGCAACGCCCAACAGGAAGGTCTCGACACCAAGATGGCTACTGAGCATACGAATAGTACCAGATCCCTATATCATTCCTTTGTTAGCCCTTTCTACTGCCTTGACCACCTGTTGCACGTACCTTGAGGTAACTAATATGGTCAAAGATCTGGTCAATATCGAGAGCATTCCTCACGGGCACCTCAATAGGGTGGGAACCACGAAGACCGTCAAGAGCGAAAGCTGTTTGCAAGGATTCTTGAGTCTAAGCAACATTCCTTGTTAGTGGGGTTTGACGAGTGATAATGCATGCCTCTAGAAACCCGACGTACAACGAATTGGCCCCAAACGTCCCACTCTGTCGGGATTCTGTTAGTATGAAAGTATCCTACAAAATATCCCTTTCACCATCTCTGGGTTGGGTGAGTACAAACCAGGATAGAAGTGATCAATAGCGTACCAACCAACCCAAGTGGCAAACCTGAATAGTGTAAGCGACTGTGGGGGTTGGTGCCTCGTAGTTGAATCTTACCCTTCGTTTAGCCATAGCTCTGACCACCAGTCCATAGTAACCAGGTTTCCGAACCACTGATGGGCAAGCTCTGGTGAATTTAGTTGGCTGACAGATGCCTCAATTCCTCAATTGCAGGGAGATGACCTTACCGTGTGCAACAACGTATGCAACTCGGTTTTTATAACGGGAGTCAGATGTCTTCTCGTCAAATAGGACAGCGGTAGTTCGGTAAGTGATGAGACCCCAATTCTCCATAGCGCCGTGTGACTAGCGAGAGTTACACCAGTTAGTACCAATTTAGTAGCGTGCCTAGATTAAAACACGGTAACTCATAATTACAAATTCGTGGACTGCTAAAAGATCGACTTTGGGGAGAGGATAGTCGATGCGGAAGATCTATAGCTGAAAATTAGCCTCAAATGAGAGGTGGGAGGAAAAGGGGAAAGTGCGAGACTCGCCTCCGAAAAGTAATCAACAATCTTCTTCGCATTGAGGAGAGCGAAACGGCCCTGTTCCTTCAGACCTTTGGTAGTATAAACTCTCACTGGCAGCTTTCCCCTTCCATCGTATTCGCGGTCTGTGAAGTCCTCCACATATTCGAACTCCCCACAAGCCCAGGCAAGCAGCTATACCTCATTAGTTGTCCTTGGAAAGGGACTTGTAGTGGAAACGTACATATGTGCTCATTTTCGGGACCCGCTCAAAGGAAACTTTCCTGAGACCATCGCCCAGAGGTTTTGATTCCTTCACGGGCTGGTTTGATAGAGCAGTGAAATTCTCCGGAATCGTGATGGAGAAATCGTAGGTGGCTTTAAGGTTTGGTTCATCGAAGCTAGCGGGTGTCGTGCAATTAGCAAACTTAGATTGCCGTGGGTCGAATGGCTTATGAATACCAAGGGAAAGCTCTCCGCGCGTCACAAGACTCGAACTGAGTGGAAAACATCCAGTCATCTTTTCTTTCGTCGTTTTTGTATGCACTTCGATAGAAGCCGGCCATCTTAAAAACATGTGTTAGCGTTTCGTCTTCCGGCGGATAGGCGGTCTATCAACCTCATGATTAATAGAGCCCGAGAAATTTATTTCTAGAACACCCGTTCCGCCTCTCGGGGTTGGTCTCTCAAGAGAAAGTTTCGCTACTTCGGTCTTCTTGTTACATTCGATCTTGGAAATAGTGATGTCTGCACACTATTAGCTCTCGCCTGGCCCACAAGACTATTACAGCGAGCTTCTTACCACCATCCGAGCCATCAACAGTAAGGCGCCCTCCATGAAGACTTAATTCCTTGCAGTTGAGGGAAATAGAACTAGCTTGGTGCTTGAACTCGAGGGAAATCCTGACCTGGCCATCGTACGTAAATGCGTTAAGGTCGAGTTTAATCAAATCCAGGTCATAGTGGACCGGCTTGACACTAGCTCGGAGGTTAGCAAACTTGGGTGGGTGAGGTGGGAAATTCAGGATAAGCTACTCGGATGGTAAGGTCTCGCGATCAGTGGTGGATGCCATTTTTGTGTGCTGGTAAGTGATGGGTTACGGGAGCAATTAACTAGGCAGTGGTGGATGGAGTGATGCTTTTAGAGATGAGTCTGGTCGTTGGAGCCTGATGAGGCGGGGTGGAGGGGTAGCAACTCTCCGCTCTTGCCTTGTCTTCTCTTCTTCTGCTTACACCATGGATTGCCGCATTAGACTATCCTACGGCAGGTTGCCATCCTGCCTGTCAGAGGAATTACGTGAAATGCTGGCCCTACCGGTATTTGCTGCACCTCGTATTTCCGAGACGATCTCGATGCACTGATGGTCATCCGCGGTCTATCCTCCGCCTTGGGAACTTGAATGGGGCGACAACATCATGCCCCCTCGCAGTTATTATCGCGAATTGCTTTAGATTACTGGTAGGATACCAGTATCTTAATAAGCTTAATTCCAGTGGGGGCTGGGAGGATTGCTTCGGGGCTGTTTGGCGCACTGTCATTTGAGTTATCCGTCATCTCAAAATGCATTTTGGACCCAAATTGTGTTTTGAGATGATGGTGGTGTTTGGCACAATTTTTATAAACTGTTTTTGCAAAATTTCAAAGTGGTGATTGGGTTAATAGCCATTGCCTGCATGTTAAAGTACTCGTAGTCTACATGATAATGCCTTCTAATATATAAGAAACAAAAAACACTAAGTTGAATACTGGGTACCGTATTTTCCTATTTTTCCAAAAAGTGTTCCGCTAACCACATTTTAAGGTGGCCGTCATCTCAAATGACTATGTGCCAAACAGCCCCTTAATTTTTTTTCACTGCCAGTATTCATTCCCAGGACGGTGTTCGAGTAGTAATGGAGGTTATTAACACAATTGTCGTGATTCACGACGGGAGAGAGGTACTCGCGCGGCCGAGTTGAAGTCGCGCACCCAAAGCTGGAAGTGATCGTCAAGCCAATCGGAAAGAGGATGACATCAGGTATGAGATACTGAATGTAGTAGGATAAACTGGACAATGTGGCAACAGCAATGTGATCACAGCTTGATGAAGCCTATCATCACCATTCTGACTATATCTCTGACCATATCTTTCTTTCCTCAATATGCCATTTACACATTCCGGAGTTGGAAGCTCTCCACAGGTTCCTTTGCTCAAGCATGCTGCCATTTTAGCTCTAAATTGGCATGGAAATTTGTCCTATGCGAGTATTGAAAATAGGTTGGGTGTGAGAAAGAGGACTGCAATGGATATTGTTCATCGTGCAAAGGTAAAATATCATACTAGTACCTATTTGGTCCCTAAATTCAGAGAGCTAAGTGTAATAGACAGGAGTGTGCCTCAGATCCAAGCGACTTTAATGATGTTCTCGCATGTCTTGAAGATAGCCACGGGGGGGTAATCAACCAAGATTTCTGGATAGGTATTCTGAGTCAATCGCTCTTCAAGATTCAAGTTAGAAGAATGAAGAACACTGGTTTATGCCATTTCCTGAAATTGCCAAAGAGCTTGGGATTGTCGCTGCCTGATCAACATTGGAAGAGGTCTTCCATACCCAGCACCATATATTTTGACGTAAAGTGAGCTATAAGCCCTCCCTTACACCAGCCCATATAGAGTCCCGGTTAGCCTTTGCCCATATGGCCCTCCAAATCGCAGTAAATACTATTGTATTTACTGATAAGATATAGATCGAATTTAATACACTATGATGGCAGCAAAATGTCTCCCGCTATGTTAGTCAGAACTCAAATAAGTATGCGATTCATGATCATGATCATGAGAAACCAGCAATTATAGTCATGCTCTGGGGGGCTATCATGTTTAGTCAGAAAGATCCATGTCATGTGTGGGAGCAAGATACAGAAGAGGAAAAGGCTCAGTTTCATCAGACAGTTTTGGATGAGAACAGTTGGCGCTATGACTGGCAACCCCACAACCAATAGCAGGTATATGTTGCAGGTATCTGGTAAGCAGAATATTTACATAATGTGAATGCTGTAGTTGATATTCAAAACCAAGAGGAGGGAAGAACCGGAAGACAGAAATAGAGATGACATAATCCAGAGCAGTTTTTTAAGGAGGAGCAGTTCAGGTTTACAAGTTGTGGAGGGATAAACTGGGTCTTATACAGAGAGCGGGTCCTATATCCAAAGCTTTACCTCAGGCTGTGGATTGATGAAATACAAAGAAAAACATGTATGGCTTTAACCTACCTAGTTGAAGATAATGCACCTGCACATCAGACTGTGCAGCGTGTTGATAAAGAGGAGCGTCTTGGAAGAGGTATTATTACCTTAGACTAGCCATCTAAATAACCTGATTTAAATCAGATAGAACTGCTCTGGAACTATGAGAAAGATGAAATATCAACCTGGAAGTTTGTGGGTGCAAGTCAGAAGACAGTCAACTCAGTGAAGGCGACATTGATAAGATCTTGGAAGGACTTGCCACAGGAAGTTATTGATTAAAAGTGTTTATCATTTCATGCGAAGCTTCAACAAGTTATTCTTCATCATGGCGGAAATAACTTCAATGGTTAGAATGGTTATTAGGAAAAAATTACCTTTATGTTCAACTTCTATGTATAGTCGATCAGGTAGAATTACTGTTGTAGGTACTTTACTCAAGTAATGTGTTCTGATTGGACTGGTGATCATTACTAGATTTGGGTGCACGACTTCAACTCGGCCGCGCGAGTAACGTACCCGATGGCATAGCGAAAAATATGGTACAACGAAAAATTGTTGAAAAAGAGCGGAAACTGGCTACTGAATAGGTGGAGGAGGTAGATTCAAACTTGATTTCACATAATTCTTGTAGTAATAGCTCTTCCTAACTGCTTGTTATTTGCTTGATTTGGGTTTTCATTTTATTAAACCGCTCTGTTGGTAT
>LN891025.1:326281-346901 GCA_900010015.1 Tuber aestivum | reverse complement strand
AAAAAAAAAAATCCCTAGCTTTAAGTTATCCTCCGTCTCTGCTACACCTCTGGCGATTGAAAACTCAACACTACTGTTTTTATCGTGAGTTTTTTGTTTCATCGCGAAACATTCTCCACCCTCCCGGCCACTCCTGCCTTTGGCCTTGGCCTAGGGGAGTCTGGCTCTTCTCTCCTCTCACGTCCGGGGTATTGACTTCGGTCTACCGTCACAGGGCCCTCTGTCTCCTTGGGGGTTGGTCATTTGGAGGCCCTCCTTGGCTGGCTGGCAGGTGGTGGGATCCCTTCCACTACAGTGACACTATCTCTCCCAGAACAAGGGACTACAAGAGAGACGCGGTAAAACACCTGCTTCGCTTAGGGCTCCTCTCCATGGTTGGATCGGCTAGTACCTTACTGGCACCTCCTCTCAAGCTGGCAACTTACTGCCTCAATCGTCGGATGTCCTGGAGGACACAGGGTCACTAGCATGCCTGCCACACACCTCCTCTCCTCGCTTCTTGGTTGCCGCCTTCGGGGTGGTTTCCCTTATACCCTATGCGCTTGGGGCTTCGGCTCCCTCCCCCTGGCCCTCGTCATATGGCCTAAGGGTTCCTATGATGGATTTGAGTTGTGACCATTGGCCCTTAGTGGTTCGGTGTGAGTTTTTGCCTTTAGGTGTTTCGCTCTTGGGGTTAGGCGTGTTCTTGGTTCACTGTCAGGTAGCTAGCTTTCTTTTGTCGCTTGGTGGTAGGGGTTATTGGTTCATGGTCTATGGG
This sequence comes from Tuber aestivum, assembly GCA_900010015.1. NCBI lineage: Eukaryota > Fungi > Ascomycota > Pezizomycetes > Pezizales > Tuberaceae > Tuber > Tuber aestivum. The sequence goes on along the minus strand of LN891025.1, from coordinate 346,144 downwards.
AAGGATTTTGGGCGGGAGTAGTTTTTTTTACCTCAGAGAGTTTTTTTAGCTCTGTCGTTCGGCCTGGTCCGGGGGGGGGCGATTTTTTAGGTATCATAGCTGGCGCTCCATATGCCTTTTTATCCCATAAACAAAAATTTAAATAAGTCAAACAAAAAAAAAAAATACTCTAGCTTTAAGTCCATCCTCTGTCTCCGCTACACCTTCAGTCATTGAAAAATATTTCCTAATTGGGAACGACTCAACACCGAGGAACTATCACCACTTTTCTTTAGCCCGGCACCCCCCTGCCGGGGGTGCAGGCTGTTTCTTTCCATCCCTCTGCCCATCGGGGCCTCCCTTCTACTCCTTCCCTTATCTGGCATCTCGCCTCTGCTAGATGGGGGTCCTCTCTACACCCTAGGGTCCTCTCTACCCCACTTTTGCTTCACCTCACTTAGCATCAGCACGATCAGCTTTGGCGGCTTGGTAATGGCTGGATGGTCAGCTGGGATGGTGGTCCTCTGGGCTATTGGGAGTAGCCTTGTCTACTTCTGTGACCCTAGTTGCAGTCTCCTACTATATTGTTTGGCCAGATCTTTACTACCTTGCCCTCTTCCTCTCCTCTCCTTCAAAATCGGCTGGCACCCTACTGCCTCAGCCTTCGGGCCCCATCATCACTGAGGAGGTAGTGCTTCAGCCCACCCCTCCCACCTCCTCTCTGCGCCAGTATCACTTGGTGCTGCTCTCACTTCTGCCACCTTCGCAGCAGCTCTACAACTCTTTCCTGGCTCTGGTGTCACTACAGATACCATCTAACCTTTTCCACAACCAGACTCCTCACAGCTGGGGTCTACCTCCTTCCTCCTTAGCAGTATTGGCTGCCCTCCTCTATCACAGGTTGCTAGCATATCTCGCCTGTCTTCCTCCCTCCATGCTTGTGGCCCACTTCTGGCCAAATGACTGGTTGGCCTACCTTGGTATTGCACTATCTCCTGAGTTGAGCTGGCCGGCCCCAACATGGCATTTCGCCAGAGTCCTATTGTGGGCCTGACAGCGGACACATTCATTCGCGGACGCCTGTAGAGGCACTTAGGGGTTTCCTAATCTATTCTCTCCTTTGTCGAGATAACACCAAAGGGTTTTCTTCCCTCTCCTGCCTTTCCTGTGGAGGACGATTGTTCCTGTACAGGATGGGATGTGTAGTTAGGCCTATACTAGAGGGTCTTGGGGGGGTTGTTTTGGTCCCTGGGGCGCGGGGGAATGCCTTTGGACTTAAGGTTTTGTTTTTGCCATAGCTAGCACTCCATGCAGGTTCTTGTACCTTAACAAAGAATATATGAGTTAAACAAAAAACAAAATCCCTAGCTTTAAGTTCATTCTTCGTCTCTGCTACACCTCTAGTGATTGAAAACTCAATACCATAAGTTTTATCGTGAAACCATCACTACTTTCCCACCCACTCCTGCCTTTGGCTTCGGCCTAGGGGAGTCTGGCTCCTTCCTCCTCTCATGCCCAAGGTATTGACTTCGGTCTACCGTCGCAGGACTGTTTCTCTCCTTGGGAGTTGGTCAGTCAGAGGCCCTCCTTGGCTACCAGGTAGTAGGATCCCTTCCACTACAGTGATGCTATCTCTCTCAGAACAAGGAACTACATAAGAGGCATGGTAAAACATCTGCTTTGCTTAGATGGCTGTTGATAATCTTCCTTACTCCCTCTTTCTCCTCCCTCCAGGTGTGGTAGGGAGTCCTCTCCTCCTCTTGAGTTGGCCTTGCTTAGCCTTCTCACGGTCAGCAACCCCTTAGCCACCATCGTCAGATGGCCAGGACTACAGTTGTAGTAGGGGAGAACAGCCAACAGGCTACGGTCAATCTCCCCATTCTCTTATTTCCCTAAGAGGCTGCCTAGTCAAATATAAACGCAATTACCGATAAATGGTATTTAAGGTCTTTGGGTCTACCCCTCCGCTCTCCTCTTCCTACGGTCGGATTGGCTGGCACCCTACTGCTTGTCATGAACTGTGACTAAGCAAGGCAGATTTCACATAGCTCGGATTTCCGAGTTATAGGTATGTTGGGATTTCACATGATGCACACTAGTGCGCCATAGGTTATTATGTTTACCTGTTCGTGACTCACAGTTGTGAGTCACACGATGTTATGATTTTCACACATGACTCATACTTATGAGTCATGGGTTTCACTCAGGTGACGCGAGTTGCGCACCTGACTTGGTTATTATGTTTTGATTGGTTTAAGCATGTTGCGTAGCGACTCATAGGAGTCGTCTGATGGATTTCATATGACTCATGGTTATGAGTCACAGGGTTCACGTGACGCGAGGTGTGAGTCACGCCAGGTAAAGAGCGACTATATAAAGGGTCACTAGGACCCTGAGTATGAGTTCTTCACACGTTCTTCTTGTTTATTTCCTACCTTCAAGTTATTATCAATAAAACCTACCTTTACGCTCTTTAAGATTTATCTTAAGAAACCCGAGAATTGTCTTTCCTCTCAAGCGAGAAAACTATTTCTCCTCCCACGTCGAACGACTAAGTCCTAATCAAGGACTAAGAAGAATAAGAAGATAGGCGCGAATACGATAATAGTCAAAGGACTGGACTATTGGGATCGCGTAGGCACAGGCCTGAGAGCTATCACCTTATAGAGAAGTACCGTTACCCGTCGCTATGTCCTACTCGGTAGGATTCTTAACACTGCTACACCTTTCCCTCCCCCCAGCTATCACCCATGGCCGGCTGGTCTCCTCCTTCGCTCCATGGTATTGCACTGCCTCCTTGAAGTGGGTCTAGGGGGGGCACCCTATCTTAGCGCACTTCGGGCATCGCTTCCCGCTGGAATGAGTGGACTCACCCTTCAGGGTCCTACGTGGCTTGCTACTAACCTTTTTTTTGTTCTTTTAAAATTTCTCAGTAGGTTTTCCTGGCCTTTCCTACTTTCTTCTTAGTTAGGATTTTCTTGTTCGTCCATCTAGCCGGGCTTGGGTTTCTTTTCTTTGAGACGAGATATGCAGTTGGCTCTATACCAGAGGGGCTTGGGGGGTTGGCTTTTTCCTGTAGTGAGAGGAGGGATATGGGGTTTTTATCCTCATAGCTAGCGCTCCATACGTTCTTTGTACTCTAAACAAATAATCAATAAGTCAAACAAAAAAAAAGAAAATCCCTAGCTTTAAGTCTATTATTAGCGACCAGAGAAGAGATCTTATCAATATATTCATTCTATTTTACTTCTATCTTTACAAGCCTTCTTAACTATCTCTGAGACAGAAGATTATAGGGCTTAGTGTACACTTGCTTGACCTTAGAGTTACCTACTCCCTAATAGTAATTGCTCTACTATGGTGAGTTATAGTAACCAGTAACTATATATATATATAAGACTTAGTATAACAATTCCTACCTATAACAGAGGCTCAAACAATAAGTAAAAACTTTTGTTTTCTTAACTTAGTAGTTCTTAAGCTGATGCCTATGTTGTATTTAATAGCCAAGTCCTTGATTCTTATAATATGATATCTACTAAGTTATCTCAAGACTAATAGTTCTTTGGAAACGATAGATGTATAGAGAAAGTATAATAAGTTTTCTTTAATTAAGTAACAAAACTAATAGGTAAAGAAATATGCAGATAGTATTATGAAGAAGTCTGAAAGGATGTTTGGCATACTATTATTTGAAATAATCATGATTTCAAATTATGTTTTCTAAATATGTATGGTTCCTGACATTCAAAACATGTTTCTGGTTCAGAAGTTGTATCACATCAAGAAATTTTATCAAATTTAATCTGTTATAAGTTTTGAAGAGTATTATAAAGAGACATTGTTTAATAGTAAAACTACCATTGAAATCAGAATGAATGTAAATCTGGGAACGTTGTTTAAGAAATCATATAATAGTACAGCCTTTTTGAGCTATAAATATATGAGATATATCATACTCAATTGGTTATAATATAATAATTAAGTTCTAGGTTATAGGAATTAAAATACTTCTGTAAAAAATCATAACAACACTAGTCTAAACCTTTATCCCTACAACAATATTGGAGGAATAATAGGGATTGGAGATGTGGCTGATATAACACTTTTCACACTTTTACACCAAAATTCCAACTTTTCAAAGTCTAAAGGAAAGTTATTGAGAAGTCCAAGGAACAAAAAAAAACCTGGTGTTTATTCTCCTATATCTTCTCCTTAATTGTCAGGTTTTTTTTCTTCAGTAGATATGGTGGGTGCTGAGCCTATAGGATTTGAAAATTACTGAATTCCTGGTACATATTTTGGTTGTCAGGAACCATATACAAACAACCAATAACTCTTATCCGAACATATAATTATGCCAAACAGCAATATCATTTCTAAATATATTTTGTAAATAAGGTTTTATTAGCTATGTATTAGATGGTTAAATTTATTATTAGCAATATTCTGTTAACTAAAAAATATATAAAGAAGTAAAAGATTTTTATAATTAATCTAATGTGGATTATCACTTTGTGGACCACATCACTTCGCAGGCTACTTTTCTCTACTACTACCACTCCAACTTTAAAACATGTTTACTTATGTATTAATAATACAAGTCCATATCCCTGAGGTTTGAATAATTGTCACAATCAAGGCAAAGCGAACCACATCACAATTGAGTATTTGAAAGCTCGTGAAGCAGTTTGATATCCTATGAACATCATCGAAGTAGCGTAAGACTAGTACGCAACTTTGTACTAGCATTTGCTACAAACCTGGCTACAATGTAAGAACCTACTCGGAGGCTACAGATGTAGATGGTTTATCAGATTCTAACTTGGTAGAGTCTGATTGAGTTTTTTTTCCATAGAGTTATAGGTGTTAGAAGTTGAAGGGTCTAGATTCGGAAAGTAGTCTATGAAGTGATATGGCCTACAAAATGATAATCCATGTTACTCACATATGAAATTTTTTAAACTTAATTCTAAACTATAATTTTTTGTAGCACTATAGTAAAAACAAACTACAATAATCTATATACCTATTATGTCTACTGGCTATAAAGATAATGAAGTTATTGATGTACTACAAGTTGCCACTACTACTAGGTTAGATAGTATAATGTCTAATCCTTAATAATAATTATAATATTTTTAAGTTTTACAACCCTATTCTTAACTCTTTATAAATATTTATATTTTTTTATTACTTTTTATCCAATACCCTCTACTAAAATGTTGACTGACTGTTTATATAAAATATATAAATTATTGTACATATTAATCATGGAATTGACCTTTTAGTAATCCTAGTAAAATATTTTTATATTATTTCAAAACATATTTTGTAATAATGGTTGTATTATATTTATAAACAATGATATGCTAAACTCTATTGTTATTACAAAATACTAGTATGTTTTAAAATCAAGATTATTTTAAATAATAGTATGCCAAACTCTCCCTAACCAATACTTAAAACAAAACATAAAATAAACTAAGGGGCTGTTTGGCGCAAGCAGTTCATCAATTCAAAATTCGTTTTAGGTCAACAGAAAGAGTTACAGAACTAAGTTAATAGCTATTAATACATGTTCAGGGGCACATTAAGCCAATTGATTAACATGGTAGCTGTTCCAAAAGGCATTTTGAATTGATGAACTGCTTGCGCCAAACAGCCCCTAAGTATCAACTGATACTTAAAACAAAATATAAAACAGACTAAGTATTAACTAATACTTAAAACAAAACCTAAAACAAACTGAGCGCCAGTTCCGGTTATAAAAATAAAGTTGATAGTTTGAACTTGCATTTGAGGTGAAAATATAGGTCTTGTAATTTATATTTTTAATAGAAGTATAGATAAATTTATATATATTTAAGTTTCAAAGAATGATTTACTAGTTAATATCTGGTAGGAGGTAGAGGATATAATTAGAGATCCTATATTTTAGTAGCCTGAGAATAGTGCAAAGATGCATACTACAATAAATGCTATAACTTAGTTTATAGAAAATCATATACAGGTTACAGAATGGCTACCCAATTTCTCAGACCTCAATCCTATTAGTTATAGTTAAAAAAGAATAAAGAAAAAGCTATACCAGTACTTTCCTAATATTTACAAGACTAAAAACAGTCTAGAAACTATTAGAAGACATCTAATAGAAGCACTTAATATGGTTTGGGCTCAGGATATTAAAGGAGAATTCTTGGAAAGGCTATGGAAGTCAATATTCAGGAGAGTGGTTGCTGTTCTACATGCTAAGGGATATTATATGAAGTATTAATTTCTTTTTCTTTGAAATTTCACATAAGAGTTTTCTTATATTTATTAGATCTCTATTTAAATTTTTAGTTTATTCTAAGTACTAGTTGTGGTTGTGTAGATAGTAAATTTATAGTGGTTAAGTTATAGGATTGCCATTACCATGCCGGACAATCCCTTTTGTCCCCGTACTTTAGCTGTCATTTTACCCTCGTATTTACCACTAGCAGTACAATATGATTGATTATACCTTTAATATTACTGGTGTTTTTATGGTAATATTGGCTCTCATCATCACAGAGCCATAAAATGGCCCATGACTGCATTTTAGCCATTGATATTGTAGTATGGTACTGTATGATAACTAAGGCCTATCACAGTGGCCTTAAAGTTAGGCTGCTCCTCGATCGCTCAGTGTGATGGAAGATTTTCCTGCGGGGGGCACTAGATTACACGCTAGCTTACTGTGGTATTTTCGCGGAAATAATGCGGGATTCATTATTTCTCGTTTTTGATAGGTTTATAAACAGAAACATACAAGGAGGTCAAACTGGGGGCCTGGATACATTATCGCCGACAATGGGAGCCCCCATGAATATTCTTCTCTGGAAAATTCATGAATACAGAGTATTTTGTGAAACAATACGGAGGGAAGGAGGAAAGAAAGGGGAAAAAAAGCAGTCGCTAAAATCATTACCATGCCACGGGAGTCCTCTTTATTTTATTTCATTTCACTTTTTTTTGCGGGGCTGCGGATGGTAGGTCTGTCTTAGCTGATCCCCCATTCCTCTAAGGCTTGGGTTGGGGCCCGCACACCCTTCGTTCGTTCGTTACCCGCAAGGCCTGTCTTGTGCCTCTTCATCCTTTTCTCTTGCCTTCTTTCCCCCCTTCCTCCCCACAACAAACCTTCCCACCACCAAACCGGTTTCCACTACAGATTTATCAGTTCTCCTCACCCACCGCCAATTCGTGTCTGGGTATCTTTTCTTATCTGTCCTGTTTGTCACCCATCCCCAAGCGTTTACATTGCACTTTCCCTGTCTCCCCACTCAACCCCGCATTTCCCATGGCTGGTGAGGCTCTGAGCTAATTGGCGTTACTGGGGGACGAATAGCTTGAGAAATCCTTCATCTCGACGCAATGTCCTCTACTGCTGCAGTTACACAGCCGAACACCTCCCGTGGGAAGAAGAAGGGTAAGGGAGGTGGGGGAGGAACTCCATCCCCTGCTCCCGAATTAGCGCAAGACAAGATGGCCGACTCTACAAATGATCTCGTGAAAACCGGTGATAAAGGAGAGAAAGAGTATTTGAAATGGATCACGAAGTAGGTCTTTGATCTGTCCACATCAAGTTCCTGTAGCTTAAACCCCCTTTTCAACAGGCAGCTCAAAAAACACGCCAAAAAACTTGTAAGTATACTGACCCCCCACAGTAAACTAGGAATTCTGTGCCATAAGCAAACATCTACTAGTTTTTCTACTACGCTACACGCTGACTGTAGCTATTTGCTGATCATTCTCAATGCTAAATAGGATAGTATTGCAAAGTCTGAAGAGAAGATCAAGGATCTTTCCGAAGAGGAGAAGGCTACTACCAAGATTATCAACGCCGATGAGCGCAATAAAATTATTGGGAAACCTATTACTCTTGCATTACACAAGGAGCTCAAGGAATGCTACGAAAACCTTTTAAAAGCTTCTGAACTGGAGGACAAGCGCCTAGAATCTGAGAAGGTTGAAGCTCAGGCAAGGCTCGAGAAGGCTGTTGAAGAGGCAAAGGCTGAAGCGCAGGAAGAGATGGACCAGGCTGCCAGAGCTAAGATCCTGACTGTCGTCAAATTCTTGAGACTTGCGGGGCACCGCCGGAACAACAAGAGTGGCGACGAGGACGAGGATGAAGCTATTGAAAGGGTTCTCGTTCTTGTATATGGTGGCGATCAGAGTGCTATCGATACTTGTCTCAAGCTTGCTAACGGCTCCGAAGAGCCGGTCGATGGCTTTCAAGTTTCTTGTAAGGATACCCCCCATTCTCTTACTCTTGTGCTAGGCACGACACCTACGGTTGCAGGGGCTGAGTCGGTTTCCTGGTGTCTAATTTTCTTTACACAGATTCACGCATTCAGGACGTTGCCCATTCTCTCAGGATACCAGGTGTGGGCGACGAGGAGATCGAGGAGCCACAGGAAGATGTTGGGGAACCGGAAACCGAACAGCAACAGCAAGATAAACAAGAGGAACCACCTACTTACGAGGCGGCTGCTGGAGATGGTTTCGACCTCGCTACACAGGACGAAAAAGTTCCCCTTTATGCCGAGGGCGCCGCTGAGGACATTCAGGCCCCTCCCCAGCAAGCCTATACTAATGGAGACGAGCTTGAGGCACCTGCAATTCTCCCCGATATACCTCTCGCCGACAGTGATGCTAGTAATCATGCAGCCAAGGAGGTTGAATTGGAGGGCAGCGAGGACCAAACGCAGGCCCAGGTGACCGGAGAAACACAGGCACAGGACGCACCAGCAACACAGACCGCTAACGGTGGACCGGCTGGGGGCTCTTGGGCAGATGATCAACCCAAGACCCCAGAGGCTAGTGATGAGTTCCAGAATGTTGAGCGCCGTGGTAGGGGGCGTGGGTTCCGCGGTGACCGTGGCCAAGGCAGATGGCGTGGACGTGGTCACCGTGGAGACAGAGGAGGGTACCGTGGAGACCGAGGGGATAGAGGTGGCTACCGCGGCCGTGGAGGTCATCAGCGTGGCGAAGGAGGGGAGCGTGTGGATCGTGGGGACCGTCCATACCGTCACAGACCGAAAAACACAGACCGCCAACAACCTCAACAAGCCACCACATCTTCTACCTAACTGGTCGGAGTTGACCTTAATCTGCCAACTAACTGCATTGTACTCATATCCTGTTCTACTACTGTCTGTAATTTTCCTTGTGATTGATATCTCTTTGTGTTTTTCTGTTCTTGCTTCACGTTAGTGGGGAAGGGTTGGGGGATACAAAAAAACTCGAAATCTGCGATGTTTTCATAGGGAGATGAGGGTGGTTTAAGTGTGGGTGCGTGCATCTTAGTCGCTTCTAGTTCGGAAAACAAAACCAAAACGAAAAGTTTTTTCCTTGAGTTTCTCTCTTTCTCCTTTCCTCCTCTTACATTTTCATTCGTCCTCCGGGTAAAACGCAGGATATGGGGGGCAAAAGTTTGGGGGTACGGTTTTGGGGAAAGGGGTGTTTTGCATTATTCCCTTCTTTTGCTGTTCTTGATATCTCTATCTCTCTTTATATCTAGGTCCCACTTTCTTTCGTTTTATATCTCTTTTTTCCTTTTTCTCCCCCCTCCCCCCATTTTTCCCAAAAGCGTCTGATTCAAAATCTATTGGGGGGAGCATAGCATTTTCAAAGGTTGGGAACGCTTTATTACGGAGAGGACGCGCACATGTTTGTCGCGGCGACGATGATGATAATGACGAATGCTAGTACCGTGCAACACGAGGTTGGAAAGTTAGGTGTAATGTTCCGAAACAAGTCAGTCAGATATGGATTGCTACAAGTACCGTACAGTGCGGGTGGGCCATATGGTGGTGGTGATGATGCCTTGAGACGGAAGCAGTAGCGGCTAAGCTGGCTCTGTACGATAGCAAGCTCCTGGGTAGTCTATTTAGTTATTTGGTTACAAGTTGATAGCCCTCATTGCTCAGCATTCACCAAATGTTAAGCACCTCTTGGGTTAGCTAGAGCACCGTATCGGACAGATGCACACCGGTATTCAGAACAAAATGGCATGGACCGCTCCGTACCTCTTTGGAGGTGCTGTAGTGCACATAAGTGCACCACCGGTAGTAGGCGCTGTGCGGTGCCGAGCCATACAGTTCAGTGCCGGTACCTTGCAGGCGGGAGGTTCGAAGCTCTCGATACGCCAAAAACGTACTTGAATACGGTAGTGCTGTGATAGTACTAGTACAGCCGCACTTCCCAAGCCCGAAATCGGTTTTCAAGGGTCTTTTTTTCTCGGGTTGGTGCTTGCTGCGCGGTATGATAACCCGGGAGGTAACTTATATAAGCCTTGGTTGGAAACTAAAAAAAAACAAAAAACCACTCTTTTTGTGAAGAAAGTACGAGTCGTACTTGTACACCGTGCACAGCGCTGGTTGTTGTTGCCCTGGATCCGTACAGTACTGTGCTGTACTGTACCGAGAGCTTAGAACCTCCCTACCATGCTACCGGTAGTATCATATCCATGTTCATGCAAAAGCCGCCACGCCACGATACCGGTACGGTCCAGGGCTGTAGGAGCACACCTCGCAGCTCCCCAGGACCTATCTATCATACCCGCCCCCGTCTCATCTATCCATCCACCATCCAACAACACATCAATTGCTCCTGTGGACATACCGTGCCCCATCCGCCGTATGGGTCTACGGTGCCGCAGGATTATATGATACCCAGAGGATCCGGCAACCAACCGGCTGGCCGCCCTTATCAGTTAAGGTAACCAAAGTTCGAAAGAAGGGGAAAATAAGGGCAGAGTAAAGATCTGCAATGCTCGGGCGGTAGAATAATGAAGATCGTGCACTTTTTTTTTTGCTGGATGGATGGATGAATGAATGAAGGGATGAATGGAGGGTTGCGGGTGTGTGCCTGGCTTAGCGGGGGGGGGGGGTTTCTTTTACTTTTTTTTTTTTTTTTTGTATGGTAGATAAAAGCTTGTATGACGTGAATTAGATTGTATTTGGCTTGGCGGTTGGCCACGGAGGGATAGGTTGGCCTATATAGTATGGTACAACACCGCGTGCTTTGACTGTTTGGAAGGCGGAGGGCTGGGATGTAGAGATACAGTACGAGTACTGTGGGGTACGGTACTCGAGTACAGTTACGAGGACGATGAAGGGCCAATACCGGTATGATGGCGTGATAGAGGGGTACAGTACCGTACGTACGAGTACTGCACCAACAGTTCTTGTATCATACGTAAACTGTGGTACGGTGGACGGGTGGTGGTGGCAGCAGTACTGTACTGTACCGTACTTGTACGAGACTCTATCAGCGAGAGTACACCTGTATGGTTGTGTCCTGCGGTATGCATAGTTATTTGCCCTTGGTTCGCACATACTCATATCTCACGCCTATCATATCATGCCTGTACGGTACGGTGCGAGTTAGGATACTTGTATCATTCATCGACTGAATGTATCATATCGTGGTGCGTGCCGTCGAACGGAGCATTACATAAGATGGAGCATGGTAGGAAGGTCCGCAGAAAGTAGGAAGGAAGGTAGGAAGGAGAGAGGGGGAGGAGGGGGGGGCAAAACGGGTTACGATTATGGGGAATAGTACCGGTATCGTGGGGGAAGGGGTGGGAAAGGGAAACCGCGTGATCTCGTTTTCGTCGCTTGGGGTTTTTATTATCTGAGATTTTGGGGAATTCTGGCTTGGGAAGGGGGGGTTTGGTTGGAACATCAGATCCTCATGTTGTTTTTCTTCCCTTTTTCCCTTCACAAGCAGCTGTGCGTGAGAGGATTGGGGAGAGAGGGCGGAGAGGATACTGAAGGGATACGGGAATAACAATAAATGGGATCCAAAAAAAAATACATGGCTCGTCTTTTCTTTTTAAGAAATTATTTCCTTTTTGCCCTTCTCTCTCTTGAAAGGTTCCCTTTTTTCATTCTTTTTTTTTCTCCGACACTTTCGCCTTTATACCTCCCTTGCTCTCCCCCCCCCCCTCCTGTTGTCTCTCGTTCCTTCTTGCTGCTTGCCCTTTCATTCCTTTCATTCTTCCCTTCGTTCGTAGCTTGCCGAGACGAACAGAAGGGTAAGTCAGGGTAGGGTGGTCTAAGAATCAGCCTACAGGCAGGAAGGACCCGCCACCTTTTCGTCTCTCTGCAACCACTCAACCCCCCTTCACTGTCAAGTTGAACGAACCTACGGTACTGACAGTACACGACTCGCTCATCCGCAACCCGCCCCACGCTTCCTCTCCCACCGTACGCCTAATCCTCACCCGCCAACGAACCTCCGGTCTAACAACTGCATAGCAGGTAGTTGGTTTGGCAAGGGGGAAAAGAGGAAGAAGAAGAGGAAGAAGAAGGGGGAGGAAGAAAAATAAATAAATAGGAAAGAGGAAACCACTGAGATTCCAGGGTCAATCAATCCATCAAGCGGGTTCACACCAACCCTTTCCTCCGCCCCTCGAGTTTGCCCAGTTTGCAACATCTCCGGTCGCTGCCGTCACGATGGCGGCTGCTGTCATGGACCCGGTCAATACCGGTGGGGAGGGGTCCAAGTTCGAGGTTGTCGTCGAGAAACGGCAGCCCAGCAATGATGAACAATTCGAAGTGTTTCCTGAAGAGAAGGATGAGGAGATTACCCCCTCGTATTACTACGAGAATATGGGTATCCCCGTGTTTGAACCTGTAAGTTTACCTGTTCGAGCGCGATTCCTTTCAATGTTCTTCGAGGGGGTTTCTGTCGCTTGGGGATGGAGCTCTACTTTTGCTTTTCGGGAATGAGTCTTTTGGAGGGGGGGGGGGGGTGCCGATGGGATTGAGGGGAGGGATCTTTTGCTGGCGAATGCAGGGAGCTATTGATGCGGTGGTCCAGAAAACTGACGTCGCGAACAGACAATGGATCAGTTCCGCTCTTTTAAACACTTTGTCAATAAGATCAATCATTACGGGATGCAGTCGGGCATCATCAAGGTCATTCCTCCGAAAGAATGGTGAGTTGGTCGCTCCATCTCCCGTCTGTTAATTGCGTCCCATTCGCGATTTTACTACGCGATCATCGTGCGCTGATGCGCTGATGAATTTTTTCGTGTTATTTTTCGTGCTGACCATTCTCTAGGACCGACAATTTAGCCTCCCTTGAAGACAAATTGAAGGACATCCGAATTAAGAACCCTATCATCCAGCACATGGCCGGTGTAGCGGGGGAGTATAGACAGGAGAACATAGAGAAGCAGCGGACCTACAATCTTCCCCAATGGCGCCAACTCTGCGAAAGTAGCGAACACCAACCGCCCGCAAAACGTGGAGAGAGAAGGAAGGGCCAAGCTATCAAAGAGGCCCCCGCTGGGAGGAAAGCTAAATCCAGGAAGAGCGCCGCGGCCGCCGTTGTGGAGGTCAGGGAAGAGGACGTTGTTGCGCTTGATGACTCGGAGGTTAATGGACCGGTCGCGGGTTCTAGGAAGAGAAATCCACCGACTCCTAAGTCGCCGGGAAAGGCGAAGCAGGAGGAGCTTGGTACGCCAGGGCCAATCACCGATTCCCATGGTCGTCAACCCCGCATGAGTGGTACAGTCGAATCAACTCCCGACCCCATCACTGATTCTCATGGACGCCAACCCCGCCAAAGGAAGAAATATGTCAGGAAAACCGCAAAGGAGAGAGAGGCAGAGCAAGCGATTGCAGACGACGAAGCGTTTGATGGGTTTGACTTCCGCATCCATAATGCGGATGACTATACTCCGGAGAGGTGTGATGAGCTGGAGAAAGCCTATTGGCGTACATTGACGTACAGTAATCCACTGTACGGGGCAGATATGCCTGGGAGTTTGTTTGATGACTCCACCACGAGCTGGAATGTAGCCAAGCTCGAGAACTTGCTTGATTGCTTGGGCAAGAAACTCCCAGGTGTCAATACTGCTTATCTTTATCTTGGGATGTGGAGGAGCACCTTTGCTTGGCATTTGGAAGATGTAGATCTCTACAGTATCAATTATATACACTTTGGAGCGCCTAAGCAATGGTACTCCATCTCAAGAGAGGATAAGCCCAAATTTGAGCAAGTAATGAGGGGTAAGCTTTTCTCCTTTTCCCCTCTATTGGCTCTTGAATCTAACTCACGACTGTGCTATAGGTATCTGGCCCAACGACTCAAAGAAGTGCTCACAATTTCTCCGTCACAAGAACTATCTCGTTTCTCCATCTTTGCTTCTCGGTCACGGTATCAAGGTCAACAAATTGGTCCATCATCAGGGCGAATTTGTTATAACATTCCCCTTTGGATACCACTCTGGATACAATCTTGGGTACAATTGCGCTGAGAGTGTAAATTTCGCCACCGAAGCCTGGCTTGAATTCGGACGCAATGCGAAGAAATGCGAATGCATCAAAGATTCCGTCTGGGTTGATGTGGATGAAATTGAGAGAAAGCTGAGGGGGGAGTCTACTGAGGATGAGGATGACGAAATCGGATATTACTACGAGGATGAAGATGAGGATGAACTGGAGGCGAATGATCTCCCAACCCCTCCTGAGAGCGTAGAAGGGAAGCCAGTGAAGGCCAAAAACCACAAGAAGAGGAAGCTCGAAGATGGAAAGGAGCGACCTGTCAAGGTTAAGAAGTTGCGGTTGAAATTGAGCAAAGAGGCTGCCCCTGAGCCGGTGGGTTTTCGCCGTTGCACCCATTTTGATGTAGTAATCTGGCGTTGACCACTTGTGTGTTCGATAGTGTATTCTCTGCCCTAATAATATTCCATATGAAGAGCTGGTAGCTACAGATGATGGCCAAAAAGCTCATAGGTATGAAATTTCAGCTTTTTCTTCGTTTTTCTCCTTTATTTATCTAGTCGGGTGACTTTTATTATTATTTTATTTTTTCCTTTTTTGTATACTCTCATAAGTTCTCCAAGTGTTACCCTGTGATAGTTGTGGCTGATAATGTTTTGTTGCTCGTCCCGCTTAGGCTGTGTGCTATCTACACACCTGAAACCTACTTCACATGGGATGAGGCTCAGCAACAGGAGGTTGTCGCAAATATCCCCGGAATCCCGAAGGCTCGGCTCGAGCTCAGATGCATATTCTGTCGGTCGACAAAGGGTGCCTGCTTCCAATGCTCCTCCAAGAAATGCGCAAGAGCGTACCACGCTACCTGTGCTGCGGCAGCTGGCGTCCTGGTTAACATGTTTGACGTTCCCCACTATGGTGAAGATGGTCGGATATATCCGCAAACAGATATCGACTTCCGCTGTAGATTTCATAGGCCCAAGCGCCCCAAGGGCATGGATAGCGAGAAATTAGAGAATGATATGGTAGTACGGAAGTTTGCTAACAGTCTCATCAAAGGTGATGTTATCCAGATGCAGTATTACAGGGGAGACATCTTCGGTGGGGTGGTTATCGAGAATAGATACAGTGAGGAGTGTGTGGTAGTCAATGTCCTACCCAAAGGGTCAGTCACCGTCATCATTTGTTTTTTCTCTTCATTTTTTTTTTGCCTTTCCTTCTTTTTTTTTTTTGTATCGTTTATTTAAAAGGTGGTTTCTAATCTGGCTTTAGGACTGAAACATTGGAGGTTGAGTGGAAGTGGATATTGGCTCAAGATCCTTCGACGGTTCCTCTGCCTTTACCATTGACCGAGATGCCTATGTATCCGACCGCTCAACAATCAGGGGTTGCGACCACAAAAGCTTCCAAGCTGATCCCCGATCCCGACGATCCCTTTTGTGACGAATCGTCTGGTCTCAAGTGGGGAGAACTTGTAATAGCGAGTCCCCCGGTAAACACAGAACGAACTCCAGTTGACTTTAGCAACCCTATATGGCATTACCTCGGAGAACACTCAACAGAGTATGTTGCCAAATATACTGATGATCCGGAAAAGAGAGTCCCGAACGAAACTGCAAGCATGGGGTCTACTAGGAAACCTAGGGCTAAGATAATTAAGACTCCAGCTAAGGCCTCTAAACCTACGTACCTTAGCCCAGACCCCCTCCAGCGCTCACAAGCGTTGCAATCTCCTTATACGCCAGATCAAATACACGGACACCATTCTCCTCAGAGTCATTTTACGGGAGAGACTGGCGTTAGCCACCTCCCCCAACAGCAATTATGGGCTCCTGTCTATCGATCTCCTATCCCGGCTGTTTCAAGTGTATCTTCCGTTGCCAGTATCGTTGCCGATGCTACTAAAGCGTTCCTTAATGAGCACGCGCTATTCCCGCCAGAGGAACATGCGATATTGACTCGAATGTTATCAGGCCAAGAGACTGGGGTGCCTGCAAACCAGTCCCTAACCCTGACAAATGACGGAACAAGACAGCATGATGACGGCTTCTCTAATCAGGAAACCATCCAGTCGTCAACTACCTCGAATTCAATGATCGACCCTCAGCTCATGGCGCAAGGTACCGGACTGGCTACCACTCCATCCGAACAGATTGGGGCCTATGACCCTGTCCTTGTTACGCAACAAATATCCGCTCTCTCTGCTCAAGCCACAGAGGCCGCCGAAGGCACGACACCAATGCACGCCCATGTAGAAACCCCTAAACAGGCACCTACTTCGGCTATCGTTGCGACGCCACAGGGATCCTCGCCACCTCCCTTCGAGTTGCTAGCAGTTAATCATTCGCCCAATGCTTCCGTCCCACAGCAGCCTCTGAATTTAACGCCTACTCGCAAGTCGGTCCCGTTGGCGGATATCCAGGCCGCCCTTGCGCAACTGGCAAGAGCAAAAGCTCAGCAACAAAAGGCAGAAGCAGACGTAGAAGCAGCGCAGGCAGAAGTAGGGGCAGCCCGGGCGCGGGCGCTACAGTCTGCGGCAGGAGCGCTCGAGCAGACACCCGCCCCGCCATCCCAAGCATGATTTTTTTACTTTCCACGAGTTAAAGCCCTTCTTAGTTTCTGTACATGATGATCTCCTAATGGCGGACTGTGTAAAATATATCTGCCGGGGTTCTTATTATTTTTTTGGGGGGGAGGGTGGTATGGGTGTATTTTCTCTCCCTTTTTCTTTCACTCTGGTTCGTTTTCTTGGTTCTTTATTTGGGTGAATAAGGTATTATGCAGTTTTAGTCTTATGTTTTGTTCCTTTCTTCCTCTTCCCTACTTTACCTTCACTTCTTTCTTCTCTGGAGCCTTTTTTTGCTCAAGTGTATTTATGTACTCCCCACACGACGCCGACTACTCTTTGCTCTCCCCTAATGAGCATTTCTAGTACCCTCTTCTTATCGTGGGAGAGTGTCTCATCTTCCTTCCCTTTCACACGACCGCTACACCGGTGCAAATTGGGAAGTCTTTGTTATTTGTTTTCTTTTTTTTTCTTCCTGTTTTATTCTTACCCAGGCTCCTAATTGCTTTCTTATGGGACGAGTATCTATTGCCCGCTTAGTTATGTACAGCATCAATGTCCCTACCAACCATAGAAGTGTAAAATAATTCACTTGGCCTAAAAGCGGTTTCTTTGGGGAAATAGTAACCGGTCTTCGATCTTGTTATTGCTAAGTTCACTTGTACGAGTACTTGTATCACACAAGTATCACACCAGAACTAAGGCAACCAACAAACCGGGTCCGTTATCTAATCAGATTAACTAAACTACCGGTACAGCACCCGATCAGACCCAACTTCCCACCCAACATTTTCCCTCACACCAGCTCTCTTTCTCTTCCCTCAATCTTCCGTCCCTCGCCCGCTCACCAAATAAATCAACCTACAATTTACATACCCCGCTCCTCATTTTCTCATCCACCCGGACGAGCATTATGATGTTGGCTCGCTCAATCAGGGCTACTCGCCTAGCACCGCTCAGGTTGTTCAGGACCGTTACCACGGACGCTGCGTCTTCGTATGCGGATAAGAGTTCTGTTCCCACAGTCGGTTTCCCCCCCTTCACTACGATAGTTGGCAAGGGGTGGTTGGGCTAATTGATGTTATGGCCTTTTTTAGGAAGACGACAAGCAATTCACTGTCAACCTTTCCAGCGAGAGTTTCGAAAGCTACCTGATTGATGGCCCAAGTACTGAGTTGAATGTATCAAAGAACGAACTTAAGAAGATGTACTTTGATATGGTTACTATCCGGTGAGCACAAGCCTTGCCTTATTTCTTTCTTGAGAGATCCCGAAATTTGGTTTCTGGATGTTCCCCAGTAGCGCGACAGTCGGATTCGGGGTGGGGTGGTTGTCAAAGCTTTCGGGTACTCGGGTCCAGGATCAGGAATTTACCCCGTCATGTTTTCTTGTTTTTTTGTTTCCTACTTCGCAATAGTGAAGCGGCGGTTTGCCCGAGCTACTGACGGGTTAGGAGTATA
The DNA here is from genome assembly GCA_900010015.1 of Tuber aestivum. Lineage (NCBI taxonomy): Eukaryota > Fungi > Ascomycota > Pezizomycetes > Pezizales > Tuberaceae > Tuber > Tuber aestivum. The sequence goes on along the minus strand of LN891025.1, from coordinate 327,881 downwards.
GGCGAATGGAGATGGCAGCCGATAAGCTTTACAAGGAGAAGAAGATCCGTGGTTTCTGCCACTTGTCTACGGGACAGGAAGCTGTTGCCGCCGGTATCGAGCATGCTATCACTCCCGATGACCAGGTTATCACTGCCTACAGGTGCCATGGCTTCGCTCTTATGCGCGGCGCTTCTGTTAAAAGTATCATTGCTGAGCTTCTTGGCCGAAGAGAGGGTATCGCTTATGGAAAGGGCGGCTCCATGCATATGTTCACCAAGGGGTTCTATGGTGGGAACGGTATCGTTGGTGCGCAGGTCCCTGTTGGCGCTGGAATAGGGTTTGCGATGAAGTACTTGGGAAGGCCGAATACTACTTTTGCTCTGTATGGCGATGGCGCTTCCAACCAGGGTCAGGTCTTCGAGGCGTACAATATGGCTAAGCTCTGGGATATTCCGGTAATTTTCGCATGCGAAAGTATGGTTACCCGCGGAAAGTTAGATCCGATAGCGCATATTATTGATATCTGACTGACCATGCGGACGAATAGATAACAAGTACGGAATGGGCACCTCTGCGAACAGATCTTCTGCTCTGACCGACTACTACAAACGTGGACAGTATATCGCTGGATTGAAGGTTAACGGAATGGACGTCCTTGCCGTTAAACAGGCGAGCGCTTATGCTAAGGAACATACCATTTCTGGAAAGGGTCCGATGGTTATGGAATTTGTCACCTACCGTTACGGTGGCCACTCAATGTCCGATCCTGGTACCACTTATCGTACACGTGAGGAAGTTCAGCACATGCGTTCTACCCACGACCCAATCCAGGGTCTTAAACTGAAGATCTTGGAGTGGGGGATTGTCTCTGAGGAGGAGTTGAAAGCGCTTGAGAAACAGGCTAGGACATTTGTGGACAAAGAGGTCCAGGAAGCCGAGGGGGCACCTGTGCCAGACGCTACTCAAAAGACTCTCTTTGAGGACATCTACGTCCCGGGATCGGAACCGGAGTTCTTGAAGGGCAGAACGCTTGAAGAGACGTAAGTTGCCGTTGTAGACTCCCCAAAAGAATACGAATCTGCCTCGTCGACTAACTTTTTTCCACAGTCATTACTACAGGGCGTAGATTTATCTATTTTATTATGGCGAGACGGATGTCGTTCGGTTTGAGTTAGTACTGTAATTTACTTAGAATCGGATGCTCTTTTTATTTTATTTTTCATTTTCGTTTTCTTTCCCCTCTTTCTTAGATGTTGCCGCGTTGAGGCTTTCGTGGTCTGCAGGGCTCTTTGAGAAGGCGAGTTTTATCATGCTTTTGATGTCCCCCCTTGCTCATTTAGCTCTGGGGAGTGCTTTGTAGTGCTAGAGAGCGATACGATATCCGCCTTGGTCTATGTGACAGGCTGGTAGAGTCTAGGCCGAAAGTAAGGAAGGAAAACTCCTAAGCCCGGTGCATTTACAAGCGCAAGTGTGCCTTGATAATTCACCTCAGATATATTGGGCACTCTTGAAGCCTTCCCACGCGTTCCCGTATCCTCCCCTTCTTTTCCCGGCCGATGTAAGCCCCGCCATAACCACGGCAAAGCAAAGTAGGACAATGATCACCCCCACTCACTCG
>LN891025.1:304109-326261 GCA_900010015.1 Tuber aestivum | reverse complement strand
GAAGACTAGAATGCCATACTCAATGGCGTTGAAGCACAAGTGAAACTCCCCATTGCCCCAACGGCGAGTGAGTTGTGGTGAGTCTAAGGAATGTCTACGGTATGACAAGCACCGCAGACTACAGGTTTTGCATGTACAGTACGGTATGATATATACGGCCCAGCGCAAAAAATCGAATGCCGTGGTAAGGTTACTTACTAAGGTAGTATAATTACCATTATAGAGTACTTGCACAGTACAGTACTGTACTCCATGCACTGTGTTGCTGTGTGTGGTCCACTGTACGAGTACGAGTACTGTACTAGGGAGGTTTTGCTAAGAGAATTCGAGTCCCAAGACCCCCCATTTTCCATTGTCGCTGTGACAACCCGCCACATGTTGATGTGTTGATAACAAAAATTCTGTTATCTGGGATTGGTACCCAAGTTAACTTATCCTAAACAACGGTAGGTCCAAAACAAAAATAACACTAGCAACTGCTGTATCTCAGCACAGCTCAAGTAATTGTAGTACCTAAGAAAGAGTTTTCTCATGACAGACTGCGGCTAAGGCTAGATTTCAACCATTCATACTACTCTCACTGCTATTCCACAACTGAAGCTTGAACTCTTGAACAATTTATTCCCCAACACCATAACCGAAAAGCCTAGCACCTGTACCACCTACAAGACCAAATCAACGTGTATATGAAGAAATGTTACCGCGACGGCCGAAGCAAGTATGGTAAGCGAGACAGTTGTTGCAGCAGCTACTTTCTGCTCATAGCTTCTGAGAGACATGGCAGCGATGCTGTTATGTGCTTGTATGGTGTGGAGATGTGGAGACCTTACGACCTTACGGCTTGCCAAGCAGCTATCTATTTTTTTTATTCCCCAATTTTCTTCCATTGGCAAAACCTGCTTCCGTCGTTCGGAATTAGAGAACTACCAGCCCCCCAGCCTCTGGGCCAAGGCTCGGTCATTGTCGTTATCTTATACTACGTGCAAAACCTCCCTACTGTACCTATCATACCCTATGATATGATATGACATACTCACGAGCACGGTAGAGTACCGGTACAGTACAGTAGCGTACTCGAGTATGATACATGCGATAGGCGGCTCATGTCACGACTGTCCAGTTACGCCCCTCGTGGTGCCTTCCTCCTTCTCTTTTTCTGCACTTTGCCGGCGACAAGGCTGGTGAAGAGGTGATTCTTCTATCATATCATACGTGTATTTGTATTTGTATTTGTTTTTGTTTCTTTTTCGCTCCCTTCCTGTGACTGGCCGACCGACTACCGTACTTTGTGGTTCAGTTGAGTATGATACCGGTATTATGCGGCTGGGTAATTTGCACTTTCGTGGGAAAGGGTCTTTGGCGTGCAACGCGGTGAGTGAGGTGATGTTGCGATGCCAAGTTATCATACATAACTGTCATGGTACGGTATCGTATCGTACAGTGGTTCGTCAGTGTGCCGGGGGACACGGAATGCCAGGGCTTTTTGAATCTTACTTTTCTAATTTTGGCCCCGGGGGGGTAGGGGGGATACGGTGATAGGTTGTTCACCCCCCCCCCCCCCAAAGGTTTGAATGTGCATAATTGTAGAGGTGGATTATGTATGTGGGGGCAATGGGTATGATATATAAAGGGGCGGTAAACTTCGGTTAACTTAATCCCTTTCCATAACCCTCGATTCCGTGTTCCATCCGATCCCTTCGAGAACTGCTTTTTTGGTTTTTATTATTATTATTATTATTAAGAGATTGGGTGATTGAACGTTGTTCTCATCGCTTGGTGATTAAATTTACCGTACGGTAGTAATTTACCTTCTATCGACCCCGAAACAATGATTCTGGAACCCCTCGTCAATCTGCTCTATGTCACCCTATCCTACTTCCACCAAATCACCTTAGTAACCCTCCCGGCCACAACAGGCCCAAACAAAGTCGGTGCATACGACTTCCTCATAACGGACACAACTAGAAATGACATCTTCGCCCCGACCCACGAGTCCCGGAGGATCCTAATGACGCTGTACTACCCTACCACCTCCACCTTCGCAGACTTCCCGCATCCAGAGTACATGGCGCCAGCAGTGGGCGCGTATTACGAGTCCTCACATGACCTGCCGAACGGGATGATCAAGAGCATAACTACAAACAGCTACTACGGCTCGCCGCTCAGGTCGCGGAACGTGAAGCTCATCCTCCTCTCCACGGGCCTCGGCATGAGTCGGTATGTCTACGCCACGCTCGCAGAGGACCTCGCCAGCCATGGGTACATGGTCGCTTCACTGGACGCTACGTACGATTCACCCGTCGTGGAGTTTCCTGATGGTAAGGTTGCTGTGGCCAATCTCCCAGAGAATATTACCATGGAGGAGGCTACCAAGTATTACCACGAGAGGGTTAAGGATGCAGTTTTCGCCGTCAAGTCATTGAGCACGGCATCGCTCACCAGCGTGATTCCAGGCGTTGGGGCGGAGGGGTTGAAGGTCGAGGGAGTGGGCATGTTTGGGCACTCGCTGGGGGGAGAAGCTACTGCTGGTGCGATGGCTGCGGAGGACAGCATTCTTGGAGGGGTGAATCTCGACGGGACTTTGTCGGGTAGTGTCATCACGAATGGTCTCGGGAGGCCGTTCATTCTCTTCGGCAGCGAACTACACAACCGCACCAGCGACGAGACATGGAAGGGTTTCTGGGATAGCCCCTCCAAGGGGTGGAAGAGGGAGTTGTCGCTCAGGGGTGCGGCACATCTTACGTTCTCGGATTACGCCCCGCTTATCGAGGTGCTCGGGATAAAGGCTATGTTCCCAGAGGAAGACTTTGAGGGGTTTGTTGGCACGATCGGGGGTCTGAGGGCTATGGCGATACAGAGGGTTTACCTCAGGGCGTTCTTCGACAAAGTCCTTGCAAACTGCAAGGGGAAGCTGTTTGATGGGTCTGATCCCAATTACCCAGAGATTTCTTTCATCTAAGCGATGGGTTTTCTGTTCGCCGTTAGCAGGATCGCCCGGCAAGTTATTGTGGAAGAGGAATTGGAAAGGGAAAGCTGAAATCACATTTTATCATTCGAATTAGTGATTGATTAAAAAGGAGCAAAGGAAGATTAATACCAATTCGTGTGATCGGTGGTTAAACACCACAGGGTGCTATTCGTTGGGAGGCCTGAAACAGTTAGATTTGCTGTCATGTATGCTGAACCTGTTCTAGGGTGATTCGAGCTGTGTGATCTTCTGAGGATACTTGAGTTCATCCCAGGCGCTGAGCCGCTTGAGTGCGGAAAAGTTTGAAGTCCCTGATTTCCCAGCCAAGAGCAGCCAACCGCCGACAGATTTGCCTTACCGGTAATGGGCCTGACGACGAATTTGACTCCTTGAGAGAGCCCAAGGGATAAGGGCAAGTGCTCAGAAGTATTCGTGAGAAAAAAGGGGGAAAAACTGACGCCACGAGTGATAATATGTGCTCTAACCGGCCCCTTCCCAACCGTTAGTGCGTAATGTGCCTTGGAACACTCCAAATATTTCACCGTTTCTTACCCTAGGTTCTATAAATTGGTATTTGCGCTTAGTCCCTGGAGGCAAATTTCGGACCGCTGGTGGTTCGCAGGGTATGATACGATACCAGGCCGACCAGGCGCACAATTCCACAACTATGATGCAGCTGTATTATTCATGCCCTGGGGTCAATGTCATTTAATCCTAGAATGATCTATTAGTATCCCAGCCCCCGGTAATGGGCTTTGGGGTAAGCCGCTTGATACTATGACAGTAACTTACCACATGGCTCCAAATATTTCCCAGACGGAATTGGCGAATCGCGACAGCGCTCGGTCACGGTATTCGCGATTTGGGTTCGCAATTGCTAGACAGGCGTTTTTCGCGTAATGCAACGAGGGATTGGAAACCGGATTAATCGCTCAAGATCGCAGAGATATGGACTAGGACTGAGCAGTACCAGTAGCGAACAACCGCAGATCAATACTCACCCCGTAAAATGGCTGGATTGGAAAGTTCCCCTGTCTCATAAATATGTTGGACTGCATTTCAGCTACGATATTCTCTTAATATCGCATTATCAGAAGGAACTGTGCTACAGTATTCCAACATCCACTCGGAATACCGAATTCGTCGCAAACCCCGCTTCAAGACTCAGTTCCGCCCGCTTCCATTTCCGGGACTGGGGGCTCCGGTGAGAAGGTGCCTGGATAGTACTCATGGTTGCTTTTTCCCACAAGCCGTCTTCTCAGAGCTTCCCCAATCTCCTGCATGTCGGCGGCCCTAACACGCCCTGAAATGTTTTATGATACAATACTTGGTACCTTAATTCCTGAAATTTCATTACCGGTATCTGATAAGATTTGAGATAGGGTTGTCCGCGGAGCTCTAGTTTTCCCGATTCCTTGGTTTTAGCGTGCTTCTTTACGGGCCGTGTATACACTACTCGTAGTGAGAGCCGGCCTATGGAGCTTCTATCTGAAGGATCAGTTGTTAGGTTCGACTACGATAGGTCTTCATTGCTCCTGTGAGGTTCGTTCTGTGGGCAGAGAAGGGGTCATACAGAATCTCCCCCGCACTAGCGTGACTTGAAGCATAGATGTGATATGCCGGTACCGGTAGACTGCTGTGGCTAATGATGTCTTTGGGCCGTGGAGTAACGTTTTATCTTCCCTTATCTTCGCGAGGCAGCCGGAGTGGTAGATACGAGTGCCGACTTCGATCCAGGTTTGGCTCTTCCGTTTGACTCTCCTAGCACTCACGGAAGTAGTTCACTGGGTTTTAGACGCGATTCCCGTAAGTGTCCCCGGGACCAACATAACCCCAGAAGGCCCCCCGCGACTGGCACCCTTGATGGCAGAAACATCAACAGAGTTCAGCCCAGTCCTACAAATTTCGAGGGAAGAGTTCAGCAGTCAACCTCGGCCTGCTCCCCTTTGGTGATATATCAGCAGCAGGCAGGAGTAACCGAGTGACTCTCCGTGCCAGAAAAAAGACAATGCCTATAGACTGGAATTTTGTTTTGAGAGCGAACGTTGATCTTTATGAAAGGTTAACCCTCATGCTGACATATCCAGCAAACCATGTCTCATGCACATGCAGACCCCGCTCTTCGGGTAAGCAAGTATTCGAACCTTTATTACTGGCCAACCTACTGTACAGTACTCGGTCTCAATCCCTGGAGATCCTAACCAAACAATGCCCAAGCGGCAGATTGCACTCTCCGTGTGCTGGGAGCCTGGGTATTGGCTTCATTCATCCGTTGGAGCCGAAATTGGAATATTTGAAGGAATCGTACCTTAGCCGGGAGATGATCCGGGGCATCCGTCTCGGCTTCATTGTCAATAAATCCTGACACATCTCATTACCCCATCAATGACAGGAATGGTTGGTTTTGGACGTCGATGCAAAGTGAGCATTCCAAGACCAATCGAATCGCCGCCCACTTTAGGAGCGTAAGCCTTGGGCCTAATAACAATTCTTATTTCGAAGGCTCCCGACTCCGCCCGTGGCCAAATGTACGCGTGACCTTGGTTCCCTTTTTCTTTTTCTTTTTCCTTTTTTTCCCTCTTTTCTCCCTTCCCCCTCCGTCACAGTACACCACCATCGAACAGTGGACGCAAAATCGGGCCAAGCCGATGTCGGAAACCGAAATGGCTGGAAATTGTAAAGTGCTCCTCCGAAATGCCTAAATCCTAGCAAAAATGCTGCACTGTAACAACACCGCAGATTCTCCGCGGAAGACGGTCTCGCCTGAGGAATCGGGGACGGACACACTGGTTGCTGCTCACACTGCGTGCAGTAAGCGGCTGCTAGTCGGTGAAAATCCAGTGGGGAAGCGACAGACTTTTGGATGCCAAATGCCATTTGCTCAGCAGTGGTCAAATAATTTACAGATTATCATACCTTGCCCGGTTTCAGATGCTGTTAGGAGGAAATCAGCTGAGCACGATAAGCCACTGCTTTAAGGGCTTGGAGCCATTAAGAGAAGTACACTTTCAAAATGGACCAATTCTTCAAGTCTGTTACCGGTACTTGTTGCTACGCTGATAACTCGTTTGGGCTAAGAAGCGATCAACCGATAAGCAAGCGAGTGAACAGCTTTGCATTCTCAAAAAAACGAGAATTGGGCCGAGGATCTAGAATTTGTGTATGGATCACTTTGTCGACTTTGGAAAAACTTGACCCGCCGGAAGAGTTGGCTTTCAGTGAGCGGGGCCGGTTGTTTGAACCAAGGAGGGGCTAGTCTCCTGGTTTCCCCAGATACACAAACATGTTGGGATCAGTTAATACATCCGAATTCCCCCGAAACCCGGGTTAACCATCAAACTCCATCCAGCACGATTCGCAAACGTGGGGGGGTAGGGATGGGTATTATACAGCACAATATTTTAAAAACACATGCTACCATAACATTTTTTTATAGCACCAGTGCCCAAGAAAAGAGCTATCACAGGATTAGCCTAACGGACGACACGGAAGAGAGCAGAGAGCTAGTATCAGAATTGCCAAACATTCAAGACCCGCAATACGGTACCCGGAACCTACCTCTGATTGTGGAGGTGCCTTGCCACCTTAAGAGTTGAAGGATACAGTAAATTCTATTCCGCAGAGGCTGCTCCGGGAAACGGTTTCGCTGTGCTAGTCAACGATAAGTTACCGGTACGAGTACCGTACAGCATCCGCGAATAATGTGTGTGTGGTAGTCGGGATGGGGGGAGGAAGGTACAGTACAGCGCAGTACAGTACGACAAGTTCTGGCGGAAAGGGAGCAAATCTGGTTCTGCAGGGTTGGTGTTGAGGCAAGACAAATGAAGGATGCAGGTTTGTCAAGCTTGTTACACAAGCAGCCGCACCTTAAACTACAATACCACCGAAAGGCATCTCTCGTCTGGAAAAGGAAGCATTTGCCGTCACAGATCTCGAAATCAGCGATCCCTGATTGGAGGGACGGCGTGGGGTGTCGGAATGGCTGTGCACGGCCTTCCCTCAAACGACCTCACCAACAGGAAAAGGAAAAAGGAAAAAGTGAAGGGACCTTTCTGTTCTTGTGCGGTATGCACCTGTTGATTGTGCTTCCCCGCTCCGCAGTGCTCGAGCACTCCTGGCACCCATCGATGCCATGTACTCGAGTACAGTACTGGGCAGGTACAGTACAGTCCCATTGAGGGGCCTCATTCCAATTACTGGCGGTGCGGCTGTGCCTGTGACAGGGTATATTCCTTTTTCCATTCGCGTGAATGGCTGCATACGTCGTGGTTACCGGTAGACTACAAGTACGACAATGCTGAGGTGATGATGTTGATGAACGTTGTCCAGTACTTGTAGCATGCCCCATCGAGCTTCTTCGGTATCATGATCAGTATTCGCATAAAAACTACCGTTATCGTACTCGCGCCCTATGAATGCCTTACTCGAGTACCCTCTATCATACTCGTACAATGGATCTCCAATAGATCTCCAATCTCCTCCGTTATCCTGGTCCCTCCCAATTTTCTTAGCCCTGCTACCTGTACTGTACTGTGGTGTACTCGTACTGGTGCTCGAGGTACCGGGACAGTACTCGAGTATTCTAGTCTACAGTGCTGTGACCTATCAGATAACGGGACGGTGATCTCTTTCCCACTTCAGACATACACCATCTCTCACCTTGGGCGTCATAGGCTTCTCCCGCTAATGCTAGCCCATTCCCAGAAGAAATTTTAAACCCCCCCCCCAACATACCGGTATTGTTACCATTATTATTATTATGACGGAGGAAGTAGAATTAACTCTCGGGGAACAAAGGGCAAGGCAACTCGCCTGGAGTCTCTTTGCAACTCCATTTGCTGTACGCTCGGTTTGGGAATTTCTTATCACATCTCTTTTGTTGGTAATTATTTTGACGTTATCGCTCAGTACGGTAGACCTAGGGTTTCCCCACTACCGGTATCACCTCCCGCCCCTCTCCCTCACCCCTCCATAATTTAGCGTAAAAATCGTTTCACTTTCGGGGAGCCCTTCCACTTCTGTGGTTATAGACTAACAGCAGCCGGATATTTTCTTGGGGGCACCCTCTCACTCCTCCGCTTCCTTCTGCCACTCCTCCTCCACTCCTCCTCCTCCTCCTCCCTTCTATCCTGTGTCGTGGGATACGCACTATTCTTCTCCATTGTCTCCTCCAAAGATCGGACCCACTGTGCCCCGCGAGTAATTGTTTCGCCACCCATCATAGCTATCACAGTCCCACCGCCCGTATCCAAACATCTCCCTGGGCTCCACTCACACGGTCGACCTTTCCCGTTACCACACATAACTGACTTAACGTGAGCCGGAAATTCAGAGACAAACACCTGCCCCCCCCCCCCCTCCCGTCTTTCGCCCCACAAACTAGTTCCGGACTGTTTGCGGTGCAATTGACCAGATTTATCCCTCAAATTTGGGAAATCTATCACCCCAGTACACAGATAATATATATATTGCTCACTGGGATAGCGAGGTGAATTTAGCTTTCGACAACGCTTTACCCGACAGAGGTAAAGGATGGCCCCAGTCCATGAGAGCGAGATTGAAGAAATTGAGGAACCCGTGAACGTCTACAACTACCAGAATACCCCTGAGAACCGGTCATGGGCCGGTGCCCTGCCACTCAAACAGGGTCTCTACGACCCTGAATTGGAGAAGGATGCGTGCGGTGTAGGGTTTGCAGCGTAATTTTTTTCCCATGCCGGAAATTGTCCGAGAATTGTGCTAACGATAGTGCAGGAACATCAAAGGAATTGCTAGTCACAAGATCCTTAGTGATGCTCGAAGTTTACTATGCAACATGACACATCGAGGGGCTGTGGGTTCTGATGCCCGTGATGGTGATGGAGCGGGTGTTATGACATCCATTCCTCACAGATTCTTTGTAAAAGAGTTTACTGCATCGTCGGGATTTGTTCTGCCTCCGCAAGGCCAATATGCCGTCGGGAACTTGTTCTTCAAGCCGAATGAGGAGGTTCTTGCCGAGAGCAAGAATACTTTCGTGGAACTCGCGGATTCTCTGGGTCTTCGGGTGTTGGGTTGGCGAGAAGTTCCTCGTGATAGTGCTCTTCTGGGACCGGCGGCGTTGTCTCGTGAACCCACCATACTCCAACCATTCGTCGTCCTCAGGAGTCGATACGGAGGGGGAAAAGAACCCGAAAGCGTGGACACTGAGGGGTTTGACGAGAAATATTTCGAACGACAGCTCTTCATTCTGCGTAAAGTTAGCACGAGAAAGATCGGTTTACACAATTGGTTCTACATTTGCTCCCTGAGCAATAAGAATATTGTATACAAAGGTCAATTGGCGCCCGTGCAAGTTTATACCTATTACCACGATTTGGTTAACGTCGATTATGCCGTCCACTTTGCCCTCGTCCACTCCCGTTTCTCCACAAACACCTTCCCTAGCTGGGACCGCGCCCAACCCCTACGTTGGGCAGCTCACAATGGTAATACACCAAACCCTTCGCTTGAATATATGTATGGGGCTAATGCGAGAACAGGTGAGATCAATACGTTGCGCGGCAACAAAAATTGGATGCGAGCACGCGAGGGTCAGATGAAGTCTGCCAAGTTTGGAGAAGAGCTCGAGCAGCTATACCCTATCATCGAGGAGGGAGGATCCGATTCTGCGGCCTTTGATAATGTTCTTGAGCTGCTCACCATCAATGGCGTCCTTTCTCTGCCGGAGGCCATTATGATGATGGTTCCCGAGGCCTGGCAAGATAATTCACTGATGGACCCCAAGAAAGTGGCCTTCTACGAATGGGCCGCCTGTTTGATGGAGCCTTGGGATGGCCCAGCACTATTTACTTTTGCGGACGGGAGATACTGTGGCGCCACATTGGATCGTAACGGCTTAAGGCCTTGTAGATTCTACGTAACAGACGACGACCGCATCATTTGTGCATCTGAGGTCGGAACTATTTTAATCGACCCAGAGCGCATTATCCAGAAGGGTAGATTGAAGCCCGGGAGGATGCTTTTGGTAGATACTGTGGAAGGGCGGATAGTTGATGACAAGGAGCTGAAGATGGGGGTGTCTTCTCGGTTCGATTTCACTTCATGGGTCGAAGAGCAATTACTCACCATTAAAAAAGTATATAACCAGCTGGAAAGCGCCGGTGTTAGCCTTGAACCTTCACTGGACGATAATAGCTTGCAAAATGACCCTCGTTTGCTTGCCTTTGGCTACTCGTTCGAGCAGGTCAGCCTGATTCTAGGGCCGATGGTAAGTCACTGCTTCTCACTCGAGCAACCATTTCCCTGCTAATACCCCTCGTAGGCAGCAGACTCGAAGGAGGCGCTCGGCTCCATGGGTAATGATGCCCCATTGGCTTGTCTAGCAAAACAACCCCGTCTTTTGTACGAGTATTTCCGTCAGCTTTTTGCGCAAGTCACAAACCCACCCATCGATCCTATCCGTGAGGCTATTGTCATGTCTCTTGAATGCTATGTTGGGCCTCAGGGAAATGTCCTCGAGATGGACCCATCCCAATGCCATCGCCTGCTCCTCCCCTCACCGGTCCTTTCACTAAATGAGTTTAACGCGTTGAAGAATATCCAACAAGTTAACAATAGCTGGACTGTTCATACCATCGACATTACATTCCCCAAGGGACAGGGTGTGCCCGGCTACATTAATGCTCTTGACGAGGTATGCAGGCAGGCGAGCGAGGCGATTGAGAAAGGTGACAGAGTGCTCGTTCTTTCGGATCGTAACACCTCCGCCGATCGTGTGCCATTATCGGCGCTTCTTGCCTGTGGCGGTGTCCACCACCACCTTGTCCGAAATAGAATGCGTTCCAAAATTGCTCTAGTGATCGAGACCGCCGAGGCAAGGGAGGTACATCATCTTTGTGTGCTTTTAGGGTATGGCGCAGACGCTATTTGCCCCTATCTTTCCATGGAGTGTATCTTGAAAATGAATCGCGAGAAGTTGATCAGGGGAGATCCCTCCGATGAGAAAATCGTGGACAATTTCAAACATTCTTGCGATGGTGGCATCCTCAAGGTCATGAGTAAAATGGGTATCTCAACTCTGCAGAGTTATAAGGGTGCTCAGATTTTCGAGGCATTGGGTGTCGATGATTCTGTTGTTGACAAGTGCTTTACTGGAACCGCGACGCGTATCAAGGGAATTACGCTAGATTTCATTGCGCAAGATGCTTTTGCTCTCCACGAGACCGGATATCCAAGCCGTAAGATCGTTTCCATCCCTGGACTTCCCGAGACGGGTGAATACCATTGGCGCGATGGTGGTGAGTCCCACGTCAACGACCCGGTCAGCATTGCAAACATCCAAGATGCTGTTCGGACCAAGAACGACAAGTCTTACGAAGCATATTCCCTTTCGGAGTACGAGCAGATAAAGAACTGTACTCTACGCGGATTATTGGATTTTGATTTCTCTAGTTCAAAGCCAATTCCAATTGATCAAGTCGAACCCTGGACCGAAATAGTTCGCCGTTTCTGCACAGGTGCTATGTCTTATGGGTCCATCTCTATGGAATCGCATTCCACGCTTGCTGTAGCCATGAACAGGCTAGGAGGAAAGTCAAACACCGGTGAAGGTGGTGAAGATCCTGAGAGAAGCCAGATACTAGAGAACGGGGACACCATGAGATCCGCTATCAAACAAGTCGCTTCCGGACGTTTCGGCGTCACATCTCACTACTTGGCTGACTCGGATGAGCTCCAGATCAAAATGGCTCAGGGAGCAAAACCGGGGGAAGGAGGCGAACTTCCCGGCCATAAAGTCTCGCAATCTATTGCTCGCACCCGTCATTCTACGCCGGGCGTAGGTCTCATTTCTCCACCACCTCACCACGATATTTACTCCATCGAGGACTTGAAGCAGCTCATTTACGATTTGAAATGTGCTAATCCTCGATCAAGGGTTTCGGTGAAGCTTGTATCTGAGACTGGTGTTGGGATTGTTGCCTCCGGAGTAGTCAAAGCCAAAGCTGATCACATTCTCATTTCCGGGCATGATGGCGGTACCGGCGCATCTCGCTGGACCGGCATTAAATATGCCGGATTGCCTTGGGAACTTGGCCTAGCCGAGACACATCAAACTCTAGTTTTGAATGACTTGCGTGGTCGTGTCATTGTGCAAACTGATGGGCAGCTGCGTACCGGACGTGACGTTGCAATTGCATGTCTCCTTGGTGCAGAAGAGTGGGGTTTTGCAACAACGCCTCTTATCGCTATGGGATGTATTATGATGAGAAGTAACTCCCCTTCGATCCATTTCACGGTGTTCCTCCATACTTATTGTTCAATATAGAATGCCATTTGAACACTTGCCCTGTCGGTATCGCCACCCAGGATCCTGACCTCCGAAAGAAGTTCACTGGCACCCCCGAGAATGTTATTAATTTTTTCTACTATGTTGCCAACGAGCTCCGTGCCATCATGGCAAGGCTGGGTTTCGGAACCATCAATGAAATGATTGGTCATTCGGAGAAACTTCTTGTAAGAAGAGATCTTATGACTGAGAAAACGAATAACATTGATTTGTCTCTGATATTAACGCCTGCTCATACGCTCCGTCCTGGTGTCGCTACCTATAACGTCAGGAAGCAGGACCACCGTTTGCACGTACGGCTCGACAATAAATTGATTGACGAATCAGAGTATACCCTGGAGAAAGGGATTCCCACTCGCATCGAGTCCGATATAGTCAACACGGATCGTGCGCTTGGTGCCACGCTTTCCTATAGAATCAGCCGGAAGATGGGGGAGGCAGGCTTGGAGCCGGACTCTGTCCATGTTAATCTTCGAGGGTCAGCCGGTCAATCATTTGGAGCTTTCCTCGCCCCTGGTGTCACACTCGAACTTGAGGGTGATGCTAACGATTATGTTGGAAAAGGGTTATCCGGTGGTCGTGTCGTTATCTATCCTCCACGAAACGCCATCTACAAAGCTGAGGAGAACATTATTGTCGGTAACGTGTGTCTTTATGGCGCTACTGCTGGTCAATGCTTCTTCCGCGGCGTTGCTGCCGAGCGTTTTGCTGTCAGGAACTCTGGCGCGACAGCTGTCGTTGAGGGTGTTGGTGATCATGGATGTGAATATATGACGGGAGGTCGGGTCATCATTCTGGGTGAGACTGGCCGCAACTTTGCTGCCGGAATGTCTGGAGGTATTGCCTATGTTCTTGACCTAAAACAGAACTTTGCCTCTAAGGTCAACATGGAAATGGTTGAGCTCTCCGGTGTTGAAGATGCTCATGAAATCTCCTGGGTTAGAGGCCTTGTTGAGGACCACTACCAATTCACTGGCTCCGAATTAGCCAAACGGATTCTCCTTGATTACCGCAGGGCCCTTCCTAGATTCGTGAAAGTCCTTCCCACCGATTACAAGAGAGTTCTGGAGGAAGAAGCTCGAAAATCGAAGGTCTCCCAATACCCGCTAGGTCTGCTTCCTGGGAACCCAGTTCGCGAGCAACATGAGAAACAGCTGGCAAAGGAGGAAGCGGAGAAGCACAAGCACGCGGCTGCCATGACCGACTTAGAAGACAGCATTTTGGATACAAAGGCCGAGAAGAAGAGGTCTGCCTTGGTGCTCAACAAGACGAAGGGCTTCATGCTCTACCCCCGCCATCATGAGAAATATCGGAACCCCAAAACGCGTACAAAGGATTGGCAAGAACTTAGCAGACGATTGGACGAGGATGAGCTCAAGTATCAGTCTGCCCGTTGTATGGACTGCGGTGTTCCCTTCTGCCAGAGCGATACCGGTTGCCCCATCTCGAATATTATCCCCAAGGTTGGTCCCTTGTATTTCCTCTCCATTTCTTCGAGACCCCAAGCTAACTTATCCCTTTAGTGGAACGAACTCGTCTTCCAAAACCAATGGAAGAATGCCCTCTTCAAGCTTCTACAAACCAATCCATTCCCCGAGTATACCGGGCGCGTTTGCCCAGCTCCTTGTGAAGGTGCTTGCGTTCTAGGCATCAACGAGGATCCAGGTTTGTTTCCTGCGGGTGGGGTTTATCGTGATATAGCCCGACTAACTTTGAACAGTTGGGATCAAGAGCATCGAATGCGCAATCATTGACCGCGGGTTTGAGATGGGTTGGATGGTTCCTACGCCGCCCGAAGTTCGCACTGGAAAGAGTGTTGCAATCATTGGCTCCGGCCCTGCTGGTTTGGCGGCTGCTGACAGTTTGAACAAAGCCGGTCACCTCGTTACCGTGTATGAGAGGGCCGATCGTATTGGTGGATTGCTGATGTAAAGGCCCCCCCGCTGTCTGTGAATGGATTGGTTTGGAGATGCTAATTCGACACAGGTATGGTATCCCGAACATGAAGCTTGACAAATCAATCGTCCAGCGGAGAACGGATTTCATGGCCGCCGAAGGCATCAAATTTGTCACTGGTGTTCATGTAGGCGAGAACACGAAACTCTCTACCCTTAGGGAACAAAATGAAGCCGTTATCATTGCAACTGGGGCTACGGTTGCCAGAGACCTTCCGATCCCTAATAGGAACCTTGAGGGTATCCATTTTGCCATGAGTATGTCCATTTCACCACCTTCCTGCAAGCCTGGCTAACCAGCTATAAAGCTTTCCTTCATGCCAATACCAAGTCTTTGCTCGATTCGACCCATGAGGATGGCAAATATATCAGCGCAAAAGGCAAGGATGTCATCGTTATCGGTGGAGGTGATACCGGTAACGATTGTATTGGTACCGCTGTTCGTCACGGGGCCAAGTCAGTTGTCAACTTCGAGTTGCTTCCTCAGCCTCCAAACGAAAGAGCCAGAGACAACCCTTGGCCGCAATGGCCTAAGGTCTACAGGATTGACTACGGTCACTCGGAGGTCAAGGCACAATACGGGAAAGATCCCCGAGAATACTGTGTCATGAGCAAGGAGTTTGTATGTGATGGGAGCGGTAAGGTCAAGGGTATCAACACAATCCGTGTCGAGTGGGCTAGGAGCTCTCGCGGGGGTTGGGACATGAAGCAGGTTGAAGGATCCGAACAGCTCTTCCCTGCAGATCTTGTACTCCTCTCGATGGGTTTCTTGGGCCCGGAGGACAGAGTATTGGGTGATATTGAGAGAGACCCTCGGAAGAATGTCAAGACACCCCCGGGAGCCTACTCCACTTCGATGCCTGGTGTCTTTGCTGCTGGCGATTGCCGGAGAGGGCAGAGTTTGATTGTCTGGTAAGTCACTGCAGTCTCAGAAAATTTCCAGGGAGAATTTTTCTAACAAATACCTCTTTCTCCTATAGGGCTATCAATGAAGGTCGGCAATGTGCACGAGAAGTTGACGAGTGCTTGATGAACACTACGCAGCTACCCGTCACCGGAGGTATTGTTCACAGAGCCCCAGTCACAGCCAAAATCTTGGGCCGTGCGGAGAGACCCCATCTCCAAACTATTGCTGTGGCGGCCGCCTAAGCCGCTATAACCGCTCACCAAAATACCCCTTTCACTCTCGTCTACGACAAGTCATCAAAATTGGGGGGTGGAGCAGGTTAAAAGGTCGTCGTCCGCCTTATTTGGTTCTTCGTTTCCGTCAAAGTCACATCTGGCAACCTTCCGTTATAGCCGTTAAGCATTGTTCTTCACTTCTCTGTGTGATATTACATGACTGTTATTTTGTGGTCTATTTGGTCGCTATTATGCTTTTCGCTGCCCTCTTTGCTTTCCTTCATACTGTCCAATGTATTTATTCCCTGCCAAAGTTTTAACCATATATTTTACACTTACTTTAGTGAAGCACCACTAGAAATTTTGTTGGGTACAGTTCCCGTTTGGTAAGCCATAGAAATGGCCCTTTTCCGACCCTTAAGGCATTCCTGTGATACTTTCTTTTTTTTTGGTTATAACTTAACTTTCAGGGCTCCTACAGGATTTTCTTTCCCCATAACTGCTATCATACCAACGTAGCTGCTACGTGGATATGACGTTTCCCTGCTCTTGGTCGGAGCTCTAGCGAGAATTGGGGTTTTTTTTGGCACTCCACTATATAAAAAAATGCCATTTTTCGTGTAAAGGTAACATGAGCTGAAATAAAAATAAAAATAAAAGGGGCCGTCTTTCTAAAAATATTTGCATTTGGCCAGCAAATTTACTATTTCAGGGTTCAAAAGAAAAATTCATAAAAAAACGTCAAGAATCTGATAGTGTTAAACCAGGTATGATAGTTTTAAGCCCCGGGACTTCCCCCTCCCCCCCCCGACGGCTTTCTATGACAGCCCCAAACTCCGAATTCGTCACAACCAGAAAACCCAAAGGGACGCGAACAAACAGGGCCTGAAGAATCCGTAAAATAAAAATTAAAAAAGGGCTCATTTTATACATTTCGGCGTGCCAGGCTGGACTCCGGTATCACCATTGGAGGGGAAGCCATTCCTCATGCCCGATTATTATTCTCGTGGGCATTAACAAAGCATGTATCCTCCCGTCACAGCCTATCACCCTTCCAAAAAGAACAAAAAAAAGAAAAAGAAAGCATGAACATTGTGCCAGTTTCCATTTCATCCTCCCAGTAACGCTCGTAACTTTTCACAGATAATCACCCACTCTACGGCCTTACCAAATGCACAGCGCCCGAGCGGGGAACCTCCTTCACTCTTTTAAATTCTCCGTCGAGTCCTCACGATACCAGTCCCCCTCTAAAGTCCTAGTCCTTCAACCCAGCGGTCATCCCGTTCGCCGACAGCTCTAGGGAAGCGCACCATACGAGTGCAGTACCGTATGCTGCGTGCTCAACCGAGCGACACATCTAACGTTGACAAACCACCGACCGCTCTGTGAAAAATTCCAAAAAAAAAAAACCATCCCAGTCCAGGGAGCCCAACGCTTTTCCGAAACTGCTAAATTTAAAAAAGTGTACAGTACGGATCGCCGTATGATGGTTCACCCATCTTGTCATATCATACCCGTAACCAACCCAGTCTACCGACCGACCGGCCCGTGCCGATTATGGCGGCGATAGTGCGATCATTAGTAATCACTCGAGGGTGGGCTTGTGGCCTGGGGGCTGTGTACTAGTACTGTACTGTACTGTACTGTCCAGTACTGTGCTACCCTGTATCATTCGGTTTTGGGTTCTCGGTCTTTGGGAATTGGGGGTAAAGTGTTTCGGGGCTTTGTGGATCCGTGCAGTCTTCCAGAGTATTATCGTACCGTGTGATATGACGTGCCGTCTAGGATGTTGGGCTGACTTGCTTGCTGTGACTGACTGATTGACTGCCGGCTCCTTATGATACCACTTGGCTTACACTTGCTTCGTGGGCCGCTAGGGTATGTATATATGTATATATGTATATATGTCGCGCCCCGCACATGATGATAGGATCGTCTGGACTGGAGAGAAGGGAGGAAGGAAGTTTGCAAAACGCATGCTCTAGTATTGCACCGGCTTCTAATCTAGGAGAGAAAGACACTTTAGGACGTGATAAACGAAAATTAAACCCACAAATCCTGTCCAGAACACCTGCAGAGTGAGAATTCCATACTATGCCGAGTGAGTTAACGCCGTAATACAAGAGTAGCGATGTTTCCAAAGTCTATACACTCCCAAGTGCCTATCTACAAGCTCACGTATCGTACTATACAAATGATATACACCAACAACAGCAAAATAGGGCAGAGGAAGATAACCCGCCCCCCATTAGTACCCCACCACCATCGCCGCCACCGCATACAATATATATAAGGCCACAAGTAGCGAATTTCAATCACAGGCTAACCTGTTTAGCGCCCTCATTTGACTCCCCCCTCTCACTAGCCCTCTTCTCCCAAGCCTCGTGATCGCGATCCATCCGGTCAAGCACGGCAATCATGCCAGCCGCCCTTTGCACATCAGCTGCCAATTCCCTAACCGTAGCTTCGATCTTGACAACCGTGGATTCCCAAATCATCCTTCGGAAAGCCACGCTCACAGTTGAACTCGACAAGCCAGCCACCCGCCTCTTCAAGGAAAGAGCCTGGTCACGGCATGAAGTATCCAGCTTCCTTGCCCTCTTGATATTAACTGCTGCTAGGGCGGCTGCATCTTCAATCCTCCTCTTGTTCGCTCTGATGACGTCGACGGATCCAGGATTAGCGCCTATCAGCCCCGTGGAGAGGCTGGTGATGCGCTCCAGATCGGCTCTAATGTGTTTGTGTTCCTTCTTCGGGAATGGATCCTCGAAGGTGGCTCGTATCAGCCGGCTGATGTGGTAATCCTTGCGGAGAGTCGCAAAGTCGACGTCGGTGACCGCGTGCGGCTCCAGTGCTTCTAGATCGAGGTGGGGGTTTAAAAGGAGGGATCGATGGTACGCTAGTCGCCGCTCGTCGATGGGAACGCTCGGGTCTGAGAGGGGCACCTGAGATACTTGTGAATTGTGGCTCTGGATGTAATCGAGTTGGCTGTGACTAAGGCCTCGCGGCCATTCACGTGGAGGAAACAGTGGAATTACAGAAAGAGAAGCGATTCTATCTTTTTTTTCGGTTTTTTCATTTTCTAGTTTTTTTGGTGATCCTTTGATTGCCTTCTGTTCGGGAGCCGGATTCGAATTTATTGGTGCTTTATTGGATGATGGGCTGCATAGAAAATAGAAATGATTAGGGTAAGGTTGTATATAATGGAGAGCATAGGAGAGTTTGAACTTGAAAGGCGTGTAGAGTTTAATACCCGGTGGTTAGTGGCTTACGTCTCAGAAAACCAAACATCGATCCAAACAGCCCTCGAAGCAACTCCCGTCGTCCGTCCACCAGTTGTCTTTCTCGAGGCTCAGGCTCCCCCGGTGGAGCCGTCCGCTTCCCCCGAAAATCGGGCACCACTCGACCTCGTTCTGGCGGAAGCGCAGGGAGCGGTGCCCGCAGTAGTAGCTCATTTCGAGATCTAATCTCCGCCATATCAAATCCCTAGGTCCCAGCACTCCAATTAGGTTTCTCACATGACAAATAGTTTGAGGGAGAGGGTTAAAAAAATGAATATAACTTACAGCGCCCTTTCTAGCCACCGGGTCCGCCAAATTGAGCTTCCTAGGGATCAACCAAAACTGTACACGAACCCCCCTAGCCTCTTGCACAGCCAATTCAAATAGCAACTTCTCCCAGGCTTCCCTTCCGGAGATAGCTTTCCCCCCGGCTTTCCAATCCTTCGCCGCCCACTTCTCGGCCAACTCGCACACGCCCATGACCACGTATTCTGCATCGCAGGCCAGGACAACTCGGTCAAAACCTTCCTCGCGCCACGGCCTCAATTGAAGTGCAATGACGGCGGCCCAGAGTTCCGCTACTCCCGATGCGCTGTCGTCCCCATCGTACTCCTCCAGCCTGCCGTAGACGTTGTCCTCCCGACGGAAGTATACACCGTAGCCAGGACGCGAATCTGGGCTTCCAGCCCCCATGCAGGACCCATCTATGAAGAGGAGTACTTGCTTGGGATCTCCATTGCGAATTAGCCGTTGGGAGGGTACCGGGGCGGAATTTGGTGCGAAGGAGAATTCACTGAGTGGCGTGCTCTGCGGTGAAGGTGGCACGAACCGGCGGGGGTGGTGTTTGAGGTCTATGAAAAGTTTTTCGAGGCGGATATCCAGTGGGGATGGCTTTCCGGATTTGGCAGCAGGGGTGAGGACCGTTGGACTATCCGGCCTTGCCATCCCCCCTCCACCCTGAGCCGTGTATCCCAACGCCTCCAGAGCCTCAATTCGGTTGAATAGTGTCGCAATCTCTTGTTTCGTTGTAGACATGTACTTATCCGCCGCCTTTGCCGTGACCATGGTCGTGATCGACTTCTCGATGCTACCAATCTTCGCATTGTTGCTGTTCTGCCTCTGCTCAACCAAAGTGACCTTCAACTCCAGATCGCCAACTCGATTACCCTCCCTCCCGATCTGCGCATTTTGAGACAGAATCTTGTTCTCCATTTCCTTGATCCTCTTCACAATTGCCTCCACCCCAGCACTCCGTTTCTTAGCCTCCTTGATCTCAGCCTCCTGGGCAGCCTGCACCCCCTCCAACTTTTCCATCCTCTCGTTCAATGCTTCCGTATCCGAGCTCCTAGCCGTAGACGAAATGTAAGCTGCCTGAGCGAACACGAGATCCTCCAATTTCTCCATCTTGGCGATCTGCCTGTTCGCACTGCGGTCGCTGGTGGTACCGCTACCCCCACCCCTACTGCTATTACGCAAGGGTGGAACAGTGTGCATAGCCCGACGACAAGGAAGACATTTCGGTAATCGAAGAATTTTACGGGACGAGAGCCTCATCGGGCGGTGATTGCTGTGTCGGCGATGCCGGGGATGTGTTGGCTGTGACAATTGGCGAATGCAGCCGCTCGGGGGACGATGTTTTGCTGTTGCGGTCATCATTACCGGTGGAGTGGGAAAAAAAAATTTAATTCTAATTGGTGTGTGTGTGTGCCACTTTGATGGGTGCCGGATCGAAGCTTGTGCACTCTCTGCTGGGGTTCGGGCTGGATCCGGTTTGGCCAATGGGAAAATGAACTTCAGTAGTGGTTGTTAGGGCCTGGGGCCAAGGGCTTGGGGTTTAGGAGAGTCCTATCACCTCCAAGCAACCAGACTCCTAAAAATATAGTCCCCCCACCACCGTATCCCCCGCTTCCATCTTTTCTATCATACTCATGTAAGAGTAACATCTAGGAATTGGGTATCTATATGATAGCTTAGCATATTGATTTAAGGCTCGTGCCGTATATAAGAAACCTCAGCCCGAGGGCTTCACTATCATTACCTCCGCGAAAATCGACAAAAAGCCGATAAAGTAGACTGCTGTATCATAATAATTATCATACATATCATACGAAGCTATATCCACTCAGCCAACCCTAAAACAAAACCCAGCGGAATCCGATCCCGATGAAAATAAAAACCTCACACGCCATGATACCTCAGGATCTCGTGCTATGACGGCAGTTAGCCTCTATCTTAGACGTGAATTCTTGCAAACAATGCCACAAACAACGGGTAGGAGCCGTATAATTTTGTGATGTGAGCGATATCAACATAATATGATATGTTAAACTTTAAAGGCACCCTTAGGACATCCTTCATTCCACTTTTTGTCAAAGGGGATCCATACAGTACAGTACAGTACAGGAATCTTCCTCATACATAATATATGCAATACAGACCTGATTCCCGCAGAATACATCACTCAGGAGAAAGTGATACCTACTCACTATTCATGTCGGCAGCGAAAGTACTACGTACATATAAAAGCAATACCCCAACCTCCAAAGTACGAAGTATGATACGTGGTACACAGAGTAGGGTAGAGTATTAACAATCCAGCCAGGGATAACCATCCACCAGGTCAATGCAGAGGATTATTTCTATATAAAGATGTAATTTACAATCCCATGGAGGGGAGCAACATCAAGCAATCCATGACACCAGACGAGACGGAAGGAGTTAATGGCAGGCCGTGGCCTAAAAGTGCTAATGCGTCTACTATCAGGAGGGTACCAAAAAAAAAGTGACCATCATAATATACACTCCCACATAGCGCCTTCCCCCATGGCTCGAGAATGAATATCCCCCAATACTAGCTAGCACAGTAAGAAACAAAATCGCCTCCACTTCCCCCGCCCCCCACAACCATCAATTCTCAGATCAGGGTGGAGGAGCATCACCACAAGGCAACAGGCATTTTCATACCAGAACGGTATGATATCACAATGACAGAGCGGCAGTCTATAACGGTCATTCGAGTCCCTGCGCTTGAGTGATATTTTACGACGGGGTCCGAAAGTGGTGCCTTGGGTGCCTCTTTGGACTGTTCTGGGATCCTTTCTTTGATCCACACCCCGGCATTATACTCGTAGTACACTCGCCCCCCGCTATCCCCCTATAAAATCAACAGAAGAATGTAAATGCAATAATAGACAGGATGCTTTAGTTCAAATCAATCTATGCGATGATTCCCGCCCACTCCAGTTTCTAAAAACACCTCTAATGCCAGACGCCGTCAAAAAAATAGAGGAAACGGAACTCCCTCCGAACTCTTCATTGTTTCTTATCGCCCTGGCCACTGGCAGACAACAGCCTTTCCTGAGCCTCAACGGTCAACTCTAGTCTAAGCCGAGTTATCCCTTGGGTGGTCTGAAACAGTAAAATTCGTAGCCAGGTGGATGAATGACTTCGCCATTGTGGTCAAGTCACTCGGCCACCTGCAGGGTTCTTACTTCTACC